>SSNR01000008.1:4281232-4311232 GCA_006937965.1 Callopanchax toddi | reverse complement strand
GGACCACCACTGATATCTGTGCAATATCCAATATGGATATGCTAATGACAATAACAACAATATCCAAAATATGTACAGTATATAGCGCAACTTTGCACCATTTGTTTGTCTATTTATTGTTTTGTACTGTGTGTGTGACTGAACTGACGGAGCTGCTTTAATGTCATTGTACTTGCGTATAGTGACAACAAAAGGCATTTAATTCTATTCTATTCTTTTATTTACTATATCTAAAGCAGAAATGGACTTTAGGTACTATCCAAGTTGCCTCAAATTGCTTTAACTGAGCCTACACCAGTATTAGATAAATCCATGTGTGACTGTAAGTTACAATGAAATAAAGGCTTGAGTTTGAGGCTAATGGGCAGCGTGGGAGGGTATATGTAGGGATAGATGGTAAACATGTAAAGGGGACCTCCCACAGCAGCACTGCAGAGACAGAGAGGCTTATTTCACACTTCATTTCATACTCGTATCTCAAACAACAGCGGGGTACAAACACTTCATGTACTCCCAATGTGGGCAAACACGCACACGAAGCCTTAAAAACTATAGACTTTTAAACATGATGATGGATGTGATTTGTTTGTTTGCTGCCCACCCATGAATGTAAAGTCGTGTGGAAGATGGAGTAGTCAAATGGAGACAGAGTAACAACTGGAAATGTGGGATGCATTTCTCTTAAGGCTTCAGCTCATGTCCAAAAGAAAGTTTTATAAATGAGGTCATTAGAAGAGATGGCTATAATACAGTAAATATTAGCTACAGGGAGACTGAATGGTGGCACTGAACAAACACAGTGTATTGTCAACATCCTAATTAAGTTTTTTCTAATAAAATATAAGGAAATTAACTTTCCACTTAAGAACTGGATCCAGGATATTCAGAGCTTAAGCTGATCAACCTCAAATTCTAAACTATAGTACCTTCATTTTGGGACTCTTGACCCAGGACAAGTTTAGTGTTTTAAAAAACATTCAGGAATAAAATGTTGCTTCATAATCTGTTAACATATAGTACCTTATCTGTACTGTTTATCACACAATAAACTCAATATTATTGAGTTTCAGGTGGGAAAAAAGTAAATTTACATAAATTTTCTTCTGTAAAAATTTGACTAATTCCATACAAGGCTCTTGAACTCCTCTAGCAAACTCACCTTCAGTAGCATGGCATGAGATTTTACTGAACTGACATGAACCGAGGTCAGTGCATGGACATACACACATAATCATGCAGGTGTGTTTAGTGAATCAATTACTTGGCTGCATGAATCAATTGGAGCTAAATCTTTGTGTTATTTATGTAATCAGCTATTTGTGAGAGTGCAGGCTGTAATGACTGTTTTCATCTCGACACACAAGGGCAAACACACAGAAACACAAATTAATACTAACCTTTTATATTTTGTTCACTTAGTGTAAAGTCAAGGGATACATTTACAGAATGACTGAATGTTTATCTGTCCATCACAAGTGGGAAAAATATTTCTGCTGTATGTGCAAATATTCACATAAATTGCTGTCATTTTTCCTGTTTCTAAATGTAGCCTCTATCCTTTGGTTAGGACTGATGTCTGGTTGCAGCTTACTCACCAAATTATTAGATTTTTTTTTTTAAACAGTTAAACCTGCTCGTTGCAGGTCCGGATCAGGGGGACATTACTTTGGTCTGTAAGCTGGGCATAAACTGTGTAGCTCAAACTGTAGGGTTCAATCACTCACAGTTCACAAATCACGTTCTCACACTGTACGAGGCTCTGAGCCGTCTGTCCCTTCTGATACTTAGCTCTGTAGCAGCGAGCTGCTGCTGTACTCTGAAGCTGAACACAGAAATGACTCGACCCTGGATGAACTTCTTGACCAAAATAAACATGTATCCTTGGCAAGCCTTGTCATTCTGTGAGGAGAAATGTTTTAAAATAAAAATAAATCCGTCAATAGCTGGGGAATGGATAAGTTTTTAGTAGAAATTAGCTCTGACTCCTCCATGAACGGCTGAGATGGTAAACAGAGAAACACACATAGCGTCCTGTACGAGATCGCCCCCTACTGCTACAGGTTTGCTCGAAGCGCGTGCACGTTGACAGAAAGCCGACAATGCAGAAATTTTAATTTTATTGGCTAAAAAAGTTTGCCGGCCAGAAAGAATGCAAAGGGGTCTATAGAAGGAAGGAGGGTCTTCATCAGAATGACATGTTGTGGAGCTCTACCCATACACACACAGAAATTAAAGTACAGAATTGTACCTTTTGTCTTGTCACTGGGGTGGTACCCTCAAAGGTACCATTTTGTACCTTTATCTGGTGGGTTGCACCTTAGGGGTACAAATTTGCATCCCTAAGGTACGGGTTTGACTTGTAAAAGGTACAAACTACAAGGGTACAAATTTGTACCCCAGTTAAAAGGTACAAAATGGTACCTTTGAGGGTACCACCCCAGTGACAATACAGTACAAAAGGTACAATTCTGTACTTTCATTTCTGTGTGTGTAGGTCATAGTTTAGACCTGAAAAATCATTTAAAACATTTAGAAAACTTTGATACATGGAAAAAATGCTCCAGATAGCTGCTTTAACACAATATAAACAGACTATATTAATCTTAGGTCTTCATTTACAAGTCCATCTAAACCTCATCTAAGGTCACAATGATTATGATTATGACTAAAAGAATATCACAGATCCAAACTGCTGAAATGAGCTTCCTCCTATAGGGTGACCAGGTGAGATGAGGAGATTTGTCATCCAGGTGGAGCCGTTGCTCCTTCTCTTCCAAACAAGTCAGGTGAGGTGGTATCTGACTGGGCTGCCTTTTCATTGACTTCCTCTAAGGAGAGGAAGAGAGATTATGTATCCTTTCTGGATCAGAAATGCCTTGAGATCCACCAGAGTGTTGTTTGGGAATTCCGGTCTGTCCTGGATCTGTTACCTCCACAAACTGGACTTCAATAAAGGATGGATGGATGGATGGATGGATGGATGGATGGATGGACTGTTACAAAGTAAGTAATTTAGGAAAGTTTTTTCCTGCCTTTTTTCCTGCTCAGCCGTCTCCAAAAATGCATCAAGGTAAATTTTAAAATGCAACAAAAATATTAAAGTAATTGTACCCTGATGTATAATTGCTGGAAATGGAAACAGGCTGTAATATTCTCTTGGTGATCAAGTTGTTTTTATGACGTGTTCTATAATTATTGTTCTCTTTTTATACAGAAGCTTTCAGCTCAGACTTTATACATCCCAAACAGTAACACAAAAAACACAATCTCCAAAGAAGACACAATTATCCTAAAATGAACAGAGTGTGAAAGGAAGCTTTCTGCTTCATGTCGTGCATCTGGATGTGGCACGTTTTTTTGCATATGGCTATAACTTGATTTGCATCGGTTTGAACAAAAAAACAATTAACAAAGACCTAAACTTTTGATCCTCCCTGTATCTGATCTTCCATCCTAGTCCACATTATTTGTCTCCTGTCACTGAGCTGTGTATTGCCGATTATCTTGATACGTTTTATCTTGTTGGATCATGCAAATGAGAGCAGGAAACAATACATGCAAGAACACTTAAGAGAGAAACACAAACAAGAGGATGCATTTAAGCCAACAAAACAACAGCTAATGTTAGCTCCCTACCACATACACACACACTCAGCAAACAATGTCTTCAACTCACACAACCCATTTGGCTGAAATGGTGGCTGATGAGCCCATGCAGCAGTGGGGTGTGAAATAATGCTCTAACATAGACACACACACATGCATACACACCTCAAATCATCCCTTTTGCACCACACACAGACACACTCCAATCAGGACCCAATGAGCTCAAACAGAGAGCAAAATGGGCTGAAAAGAGAGAGCTGGGTGGGACCAAAGAACAGAACAGGATACAGACGTTCATCTTTCAAGTAATGTTTCAGATCTAAGTCCACATTTAGAGACGGTCTACTTCACTGGGATGAAAATGAAAGCAGCTGAATTCCTTCTGAAATCATAAAAAGTCTTGATTTGTGTTGTTTTCCGTCTTTAAAAATCCTCCTCAATCTTCAGACTTGCCATGATGATGTTTTGTAGTTTTTCCAGGTGATTACACCACCTTTTCCTCCACTTCAGCTCTTTTTTGTCAGTGGTGTTATTTGTTTGGGCGCTGGCAAAAAGACATTTACTGTATGTCGGGAAATGAGCTTCCTGTGCAGGATGTGGGAATGTGGTCCAGAGTTCAGATAGAAAGTATTCCTCTGACTGGAGCAATTGTCAGATCAGGAGAGACACTGCTGCCGATCAGTGACTAATTTTAAAAGGTATGTACAGTGGGTATGGAAATTTTCAGACCCCCTTAAACTTTTCACTCTTTATTATATTGCAGCCATGTGCTAAAATCATTTAAGTTCATTCTTTTTCCTCATTAATGTTCACACAGCACCCCATATTGACAGAAAAACACAGAATTGTTGGCCGTTTTGCAGATTTATTAAAAAAGAAAAACTGAAATATCACATGTTTCAAAGTATTCAGACCCTTTGCTCAGTATTTAGTAGAAGCACCCTTTTGATCTAATACAGCCATGAGTCTTTTTGGGACAGATGCAACAAGTTTTTCACACCTGGATTTGGGGATCCTCTGCCATTCCTCCTTGCGGAGCCTCTCTGTCAGGTTGGATGGTAAACGCTGGTGGACGGCCATTTTTAGGTCTCTCCAGAGATTCTCAGTTGGGTTTAAGTCAGGGCTCTGGCTGGGCCATTCAAGAACAGTCGTGAAGCCACTCCTTAGTTATTTTAGCTGTGTGCTTAGGGTCATTGTCCTGTTGGAAGGTAAACCTTCGGCCCAGTCTGAGGTCCCGAGCACTCTGGTGAAGGTTTTTTGTCCAGGATATCCCTGTACTTGGCAGCAATCATTTTCCCCTCGATTGCAACCAGTCGTCCTGTCCCTGAAGCTGCAGAACACCCCCACAGCATGATGCTGCCACCACCATGCTTCACTGTTGGGACTGTATTGGACAGGTGATGAGCAGTGTCTGGTTTTATCCACCGCTTAGAATTAAAGCCAAAAAGTTCCATCTTGGTCTCATCAGACCAGAGAATCCTATTTCTCACCATCTTGGAGTCCTTCAGGTGTTTTTTTTAGCAAACTCCATGCGGGCTTTCATGTGTCTATCACTGAGGAGAGGCTTCCGTCAAGCCACTCTGCCATAAAGCCCCGACTGGTGGAGGGCTGCAGTGATGGTTGATTTTCTACAATTTTCTCCCTTCTCCCGACTGCATCTCTGGAGCTCAGCCACAGTGATCTTTGGGTTCTTCTTTACCTCTTTCACCAAGACTTTTCTCCCCCGATGTCTCAGCTTGGCCGAACGGCCAGCTCTAGGAAAGGTTCTGGTCGTCCCAAACGTCTTCCATTTAAGGATGATGGAGACCACGGTGCTCTTAGGAACCATAAGTGCAGCAGAGATTTTCTTGTAACCTTGGCCAGATCTGTGCCACAATTCTGTCTCTGAGCTCTTCAGGCAGTTCCTTTGACCTCATGATTCTCATTTGCTCTGACATGCATTGTGGGCTGTAAGGTCTTATATAGACAGGTGTGTGGCTTTCCTAATCAAGTCCAATCAGTATAATCAAACACAGCTGGACTCAAATGAAGGTGTAGAACCCTCTCATGGATGATCAGAAGAAATAGACAGCACCTGAGTTAAATAATGAGTGTCACAGCAAAGGGTCTGAATACTTTGGAACATGTGATATTTCTGTTTTTCTTTTTTTTAATAAATCTGCAAAACAGCCAACAATTCTGTGTTTTTCTGTCAACATGGGGTGTGTGAACATTAGTGAGGAAAAAGAATGAACTTAACCCTCCTGTTATGTTCGTTTCTCATGAATACCAAAAATGTTCGTGGGTCAATTTGAACGTGTCAAAAACCAAAAAATTCCAATAAACATTGTTCATATCTCATTATAAACTCCATTCCTAACCATTTCAAACAATATTTGCTGAAATCTTTTTTTTAACCCTTCACAGATCATGGCTCAATGAGGATAACTCACTTGTTTTGTATAAAAACTGCATTTTAAAACTTTTAAATATTTGTTGGAAATACCTAAATGTAAAACACAATAGTTTTACATGACATTGATTATTTAAAAATTTTATTTTTCAATTGAAAATGTTTTCTTTTCATGTATTGATGTAGATAAAGTAACATGCAACATCTCTTCTGTTCTGGGTCAAATTGACCCGCTGACTTAAAATCACTGACTCAAGATGATTTTAATTGAAAGTAAACTTTATTCAAGCACTGATTTAGAACAAAACATCTACAAAATGAGATCAACATTTTGAACTCCACAGCACACAAGTGACATGTCGTCACATGTTGTTATAGTAAACACTATGTAATGTTTAGAACCAGAAATACAATGAAATGAATAGGTGGAAATGAACAAGGTTCCTGTGTCTACAGCACATGAAGGTCATGTCATCACAGTGTGTTTTGTGAAAATGAATTTAGCACATTTTACACAGGTTAGGGTTAGCTTCACATCATCAGATGGCTTGCAGACTAGCACCTCTTCCTATTCCTTATCCCCCAGAAGCAACCTGAAGAGGACAATGATTACTGTTTTTTTTTTTTTTGGTGATCCCAAGACACACAACATACTCGCACACAGACACATACACATACTTACCTCACACAGTAGTATATTAGGTGAAGTCCTCTCCTGGATCTCCCTCACTGTAGCTGCAGCAGCTGGGGTCCTTGGCATGTGCTGCCTCTGTTGTATACGTGGTACCACAAGCGCCTTCGCCCAGCAGCTTTGACACGTTCCACTCAGAAAAGATCTCGATTCAAATGACGAATGCATTTTAGGCTGATACATCGATCATATTGCTAAAGATTACTTAGTGCAGTCATTGGCTTGGTGCTGTAGGACCCTGTGACTTTATGTACTAACCTTTATTTTACCAGGAATAGTCCCATTGAGATTCAGAAGGCTTTTTCAAGGGAGTCCAGGATTATACCCTATAGAGCATGTTGTGATCTGTGGGGGAACCAGAGTACCCAGAGGAAACCCTGCCTGAGAAGAACATGCTAACTCCACGCAGAAAGGCCACAGCTGGGATTCAAACCTGTGACCTTCTTGCTGCAAGTCAACAGTGCTAACAACTGTGCCACCATGCAGCCCATAATAAAATAAAAGCAGCTTCCTCATCTGGCTCACAATCAGAATCATCAAACTCAGAATTGACCTCAAAATGGCCTTCATCTCCAGAAACATCCTCCTCCACTTCACTGTCATGATCAACAATAAGTTCCAGAGCCTCCTGGGCTGTCATCTGTGTATTTGTTTTGTAAAGATCTGAAAGAGACTAGATATATAGCTGCAGAGTGAATATTGTTGAACCCCCTTGCAGACAATCTTTATACGTTTTGCTCATCCACTAAAAAGTGCCCACTCAGTGTGGGTGGAGTTTGCTCATGAGAACCTTTTCTGTTCTGTTCTAGAACAGAAAAGGTTCTAATCAAAAGCCATGACATCACATCACTCTCACACTTACAGATTAGGTCAATTCTGACACCTTTAACCTTCATTTTAACTCAGATTGACCCGAACAGTATCTGTGTAATAATAACATGCAGGGGGGTGTTCCATCCATCCATCCATTTTCTGTAGCCGCTTATTCCTCCACAGAGGGTCGCGGGGCAGCTGGTGCCTATCTCCAGCGGTCAAGGGGCGAGAGGCGGGGGACACCCTGGACGGGTCGCCAGTCCATCGCAGGGCCACACAGAGACGAACGAGACAAACAACCACGCACCCACTCACACCTAAGGACACTTTACCAGCCCAATTAGCCTGACAGTCATGTCTTTGGACTGTGGGAGGAAACCGGAGTACCCGGAGGAAACCCACGCACGCACGGGGAGAACATGCAAACTCCACGCAGAGAGGCCGCAGAGCCGGGATGCGAACCCACGACCTCCTTGCTGCGAGGCAACAGTGCTAACCAACTGCGCCACCATGCAGCCAGGGGGGTGTTCCACATATGTGAAATGAACCATTTTTATTTTATATGTTGTTTACTCTAATTAAGCCAAGCACAAGAAGTTTCATACTGAAAAAATAATTTAAACAATTTTTTCTAGATTTTTGAAAATTAAAACAGGTCAATTTGACCCGCAACATAACAGGAGGGTTAAATGATTTTAGTAAATGGCTGTAATAAAACAAAGAGTGAAAAGTTTAAGGGGGTCTGAATACTTTCCGTACCCACTGTATCTTGTTCAAAAAGTCCAGTCAGAGGACTACTTCCTGTTTCTAGACTCCACCCACTTTGAGTGATGTAACCAGTTGGTGTGGTCCTTATTGTAGATAAATAACTGAAAGAACGCCACTTTAAAATTACCCAAATATATCCTTAAGGTGTCATGAATTGGAGGGTTTGAAGGAGGATCCAAGCGCAGATTTATTAAAAAGGTAGACATTTATTCAAGGACTGGGATACAAACAAGGACTACGGCTAAGACGAGGAGAAAGACGACAAGAATCCGACAACACCCAGACGAGACAACCACAGTGGTTGAAACTTGAATGCCTTTTAAAGGGTTAACAGCTGACAAAGCAAATGTGCCTTCTTTTTAGATAATTCCTTAATGTTTGCCTTTTAAAACTTAAGGAAATCAGAGACCACCTAAAAATTCAATGTTCATGAAGCCATTGTATGACAAATAATAGTAAACAGCCACCTTGGCTGTCCATTAGACTGCTTTGTATTGGTGACGTGGTGCTGTGTGAACTTGGGACAGGCATATCTTGCAGTGCAATTGTCCCTGAAACAGGGATCAGAACAATAAGGCTGAATGGAGTAAGATGGTCTTTATTAGATTCAGAGGGTCAGTCAGTCCTTTTTCTAACAGGGTGGTAGTCTGAGCTCGGCCTGCTGTGTGCTCTGTCAGCCACATGGCTCATCTTAAAGTAAAGTTGAAAAAAAGCTTTAAAAACAAGCTTCATCATATGGCTTTGGTATGTCTTCTTGTTGTATTTGACTAAAGAATGTTCATTAAAAACTCTTTAAATTGTGTTCAATTGTGAAAACGAGGCATATGTCTCCTTTAATATAACATCAGATGTTTGATCTTTTTATATAACCTTTTAATGAACCATAGTTTATGTCAACAAATGAAAAAATTAAACTGACTATGTTTAGGAATGAAATATGCAAAAGGGTATCCAAGGGCAACAGGCTAATGAGGTTATCCATCGTTTCTTCTCAGCTGGTGACAAGCTGCTGCTACAGGAGACAACCCCATAAAGGACAGCAATTCAAAAAAGATCTCCAGGAGCATCCCCTGCACTACAAAAGACCTGAGTCTCCTCAGAAGGTAGAGTGTGCTTTGACCCTTCCTGTTAGAGTGTATCAGGGTTGTGGCCAGTCCAGTTCAGGTTAACACCCAGGAGTCCACAGTTTCAATACTTTCCCTGGATGTTCACCAGTGGGTGAGTCTCTGCCTGTAGAAATCCATCACCAACTCCTTAGATTACCACAAATTAATCTGGTGGTTCTGCTGACACCAGTCCACAAATCCTCTGTACTCTGTCATCATTGCCTCTGATCAGGCCGACTGTGGAAGTGTTGATGAAGAAGTCTGCAGAATAGAGGAGGAATAGGAAATTTAGGCAAGTCCTGATCCAATAACCAGACTCACATCAAGGTCCTGATCACGGCTCTGTAACTGTGTTGAAGTAGAAAGCCACACTCTGCTCCTCAACTCACTTCTTCTGCTCATCAGGGTCCAGGTCATGGGGACAGCATCCCCAGGAGGGAAGCCCATACTGTCCTCTCCCCAGCCACCTCCACCAGTTCCTCCAGTTGGACCCCAATGTGTTCCTAGACCAGGCACCAGAATGAATCTCTCCAGCATGTCAGGGGCCTCCTGCCAGCAGCTGCTGATCTCTATTGTTGACCTATTTTCTGTTTTTCATTAGCATAAGGCAACAACTCATTGTTGAGCTGGAGGAAAGAACCACTTTCATCCAATAATGTCTTTTCATCAGGAACAGGACAGCTCAAGGAGACCAACAACTAATGAATGTTCTGTGAAATGAGTGTTTAGTATCCAGTAGGTTTTCGTTTTGATCTCATGCTCCACTTCAACATGAATACAAAGTTGAAGAGCTGTTTTAAGATGGCAGCAATGCACTTTGGTCTTGGTTACATTTGGACTAGCATTAGCTGGTCAAAGCTATTTCTCCAAACAGAGGCCGTTCTATTATTTCTATATCTATTTATAATGTTAATTTTGTTTTGCTTTTACTTTTAGACACTCTTCAAAATGCCCCCAAAAAATCCCTTTAGGGAAGATATTTTGTGAAAACTAACTTTTAAAATGTCATTTGTATGAGCGTTTTGTCTTTGCACATCACTTTATTTATATTCCTTCCTTCCAGTCATTTCTCAGCTTCCCTTTCTTCAACTGTGTCCCACAGTTTGTTTCACTCCTAGATGTTCCCCCTTCCAGGGGCCTGAACCTCCACAAAGACCTGACACCCAGAGTGAAGGAGAAAAGCGCTGCAAAAAGAGAGATGGGGAAGAGGAACGGCAAGGAGAAAATAGAGGGTGAGAGGTCACACGGGAGAAGAGGAGGAGAAGAAGAGAGCAAGCAGAGAATAGGGGACAGAGAAAGAGCGAGGTGAAAACTTAAGAAGAAAGGCTATTGAGAAGAGAAGGCAAATAAAAGCTGCTAGAGAGAGATGGTCTGTGGTGAAAGCAACAGAACAAGAGGAGGAGAGGAGAAGCAGGAGAGAGGATAATGGAAACAAAGATGAGAAGACGAGGCAGAGAGAGAAGTAAAAGCCGGGAGAGAAGGAGGGACACGGATTTGACACAAAGAAGTACCCAGCTGAGTAGAAAGGTGGAGATGAGCAAAGGGGAAGAGACAGGTTTGATGAAAAGAAATCAAGCTTTGAATAAAGAGGGAGGGAGTGGGTCGGTTGCCTGGAGCTTGAGTGTGAGTGTGTATTGTAGGGGATGGAGGGTCATAAGTAGCTGCTAAAAGGCTTGTGCCACCTCTGCTGGAGGAGGAGCCCTTCAGAAAACATCTCATCAGCTGAATGTCTGGGAGTGTGTGTGTGTGTGTGTGTGTGTGTGTGTGTGTGTGTGTGTGTGTGTGTGTGTGTGTGTGTGTGTGTGTGTGTGTGTGTGTGTGTGTGTGTGTGTGTGTGTGTGTAATTTGGAGAGGAAGTGTTTCCAGGACCAAACGGTGAACTCGTGAGTTTGCCATGGTTTCTGTGATTGCACACTTTCCTCCTCCCCCGTGATGGAGACACGTAAACACACAGCGTCTGGCCGGGGCACAGCATGTTAACGCCTCGGCCTTAATCATCACCTCGGTGGCAGGCTGACAAAACGCTCTGCTACACGCTCGCTGCATTTGCATGCACTTAAGAAATCAGATTATTCTGGGCTTTCAAAACTCCACTCTTAACTTAATGAGAGGATAAAGAAAACTTGAAGCTGAAAAGCCTAACAAATGTTTAGAATGTGTGAGCTTCTCAGGGGCTTGTTTTGTTGCATTCACACAGATGTACAGAGCCACATTTGTTGTTTGCCTGTGTAATTTTTTTCTTAATAATTCATGTACTGAATTAAATAAGGTAAGCATGTTATTATAGTCAAAATGTGTTTCACACTACTTATGTTTATGAACTGCAGAAAGGTCAACTTTTAACCCCTTGTTGATTGTTATTAAACAATATAGAGGCTATTATAATAGACATGCAGACAGGTGACAGACAGATCTGAATTAGTGGGTGATTAGGAGGCTTCTAGGGGACTTGAAGGCACACTGAGGAGGTAATGCAACATTTAAATCAGGTGTGTTGAAGCAAGAAAAACCTCTGAAACTTGGCCCTCAAGGACCAGGATTGCCCACTAATGGCGGTTGGCAGGAATGAGTTCCTGTACCGGTCTGTCCTGCACCTTGTGGGGATCCGCCAGAGGCTAAATGTGCTTCTTTGTAGAACGTAGTGGTGGGTGGTGTTCCAATTCTCAACAACACTACTGATTGTTTTCTTTACTGCCAAGCAAACACTATGTTGTTTACAGCTGTTGCTTTATGTAAATATACTGGATGAATTAAGTACAAGCTAAACTCACCTGGCAGGTATAAACATGCTCCATCGCTGCTACATCAGCTTGCATCAACAGCAGCAGCTTTCTTGTTAAAAGATCCTTTGTGCTGTCTGCGTTTGGCCTGATTTATGTGGTTCTCTATAGATATTCCTCCAAATCCTGGACAGATAGGCTTGTAGTTTCTAATACTTCCAACTAGATTCTGGATAAGTGCTGACCCAATCAGAGAAATGTTCTGCTCTTTCTCACTCGTCAAAGTCAGTACCTCATCTCGTCTGATGGCAACAATTCACTACTTTTTTACTAGCTTGTGTTCATCAGAGACACAGTCGGGGGGGGGGGACTGTCTCTGTGGTGGCTGTTTTGTGCAAAAAGCACTCTAAAGCACAAACCTGAAGGTAAAAGTTTGTGTGCAGGCAGAGAGATGTTAGCAGCCCTTTTCTTGACCTGTACAAGTCTTGGATGGACTAAAGGTCAACCGTGATGATCCTCTCTGCAGACCTGATTATGAAGTGATGGTTATTTCAAATTTTTTTATATTTGTACAAAAATAGAACACATCAGGTCCTTGAATACAGCATCGCTCTGACCTGGTGATGTACACAATAAACAGAAGTTTATTACAGCATTTTGCCCTCCTTCCAGTAGAAGTAGCCACTTTGTGTAAGAGAGAGATTTACAAAAACATATTAAAAAGAAAATTAAAAGTTTTGAAAAGTGAAAAACGTACACATATTTCAAAAATGTAAAATTTTTAATTTTGAAAATAATTCTTTAAAAACACAGAGAGAACACATAACAAAGAAGATATGAAAGATTGTCATTTTATTTCCCCTCAATAACACTCAAAGGTTGAAACTTTAAATTTCCAAGTGTTTCAGTGAGGGCATTTAAAGAGTTATGGGTAACTTGTTCCAGAGTTTGGAGACTAAAACTGAAAAAGCCTAAGGACTGCCAAGAGCAGCTCCAACTGGTTCCTAATTCTCTTCTGTTCGTTTCATCCCTTAAATCTAGGAGCCTTTTTATCTCAAATGAATCAGAAGTCAGAGTTTTAACAACAACAAAAAGACAGTTCTCTGAACATAATCAGGGACAGGAACGAAAGTGAAAATACAAAAACGTCTTGTTTAAACATCAATGCCTCTGCTCACTCCTGACACCATGGTTCAACCGATCAGGCAACACATCGGCCATTTGGACTCAGCCAGCAGACTTTATAGGAAGTTGTTTTTGACCAATCAATGTCCCTCAAAGCTCACTCTAACATATTGGTTTGAAACTGTTTTTAAAAAATGTTTCTTAAAATGACCAAGGCTGATGTCAACACTGTAAATGATTATCCGTGCTTTTATTCTTGTTTAGATGACTGTAAGGCCACACTGTCAGTCCAGGCCCACACTCCCCCTCAGCTTCAGTCTAAAGGCAGGTGAGCTCACATGTGACCAGACAAACATTTTCTACCTGCTGCTTCTTAATTCACAGCCTTTATATCATGGAAATGTGGAGCTGAGATGGACGAAACTGCTGTAGAAAAGTAATTGAAATGATTATAGTTGTCAGCAAAGTGGGTGAAAGAAAAGAAAGATTGAAGGACGGATAAAAAAGGTGGATATTTTTGCTCTATTGTCCCCCAGTGATGAACCACTCAGGATGAGTGTTTATAGCAAGGGAAGCATGTTCGCAAGCTGTCAGCCCCTCGGTAAGCAAGATGTAGAAGACAAAAGGTGTGTGTGTCAGTGTCAAGGCCGATGGCACACACACACACACACGCACACATTGTCTACTGAATGTCTTCACACTGAGGTGAAGCTCTGTTTTCTCACTAGAAGACCTATTTCTATCTTCCCGTCACTTCAGAACATGAGTCAGTGTGTGTGTGTGTGTGTGTGTGTGTGTGTGTGTGTGTGTGTGTGTGGACCCCTGAAAGCCGACATAGTGTTTCCCTCGAAGCGCAAGACGCCTGCTGAGATCAGTGTACAGTATATAAAGCAAATACGTGTGTATTATATAAGAACTCTATTTGTGTTTGTAGCAGTTGTTGAATGTGTGTGTGTGTGTGTGTGTGTGTGTGTGTGTGTGTGTGTGTGTGTGTGTGTGTGTGTGTGTGTGTGTGTGTGTGTGTGTGTGTGTGTGTGTGTGTGTGTGTGTGTGTGTGTGTGTGTGTGTGTGTGTGTGTGTGTGTGTGGTAGGTTTAACTTTTTAATGTCCACATGTAAACGGTAATAAAAATGTTTTGTTTGTCTTTGATTTCAAGTTCATTTGGGGCAGTAAGGGTTATAATCAGGGTGCTTAAAATTCTCAAAAGATGTTTGAAATCTGACGAGGTATTTCCAAGGTTTTGAAAGATTTTGAATATTTGACTCAATAATCCTGCTTCTACAGGTTGTTTTTCTTTCCTTTCAGTGACATGACACTGCACAAGCAGCAGCAAGTTACAGCAGCTTACCCTACGTTCTTTAAAATGTTCTATTTTTTGGCTTTGTTTTGCATGCTTTTTTAGTGTGCACATCGAAAAAAAGTTATATTGGTGTTTTGTTTATTTTCTTTATTTGGGAGTTTTTTGGGAGGGCGCTGGGAAACCCCTTCAGCTTCAGACACTGTTTACACCATGAACCAGCTGTTAGGATAGCTAACTGCTAAACAGACTGATCTACATCATGCCTCGAGAGACAAAACTGCTAATTAATCTGCTCACTCGCCACCTAGTGGTCAGGGGTGTGAACTGCAATCGGGCAAAATGACAGATGGTCATTCAATTTTTCTGTCAAGGTATTATAAAAAACAGTCAATGACGAAAAACATTCCATAACGTGACCTCTGGTGAGATTAAAACCACACTAGGTTTATTTTCAACTAGCTTAGAGCAACTCGGTAGCTACTGGTGTGTGTGCCCTCTTGCATCCCAGAATGAAATGCAAACCTGGGTACGGGAGGGCATTTGGCTCAAACTTGCAGCATGTGGTTGTTGTGGACCGAGACCACTTCCTCCAACAGGCCTTTGTATGGTTCTGTTGGTCCGTCAGAACAATTTCTGTGTTTACACCTGTGCAAAGAAAGGAAAAGTCAAGCCAAGGATGGTTTGATTTAAATCAACTAAACAGTTAATCCACTTCAGAGCACTTCACAAGAATGTAGTGAGAACACAGATGTAATTTTTAGTCTTGTTGTGGCTATACCAATAGTATCAAAAACAGCTGAAATATTGAAAGTTGTGTAAACTTCCCTTTTGGCACAACAAAGGCGCTCCAATAGGAAAAACAGAAAAGCTTGCACAATACAGGACTTATACTTTTAATGGCACCAGGTGATGTTCCAATTATTGTGATCTTCAATTGGGAGAAAAGATCCACATTTCCAGTTAAAACCACACCAGGTTGGTTTATAAAAGACTTTTGTGACCAGTGTCATTTGTGGTTAGGCTACATTAGACAAAGTGACTGCAAAGAAATTCACACGACTGTTGTACAAACTTTATTGCCTCAGTTTAGTCACAAAGTTTTTTAATTATATATTCTTCTTCTTCTTCTTCTTTGCTATTTAATTAACCTCATTTTTATTAACAGTTGGGTTGTCATAAAGTTGTTTCAATTTTCTTGCACTTTCTGACCCATCAAAACCAAACTGAGAAGAGTTCCAGGTGCCCATGATGATTCTGACTATTTGAAAAAGAATTTGTTGAGGTTAATTTTTTTGAACATTTTCAAAATTCAAGCAATACAATAGCAAGGCCCTGCAACTTTTGAAATTGAAAGACCTTGCAATTGTTCTCTGAGAAACTTTGGAAACTCCCTCATGATTTTCATTTACAATTTGTCACCAACCCAGTGAGATTCTGGCTTTAATCTGTTTAAGCAGAATGCTTGTCAGTTCATTTTAAACCAAAATCTTGTAATTTTGTAAAATATGTGTATCAAATAGTCACATTGTCACACTTAGCATACGTAAATATCTATGCATGCACATATACATGTAATATTATAGGTACCAACCACTGCAAACAATCAAGATGCTATATTTCCTATAGTCAGCATTCACTGTATTTATTTATTTATTTTGTACTGGACAAAATACATTTTCCACAACACAATAATTTGAAAGTGTACTCCAGTAAATTAAACCATGGGTATCTATAATGACTGAAGATGCATAGAATAGACACGTGATTGGCACAGACTCTCAAAGTGCTGCCTGCTCATGGCAGCTTTAAGCTTTAAGCCATGATTTAAATAAAACTTTAATTTTTATATCTGTCTTCAAATCTGGGGGAGATCAGAAAACAACCAAAATTACCCAAACCTGATCAACATACTGGTAATTATGGTCAAAATCTGAGTTTTTTCACTTTGAAAGTATACTCCAGTAGATTAAATCAACAACTAAACAGCTGCATGATGGGTACTAAATGGTCAAAACTGGGTTTGAATTTAGTGGGGGGATGAACTGACCTGAAGCTTTTTAGCCTGCTCTTAGTTTATACATAATTTTCCTTGTGTTGAAACAGGTGATTAGCAAAACTAACGTAAAAATCCTTGGTTGGATGCACCAGAACTCAGAGAATAACCCTCAGCTTTAATGAGGACACATAAATTGGATGTTTGGCGTGAAGCCGTTCCTGTGTCTCAGGTTTGCTTTTGTTTATTAAAAATACTTTGTTTTTGAATCCACTCTGCTGGCCCAACACTTGATTTATTTGCTTTACCGGTCATATTTTATTGTATCCTAAACTAATATTACCCTTGGTTTATCTGGTTTGTGTTTAGTGTCTGGATTTTGGTTCCTTTGCTTAGAAACACATAAAATCAGTTTCTCTGAGTTGAAGCGTTTGTGAAGGAAGTTGCTTTTCTTTATTTTACTGACTGAATAAACAATATTCAACATTCTTGAATTTTGCAGATGCACAATAATCCATTTTGCTTCCCAACGTGGATACAGTACATGCTTTATGCCCACAGACAGGTTGTCAGCCTATTTCACCCTATTATGTATAATTTCTAATCGGGCGTCTCAGTGTCTTTGAGCTCATCAAAAAGCCTCCCCAACCTCAAAGCTCCTCCACAATAACTGAAAACTTGTCATTACAGACACACCTCATCTTTACATTCCCTGTACACTACTTTTGGTAATGCATCTGAGGCAGAGGGATGTCTCCAACCCTTTACAGCACTTCTCTGTGCTGAGTGATAATGAGTGGAATTTTACACAATGGATCCACTTTTCTCTTTGGAGTCAGCAGGGGAAAATAGTGAGAAGGGAAGAAAGGGAGAAAACAGGATATTGGGTAAAAGAGGGGCCCAATACAAGGCAAAAAATGAGAGGAGGGGGAATGACTGGAAAAGCAAGACAGAGCGATTGCCTATTGACTAAATGAGAACGGATGCATCATTTAATAATTGTAAATCCCACAAAGATGGAGTGTAATAGGACTTTCTTTCCTCCCACTGCTGCACTGGTAATTTATCCCTCTCTCTATCCATCCATTTCTACCTCTCTCTTTCACTCTGTCACCCATCAATCTTTTTCCAATTACCTGCTCTGTCTATCCACAAATCCATCATAATCATTTCCATGGTAACGGGTTGCATCCTCCACTGGTTTTGGCCCATTGTTAAATATAATTGCACACTAAACAGCAGTCTTTAGAAGAAAAAAGGGGAAAGCAAAGACGAGAAGCACGGATTTGGATATTGTCTCGCGACTAATGTCTGTTCCTCATCTCTAAAGAGTCAACTTCAGAGCTTTATTTCAACCATCAAACATTTTATTAGCCATTATGCGTGGACTGGTTTCATCCCAAGGTGACAAAACACCTTTATGGATTTTGACGTTCTCAATTATTTTGTAAATAAAACTATAACAGGCATTCCAGAATTGGTAAGCCTGGATACAATTGTTGGTGCCCTTCAGTTAAATAATGAAAACCTCACAATGGTTACTGAAATAACTTGAAATGGACAAAAGTAAACATGGTTTAAAAAAATGTTTGATTTGGTGTTCACAATTACTAAAGAAAAACAACAATAAAACTAGCTGGAGAAAAATGGTATACCCTTATTATTGCACAACATATTGAGTCAATCACTGCAATCAAGTGATCTCTGTATTTCCTAATAAGACATTTGCCCCTGTTGATGGTATTTTGGCCCACTCTTTGTGAGCATGCTGCTCCAGCTATCTCAGGTTCCAGGCTCTGTGTTTCAGCTCTTTCCACAGATGTTCAGCAGGCCTCACAGAAGGCCACTTTAGAATAGTCCAATGTTTTGATCTGATCCATTAGTGGATGTTTTTAGCTGTGTTTTGGGGTTATTATCTTGTTGGAGGACTCATTACCTGCGAGTCCAAGCTTTCTAACAACGAGCAGAACATTTCACTGCAGAATGCCTTGATGGCACGGACAAAATTTAGATTTCAGAGGGTGGGGGACACCAGTGTCCATTTATTATAGCATAACATTGTTTTTACTGTAAAAACTGCAGGGGTTTTGATTGAGTGCAGGGACATATCTCAGCCTTCTGTTCCTGGGATCTTCAGCTGACACCTCCAGGGTAGTTTCCCTCATGTTCTGGGGAGGTTAGGGACATGGAATCCAAATGGGCCATTTTCAAAATCTTTTATGCTGATGTAGCTTACAAGAGCTGTGGCTAGAAGGTCATTGGTGTCTGTCATGGAGGCAGCTCGTTGGACACCAGCAGTGATGGAAGCCATCAACATGTAGAAGCTGCCCTTTGGTGTTGGTTGTCCCTTAAAACAGCTGACATACAGTATAACGTATAGCCAGAAGGACTGTAGCATCAGTGGTTGCAGAAGTGAAAAATGGGTGAAATTCAGAGAGGCCGTGGAGAAGGACGTTTGGAGGTTCTGAAAAACTGTCTGACAACTCAAAAAGGGAAAGTAGGGCTTGTCCCAGGCTGTTTATAGTTTGAGTGGAGAACTGCTGACCTGTGCTGGGGAGATATTGTTGGGAAATGAGCACTTTGGGTCTAGCACACTGAAGGAGGTCACTGAGGTTTAAAAATCTCCCCGGTGGCAGGGTTGGGTGAGATTCACTCTGAGCTGCTGAAGGATCTGGGTGTTGTCGGACTGTTGACACACCTCTTCAATGTATATGAAAGACTGAGACATCACTTGGGGCAGATTGGGGGTGGTGCTCCCAATTTTCAGAAAGGGGGACTAGAGAGGGGGCTCCAACTACAGAGGGATCAGCTTCCCTGGGAGATTTTACTATAGGGTGTTGGAAGGAAGGTTCGAAATGATTGTCAAATCTTGGATCCAGGAGGAGCAGTTCATCCTCCAGGTTTCATCCAGGTCATGAAATGATGTGTTATGTGTTACAGTCAGAAACACTCACTTTCTGACTGTAACACATAGGCCCAATAATTCCAGCTCATGTTTCAGTCTCTTTGATGAGAGGTGAAACATTTTCAAGAAACATGAGAAGTAATTTAAATAATTTTTTAAAGGATTCTCATGTCCTGGATGATCGAGAATCTTCACCAATGTATTTTTTGGGGATCAAATAAAAGTCAAGAATGTTTGAAATTTTATTTATGAGGTTTTATTTCACCAATTTTTTTTTTAGATTGTACTTGATTCATCTATGAGGCATCTGTTTGTGCCCCTGCTGTAAATTGCACCACACTCACAGTTAAAACAATTTTTTTATTTTTAGTCCTCAAAATGGATTTACACATGATGAACTTGATTTGCAATGATTAAAAAACATGCACTTGCCTCACAAAAGCCACCTAATTGGATTAAAACTCTTTAACATTCAGGTATGGCCTGGAGTAAATGAGCAGCAGGTTTCATTCTGAGTATTAAGCTAAAGCCTCTGTGTCCTGCTGGGGGAAACAAACTCAGAAACTGCATGCTGCAACCATTCAAGGGAATGTGTATTTGCTGGCCTGGGGTAATTGATATGTATAAAGCACATAATGGTGTGAATTTAATTAGCAAAACAGTAACTTTGTTATTTATGAGGAAAAATTGGGACCACTTACTACTCAAGTGTAAAATGCATACATTTAAAGGGCCTTGATGTATTGTCTGAAGAAGGGTGACATTAAATATTTTTACTGAATAATTGCAAAATGCTCAAGATGAGCACAGTATTATCCATTTAGCTTGTTGACCTATTTTGTTGTGTCTATGTCATTCTCTTGTTGTCCATGGCTAACAGCCATTGTTGTGAGCAATAGATAATGTTGCACCACACAAGAGCAGATCTTGGAGCGGTACCTGGCATGGCACAGTGATTGGGCTCTAACGAGGTTTGTTGTTGTGTTGGTTTGTGTCAAGCATCATTCTTGACCTCCCCTCTGTCCACTGAGCCCCCCCCCCCTCTCTCTCTCTGTGTGTGTGTGTTCTGGACTAATGCTCTCTCTGCCTGCTGAGCTGTAATAAGTCACACAAAAGCAAGTAAACAGGAAATAACGATTATGGCATTTAAAAATAAAAGACTAAATAAACCTATGGACATTTTGGACTTCAATTAGTCTTGTAGTGTTTATTTATTTGCTCAAAAAATGTAAAAACAACAACAAAAAGGAATTTTTAGGGGAGATCAGATCTTAATTTGAAAACCAGCACCAATAATACACTGTCAAAAAAATTATAATTCTATTTGATTGAAATTGAATCAAATGTATTCATAGAAATCGTTATTTATCTCTACTGTAGTTTTGCCTGTCATTGTTATAAAACAATTTTGCTAACACAATACCATAATCATAAATTCCCAAAATTCCAAAATAAAAAAAAACACAAAAACTAACAACATTTTCTTTAGAATGCATTTCATTAAGCTATAACATTTATAAGTTGGACAACCCTAACCCTAAGTTCCTTTATTTTATGAAACAGTTTGTTAAAATAATATAAATCACAAACTATGTGACTTCAATTTATTGTAAAGTTGTTCTTTTTTACTTTATTTTGCAGAAATGCAGGTAAATCTGTGTAAAAATGCTCTTTTGTTTGTTCATTTATTTTGAAAGCCTCGACCGGAAGTCTCACTGTTTAGTTTGACACTGAACGCTCAGTGTGTGTGTTTCTGAAGTGTGTTTTCGGCTTCCTGCTGTGGCTCGGTGTCCGCTCACCGACTGTCTCGTCAGTGTTGATCGGCTCGCCATGGCGGAAGGACGCAGAGAACAACCGCCTCATCCTCTCCTCTCCTTACCACCAGCCAGCAAGCGACCCTGCCTTCGCCCTGCACCCCGAGGTCCCGGTCCGGGGCCCGGCCACGGCAGCGGCTTGCCCGGCTCCCGGTATCGTTCTCCGGAGTCTCTTTTGGACTGCGCCGCTAAGGCAGTAGCGGAAAAGTGGGCCTTTGAGAGAGTAGAGGAGCGCTTCGAGCGGATCCCGGAGCCCGTTCAGCGGCGCATCGTGTACTGGTCTTTTCCCCGCAACGAAAAGGAGATATGCATGTACTCATCTTTTCAGTGCCGAGTCAGCGGCGAGGACGGTCCGACCGCGGCCGCCAATGGGGCTGGGGGCACGGTGTCCGGATCTACAACCACCGGTGGTGGCGGAGGATCTACCTCTGGTACCTCTGCTACTGTGGGGGCAGCCGGAGCCGTGGGAACGGGAGACGGACTGCCTTTCCGCCGGGGTATCAGACTACTCGAAACTGGCTGTGTGGAAAACGTTTTACAAGTCGGTAAGTGGAACATTTCTTTATAAACGAAGCATATTTTCGCCGCGGACTGTGTTCCGAGTTCCCGCTGCTGCTGCTGTGCTGCTGCTGGAGCTGCTCTCGGGATGATTGATGGAAGTTTTTCCTGCTGTCGCGGAAAGTATGCAAAGCGTCTACTTACAACAAACTTCAAGCCACACACGCTTCTCTGAGTGCCTTCACTTTAGTAGACTTACAAAAAGTCTTTTTTGTTGAAGTTAGAGTTTATTTAAGTTTTTGTTTAGAAAAAAACGAAGCGAAGGTAACATTGCTTGCTAGCTTAGCCGACCAGCTGCTGTTTAAAAATTAAAGGGCTTCCTGCTCGGTAGGTTACCGCTGACTGTTGCGTTTTTGTCCGGGTTTTTTCACTCGCTTTTCCAATTGTGGAAATATTTTTTTGAAATTTTTTATTTTATTATTTTGCGGAGGAAACTATTTACACTTCTCCTCACCGGAGCGGCTCGGTCGGTCGGAGCTGGCTGGAGCCCGTAACCGAGCGTTGATTCGGGGGGAGGAGGCGCGGAGCAGGAGGGCTGACAGACGCGGATACAAAAGGAACCAAGCGTCGGGGCTTTATATTTGTATGCGAGAATTCCCCTTTGCACATTATTTTTTGTTCCTGAACTCAACTTCAGTTGAGAGTGGCTTAGGAAAAAGACAAAACAAAAACAAAGGCGGTTATTGGGTCTCTTATTACATTAATCCAACGTTAATCCGTAAAAATCCCCTGCATTTTAAAAAATGTGTTTATTGGGGTCCGAACGGACAAAGCGCGCCTCATTACCAGGGTAGAAGACGCTCATTTTGGAGTTATTGTGTTGTAATAAAACTTAAAGCTGCTATATTTGCTTGAAACGGTGCGTTTGTCCACAGCCCCTCTGAGTCGCTTGCAGCACAAAGGGTTTCCAGTTGAAATGATCGATAAGCGTCTCGCATTTCCAGCGCTGCAGAGAGAGAGGGCGAGAGAGAGAAGGCTGCTTTCAAACAAAGGGCCATTCCGCAAAGCTCCATCTCCACTCACATTCTGCTGCGGGCACAAACTGAGCCCCGACATCAGGGAAAAACCAGAGGAATGAAACCCACATAGAGTCCAAAACAGTCTTTTTATGGTCTCCGGGAGGAGTTTTCTGGAGCCATATGGTGCGAGCTTTTCTGGGGTTTCATGTTGCTCTGATGTAGCTTCAAACTGCTGTATCTAATTGCATCTTATAGATGCTCATTGATTCCTCCCCCACAGCAAAAGGAAATCTAAGACTTCAGAGAATGATTTTAATATTTGCTGTGGGATGTATTTGTTACAGACTGACTTGATAAGTTTGGCGAGTTTGAGTGTTTTTGGGTTGAGCTCTTAAATTGGTGCTGCATTTGTCTCTTGTTAAATGCAGTTGTGCAAGAGTTAAAGACAAAAAGAAAACTGTCATTACTAAGAATATTAGGCTTTCTTTCATCCGTGATGCCTTCCAATAGGAGTCTCATTTCACTACTTCCTTTTTTCCCCATTTTTTACAGCACTGAACTTCAAAATACACACCAATTTATTGAAATCAATGCATGTGAATTTTTGTAAAGGATCACCATGAAGGGAGACAATCTGTCCACACAGATCACAGGATTTGTCTTTTTATTACTGCAAACAGATGTCTTAATATCACCAGTCGATTTTGTTTACTCTATTCATCTCCCATCTTAAAACAGCCTACAATTATAAATGATGTTTATGAATTAGTTGAAAACGGTGACTGTGAAGCAGCTCTGTTTTTACTGGTTCACAAAGAAAAAATAGACAATTTAGGAAGATAAGTGACAGTTGGCTTGTGTTTTCCCACCGTTTGACTTTTTAATCCACATTGTTCTTGTGAAGAAAGTAGTCACTTTTCTTGGCCTCCTTTCTCTTCCCTTGAAAAGGCTGTTGCTGTATTACAGCATGACTGATGTAAAACCATAGAGAGTAGGTCAACATTAGAGACCTGTCTGTCACTGTAGTGATCCAATACTGACCAATAAAACGGTGTAATCAGGACCCCGTTTTGATACTTGAGATCAGATCAGGACATGCCACTTCTTGCTGATGCATCATTGAGTCTCACACAGGTGAAGCCAGAAGAGCTTAAAGGAATATTTCAGTCATTTTGAAATGTGTTCTATCATTTTTCTGCAATAAGGACCATACCCACTGGTGACATCACTCAAAAGGAGAGGAGTGTCAAGAAATGGGAAGTAGTCCTCCGATTAGAGCAATAGTCAGATCAGAAAGATGCTGCTGCTGACAAACTAGCAGCAAATTTTCAGGTATTTAAAACAAGTTTTGCTCAAAAAAGTTATACTGATGCATTAGAACACTGTATTACCTGTATTTAAACCTCTACAGTTGTGCATGAGACTGTTTAGCTTATGTTTATGCTGCTGTAATGACATGTACATACAGTAGCATAATTCAGACATTTGGATAACACAAACTAAATCAATGGCCTCATGCAAAATTGTAGATGTTTACAAACAACAATAAAGTCTTCTAATGCACCAGACCAGTATGATATATTATTTTGAGCAAGAGTTGTTTACAAAAACTAATTGGCTACTCATTTGTCACAGTTTAACAGTACTCTCCTGTTTTGGGTGTTGCTCTGGTCAGAGGACAACTTCTTGTTTCTAGAGACTACGTCTGCTTTAAATGATGTCACCAGTGGGTACATTCCTTACTGTAGGTCAGTGATCACCACCTCTAGTCCCGAGGCCCGGTAACCAGCTGGTTTTAGGTGTTTTCCTGTTTCAACACACCTGCTTTAAATGAACGAATGAAGAGACTTTTCCAGAATTTGACATGTTGAGGAGGCTAGTCAGTTATTTGAAGCAGGGAAACACCTAAAACCTGCTGGATTCCGGCCCTCGGGGACTGGAGTTGATGACCACAGCTGTAGCTAAATAACTGATAGAACATCACTTCAAAATGACCCAAATATCCCTTTGAAGTTGAATTTCTCATCAGAAGCTACAAAACCACATTTTAAATGATTCTAAAGTTTGATGCACTTGAGGATCAAATGCATCAAAGCTGGTGTATCCTACTGGTTAGAGAGAAAAAAAATCTGCAGAAAATTAAAGTGTTAAAGCGCATACCTGTAAGCAATCATTTGGTTTTACCAGGTTCACGAGAGAAAGGGTTTTGGAACAGATTTGTGAAGTTCATCACACGTCAATAACGTTAAATTCAGATGAAATGCAACTTGACTGTTCAGACTGAGGTCGCGTTAAAAACATCAGAAATGTTGTAGGACAACACATAAAAGTGACCCTGGTCATATTTGGGGGGAAAAAAAATTGGATTTGCGTCATTCACACTGTCATTCAGACTGTCTAGATAATCAGTGTGGGACAGTCTTCAAAGATATGCTGGATTTAGATTCATGCGATATGCATGTGATGATGCACAATCATGGAGGAAAAAGTGCCATCTCAGATCAAAAATAACAGCCAGGAAGACTTGCATTGAAGTGTCAAATCTTATTGTTTGTAAATGGATTTAATCATTATCTATGAAGTATTTAGACATTTCCAATCATAGATTCATCACATAGTCTGTAACAGTTTGACGTGGTTGATGTTGTGTTTTTGTGTCCTTTGAGAGCAAAACCAGCTGTTTGTCTTTGTTTGGTGGAGCTCAGATGTGATGAGCACACAGGAAGGGACAGGATATCATGAGTTCCTTTCTTAATTTTCCTCACAGCTATCACAAGCAGAACAGGAGCTCCTGTTCCTGCAAACCCATGCTTGTCTTTTGACTTTTTTTAGTCCTGGTTTCTCAGAACTAGTGTGCTCATAGTGAGATTTACAGTCTATCTTGATTAAAAAAAAAAAAAAATCTGGGTTTAATAACCTAATCTGAAACTGAAAATACATATTGGACATTTAAGTTGCACCTTACTCAAGATGAGTAATAGTGAAATTTAAAAAAGGACTGAAATTAGTTGAGATTCAGACCCGTCTTTGTATGCATAAACTTGAACAAAATGCGTTGACTGTTCGATGACCTTATCCTTTGTGCTTTATGGTTAAAGGCCTTTCAATGTCGCCTCCTTTAACAGTAATACTGACGGATTGAAAGGACGTGAGCTCATCAACAACTCATCGGCCCATGTGTTCATAATAATCTACTCCTTGCCCCGAGTCATAATTAGAATAATCAAAGCAAAGCATGATTGTTTTTGTCACACACACGCACACGCACGCACACACACACACACACACACACACACACACACACACACACACACACACACACACACACACACAGTCTCACCCAGAAGCCCCCTTCCTAGAGCTTTTATAAAGTCCTCAGAGAGCAGGAGGAAGGGATATATCTAGAGGGAGGGTGGGGTGAATGGGGTTCTTCAGCTTTGAGTCAAGCGTTGGGATTATTGGGTCATGCTTTGTTACCCAGCTGTAGAAAAACCCCTTGTTCACATAGTGTGTGTGTGTGTGTTGTGGGGGGACATGTGTATGTGCTCTTCACTGTCTCTGAGACGTTTAAAGCTGTTTTGCATCCCTGACGTCTTTGGAAGCATCAGTGACTCAGACAAAGTAGAGCCCCAAAGTTTAAGAAAAACTTTAAGCTTCTAAAAGCTGCAACAGTTTGATTTAGCATCAAAGAGGTTTAAATAATGGTGGTTGAGTTATTTCATATTTGTACTTTTTAATAAGGTTTGAATGCTGATCTTTCATTTATAAGATTGTGTTTTTTATTGTGAAATCTAAATGTGAGGAGGTCGTCCTGACTGTATTTGCTCAGATGCGAGTTCCTGGCAGGATGGCCACAGGGTTCCTAGTTTTCTGCGTTTTCAGTTTCTCAGGTGATAACACTGACAGGAGGAGGTGGTGAGCTCATCTTTTCTTGCCTCATCTCCCATTTTTCTTCCTGACTGGAGTCTCAGGACTGAATCCACTGAAGCTGTTCACTTTTTATCTGTTATTTCATAACGTAATCTCTGATGTTCCTTACTTCTTTTGCCCAGTCTTTGTTGTTTGGCTTCTTTTCTAAAGTATGTAACTCCAAATGTTTCCTATCCATCAGGTTCTTTGATGTTTTCTCTTCCTTTTAGCTTGCTTCTTTTACACCAGTAAAGCCAGTCTCACACTTGGACCTTGTTCTGTGTGAGCTTCTTCATAGCAAAAGAGTTCTTACTTTGGTCAAATTAAGAACTTGGAGAGTTTATTTTTAACGTTTATGTACTCTGCCAGTTGAGGAAGTGTCAGTGGTTTGAGCAGGAGGTGAGGGGAAGCTGAAAAGAGTCTGTCATGAGTCTGTTGAGGTCAGGTGGTTAGAGCCGACGCTCTGGGCCTGCAACTCAGCAGTGTTTCCAGTGTTCGGATGTTAGCTCATCATTTTTTGGGGGGGGGGGGGTAAAAGTGACTAACCTCACTAAGGTCAGACCACAGTTTGAGGGTTTGCTTGTGTAAACATCTGCAATGTTTAAACTCCGCTTCCTCAAAGTAACAATGTAGAAAATTTCTTATTTCATTTATTCGATTTTCTTAAACATTACTTTCATTGCGCTGTGTGTTGTCAACAGGGTTCTAACAGGAAGCTTGAAATCCTTAAAAAGGCTAGAAATGTACGATCTGAATCGGCCGACATTCAGCATAAATGGCTTAACCGGTTATAGGCTGGTCTGAATCTCCAAAATCCAGAAAGAAATGTGAAAGTTTTTCACTTCAAAGATCATAAATTTCAGATTCGTTAGAAGTTTTGTAAAAGTATTCAGGTATTTATAGTTCTTTGAGATGAATCTGATCAGAAGGTTACAACTGAACAAAAAGAGTAAAGGAAACATAAGACATGCAACAGCACTAACGCCAAATTTGTTCACCACAATAATGTAAGCAACTTTCTACAAACAGCTGATGTGTTTTAGATTAAAACTGTAGGTTTTTCCATGCAAATTCAACCAGTCTGCATGGTGAGAAGCAGATGCAGTGTCCTGAATCGTCCTGCATTTTGGATAAAGTACAATCCTATCTAAACACATCACATAGCATAATGAACCACTGCAATGTTTACAATAATTTTCAGCCTGTCAATAATACTCTTAAACCTTTTGTAGCTCATTCCTCTTCAGATTGCTGTAAAGCATTTATTATTTAAATTATCTTTTAAGCTTTTCTAAGCTTTCCGGTGATCAAATCTTTGATCTATTTGAAATTGTAGCTCGGTGCAGAAGCATTAATCAACTTCTTAAGTGTGTTTTGTTTTTGTCTATTTGTTTGCTGATATATTCAGTGTTTTGAGTCCAAACTTTGAGCTCAGCTCTCAGACACACTCTCATGGTCAGCTCCTTCTATTCTCCCCAAAACAGAAAAGGGATATTTAATCAATGTAATTAATTCCACACCCGCTACGCAAAAAAAAGACGATCAGTAAAACAAATCATCCCTGCATTCTTATTAGCTCTCAGAGAGGCTTGTGAGAAATGAGGCCATTAGGAAGACGCTCGGTTTTTGCACTCATCAAAGGCAGCCGCACCTGTACGCACGCATGTGTGAGAGCGTGCAATTCATGATTATATAAAAATCGTTAATCAAAGGGTTTTTGTTTGAGGGCTTCATCCACCAATTTGAGACACAAAAAGCATGATGGAAGAGCATTAGGGAGGTAATTATTCACATTTTTTAGTGTCTCATTGTTGCTGCTAAGTGCTTTGCTTGCTTTTTTCTTGTCAGTTAAACAGGGGGATCAGGCACTTTGATAAATTATTAACACACATGCCTGATATGTTTTTGAGTAACACTCCTCACAGACTTCACATGCAATATTTCATCAATGCAACTCTTTAGAAATAGGAAGTAGAAATGGCTGTCTTGGCATAACCTTGATTTATACACCAAAATATTTCAACACACCTCCTGCTGAAGGGTTCAACAGGGTCCTCTTGGTTGTTTTTGATTTCTGTGACTCTTGTACTGTGTTCGGAATGTTCAGTCATCCACTCGCTCACTTCATATCAACCTTTTGGAGTCAAAAAGTCACTTCATAATGAGCTGTTAGCATGCTCTGCCATCTCAGGTTGCAAGGCATTATGGTCTCTTTCTGCTAGGGCTGGGTGATATGGCCTAAAATCTATATTGTGGTATAATTATATGCATGTGTGGTAATGGTATATATTGCGGTATATTCATATATATTGTATATATGAATATAAAGCGCGCTGGGCTCCCAGGGGGGTGGAGAGCATACAGCGCTGCGCTGCCTTGTTTTTAAAGTCTCTCCCCTCTGGTCATGAATCTTTCACCCCAGGAGGAGATGGCCTATGCACTTCTAACTGGTCTAACTAAGAAATACCCCAGTTTCTGTCCAACAATCTGCTCCATTCGGAGTTGGAGGGGACATGAAGGGGATGGAACCAAACAGAACCAGACGGGAACGGAAGTGCGCGAATCTGAACCGCTGCAGCGCCTTTACCCCTGAGTCGTCTTAAAGAGTGCAGTGTGCGATTTGTAAAAAAAAGCAGGGAGGGGGGGTTTGGCATTGGTCTGTGAGACCCTGCAGCGGTTCAGGTGCTGCTGACCCAACTCCAGTTCGGTCCACAACACTAAATTTCAGGAAAAACTGTGACAAGAGAATTGTTGAGAATAATTGATACAATTCTGATGGAATAGGTCTGTTGGAACCTAATCAAAGTCTCAATTCTCACCTGTAATTTATCAACATGTGCTACTGCGGCAGGACGGTTGAGTCAAAGTCTCTATCTTCGGCCAAGTTGATATCGTAGTATACCGTTTATACCCCCCACCCATACTCTTTACCAACGTATGTACACTTCTTTCATTTTACCACATGACGAGTTTCTAGGACCCCAGAAACAAAAATATGCATACTTTGGAATGCCACTGCAGAATGGCTGACTGAAAAAGGAAAACCTCATTTCCAGTTGGCAAATTTAATAAAACAAAAAACAATGTGAAAGTGTTTATATCATCCCTGATCTTTAGTTTTGATTTAACTTTGCTTACTTCAGGCCTATTTTCTTCATCTAGAAGAACATAAAGTTCTCACATTAGCACGATATTGGTATAATTATTATTTTGAACAAAAAAGTCATTACATTTAAGATCTTAAGTCATACTCGTTTTGTTTCTGTATGATTCAGTTCCTCCTGTATTGTTATTTCTAGTCACCTCCCCCCCCCCTTTTTTTTTTTTTTTTTTTTTTTTTT
>SSNR01000008.1:4241909-4277178 GCA_006937965.1 Callopanchax toddi | reverse complement strand
GGTACTTGGTGTCAACTGGAAAAGCACCCAGAGATTTGGGCTCCCATAGATAAGCTAATGGATTTTGTGAATAAATTTGTGAGAGTGTTCAAAAGGAACTGGTATATTTGCAAAACAAAGACAGGAGGGGTTACTACAAGATAGTAATTTCAAACCAAGATTGTTGGCATTTAAAAACTGCTGAGGTGGTACAAAATAAAAACGTTTTCCTGTGAATAAAAAAAATCCAACTGAGTAAAATAATTCAATTAACAAGGGCTAAAGTATAAAGTGCACTGTAGGCCCTGTGGTGTGTCCTAAACTTATACCATTAATGGCTTCTCTTACAGTACTTCTACTTTTATACTTTAAGTAGTTTTGCAACTGGTATTTTTATACTTGAGTAAAATGCTTCAGTTGATACTCCTACCTCTACAAAAGTCATTTTAGCCTATCTATACTTCTACTTGAGTACTGAATGTGAGTACTTTTGAAGGCTCTGATCGCGACCAATTCACACAAGTGCTGATATTGGGCACAACAGCACTCCCTCTCGTGATATTGCTTCATTATAAAATTGTAAATTACATAATGTAGCTTACCTAAGGTGAAGGAGTGAAGTTCCCAGCTGGAATCGATGAGGTGTGCAGTAATGCCGAGGTAGTTATCGTTATTGATAGATGTCCAATGGTCCCCAGTCAGTGCTACACACGTCTCTGCTGCCAACTTCTCATCTTTTGTGGCTTTCTCTGCGGCGTGCTGGTCATGTATTTTCCTCATGATAGTTCGCCTCGCAGGTAGTTTGTAAGATGCGTCACCTGTGGCCGCCTGGAGGAGAAGCTCGAGCCCATCATCTTCGACCACGCTGATGGGCCGGCAGCTGGTAGCAATCCACTGAGCGAGGAGATTAGTTAGCTTGGCTGATAGAGCACTGCTGACGGTCTTGCCTCGGTTGCACTCGACCATGGTAGTTTGACGAACACGACTCTTCCCCTGCGCCACATCAGTGCTTGGCCCGGAGTTTTCCACACTAGCTAAGGGATGCTTTGCATTTAGGTGGTACCTGAGACTCGAAGAACTCCTACAATAAACTAATTCGGCATTGCAGAAGGTGCAAACAACTTTACTCTTGTCGAGTTTTCCATTGGGAAGCTTTTTAAAATTAAATTTTCCCTGAAGCAAACCCGACACCGGCTTCAAAGCTCTATCCATGTCAGCACCTTACCTACAGATGATGTCGAGTCGTTCTCGCCCCCAGGTACCCCATCTGCGCCAGGCATACATCCGCGCCAGGTATTCATCCGCGCCAGGTATAGATCCGCGCCAGGTATAGATCTACTGAACCCAACTTTAGATTAACGCCAATATTTTTTTTGTCGCGCGATAAAGAGTCTTGCGTTAACGCAGCCGTTAACGCCGATATCGGCCCAGCACTAATTAAAACAAAATTTAAGAAGAAAGAAACATGTTTGTCACTCTACTGAACTCCTCCTTAAGGCTGAAACCATTTAAAAATGTATTCTGTCTTGAATTAAATCTACAGTCCAGAGCATTTTTTTTTATATATTAAAGTTTTATAAATGTTTAAAATGGTAGTTTGGTTCTAAACTACGATATATGGGTATGGACCCACAGCATTTGTTATTCTTCTGAAGACCCTTCTTCCTCCCATAGACCCCTGTGAATTTACACTGACCGCCAAATTTTTTTAAGCCAATAGATTTGAGTTTCTGCATTGTCAGCTGTCAATCAACGCGCATGTGCATCGTACCAACCTGTAAAGGTGGGGCCGTGAACACTGACACTGTCTCTTCCTGTTTACAGTCGTCATACCTTAAGAGCGCAGTCATGGAGAAGTTGGAGCAAACTTCTGCTAAAAAGTTAGCCATTCTCTGGCTACAGAGGGCTACATCAACTTCAGAAAGAAAAACAATGGCTGGGCTTACAGCAGCAAAGAAAATAGTGGCTACACGTTGGGAGCCACCACATTGTCTTTCTATCCACGCCTGGACGCTATTGTTTTTGGACATAGCATATTTGGAACTTTCCATAGCGAGAGTACATGGGGCTAAAAGTACCTCAATCGAGGCCTGGCAAACTGTTATTAGTAGACTCCGGGAAAAATTGTAATGTTATAGTACACATTACTTGAGGCTCTGGACAGAGGGGAGGGGTGGAGAGGGTGGGGGAGCTTGGTTTTGGTTACTTTAATTTTTTACTGTATATTATAATTTTTGCTTCTTGTACACTTGCTGAATTACGTTGTTATGACTTTTGGGATTTGTATAGGCCCGAGATGTAATTCATCAAGCATGTTATTGTTATATTTTCTTCTGAAACTAAAGAAAATAAAATAAAAAGTTGATCACAAAAAAAAAGAAAGAAAAAAAAAGTCTGGTGACTAAACTTGGCAAAAACGCATTAGACCGGAGTGACACGCGTGCACAATTCTAGAGGTGGGGTTGAAAATGAACCCCAAGGTGAAAACATTCTGACACGTCACCTTTGCATTTTTAGGTAGACAGCCAAAACATCACCCTTTGAAAATTATGTCTTAGTCCCACTTCTAATCTCCAAGTGCATCAGATATAAGGGTAATTTTGATAGATTTACCAGAGACTGTACACTAGAGCAGAACCTTTGGATTCTGTATCACTTCAGTGATCAGCAAGCATCTCCTTCTTGTCATATTTGTCTACTTGTTGTTTTTGTTCATATTCAGTATGCAAGCACATGCTTCATGTCTTGTTTAAGGATTTTGACATAGTTTCTTGGAAGTGTAACAATGCTAAAAACAGGCCTGGCATAGACATTACAACATTTTGGGTTAGGGTTTGGCATTTTCATGTTGATAAAGACATTTGTATAAACTGTGTATATCCCTGAATACTACACAAACTGTGTTTTAAGTTTACTTAATTTTCATTGGTGGTTTGTGTCTCTGATCTTGCCTGCAGCTTCTGATGAAAGCAGTGTATTAAGAGTTGATGCTAATGTAACACGGGATTTTAGTGATAGTTTGTACTTTGGTGGACAAAAAGAAAAAACCATCAGCACTGAAATTAGACTAAATTGATAAATTAAGTTCTGTTTGACCTTTGACCTCAGCTGTTGCTTCTAGTGGTGTTCCGATCAATTGGCCACCGATCACCTGTAGCTCATACTATATTTTTAGCTCATTTTATGTCCACTCTAGTGTCCTCCTCCCCTTTCCTTCACACTGTACAGGCACGCAGTTGAAAATCATAAACAAAGATGTCTGCCCTATGGAACTTTTGCAGTCTGTGAAAGTGATGTAATGTTTGCAACCTGTAATGCAAAAATACACAATGATTTGAGTAGAATATTTATCCCTTGCACGGTCCTTATTTTGGGGCCTATGGAATATTTGTCTTTTGGGGTCAATGTGAACCCCTAAGACAGCACCAGGGTGAAATAGCAAACATTTGACAGAATATGATGACTTCTTGAAGCCAACTGCAATCAATGAAAAGAAGACACCCTGAGCAGCAACAGGCAGGTGGTGGTTAATGCTGCCCACACTTGCTAACACTTGCCTGTATGAACGTGACAGTCAGAAGGCTACATGTAAGTAAATAACCTGAAAAATAATTGTATTCAACAGGCTAGATGACTAACCTTTCTCAGTGGTTGTGGAAGACACCAGGTCGTCTGCTCTCTTCCTTGGAGCCCCACTATGTGCTACCTTTGTTACTTGTCATTAGTATTTGATTTTAGCAACATTGTAGAAAAAAATGCATATTGCATAAATATGAAAAACATTTTATCATCTTGTTTCACCTGGTAAGCAACATCTTGAAGTACTGGATATCTTCTTTTGAGTTTCAGCACCTAAGTTGCATTCAGTCATGGAGGTTCCTGTTTTTCTCTACCCATCATGCTCTACTGTGTGTTAGTCGATCCTGATCGTTTTTTTATATCTCTATGCTAATGCTTTTCATCTCTCCTCTGAAAGCAGTAAATTTGTTTTTTCATTGTGCTGCCCATCTCCTTTTGGAATGGATCATAGATTTGAGGCACAGATAGCCCCCACCTTAAACCCCCACGCCCCAGGTTTTATTGAATACATACAAGGTTGTGCATTGCAAAGAGTTTGTGTATTCTATGCGCTTTTCCAATTTCAGCAACATTCAAAGGCCTTCACAACAGCAGTGCTATTACTGTCAGCAAAACTAACAAGGATCCATTGGAACTGTCTGTGCATGCATGCGAGAGTGCATGTGCATGGAAAGCATCCATTATATTTGGATTAGAACAGTTTCCATACCCTTTGCTTGACTTTGATCTCAGGAAACTGAATTCAGCAGCAATCTTAGATATATTCTTTTTTAATATATACTGTTGTCATTTTATATAGATGTGATTCATAGCTTTGTCATATACTTAAAAGCCGTTCTCAATTTCCTGAATTCAATGATTTATATGTAATTCATTAGAAATAACCTCTTATGTGAAATTTTCTGTTCACAAAAGTTTGTCTCTGTTCGTGTTGTGCATTTTGCCACTCTCTTCACCTCCATCATTCCCTCTCCCTAAATGTGTGAATAAGGTTTAAAAGGGAGCACTTAGTGCTAAAAGTACAAATAATCATATCAAATGGAGACCCAAGTTGCCTATTATAGTGATTCAGACTGTCGGTGTGCATTAGCAAATGGACCTGGTAATCCTGTGTGGCTGAATTATTATCAGTTCTTCATTGTGTGAATCTGAAATGTGACCAGAACACACACTTTTATCCTCAAGTGCCCTTACATGTCTCAGGCGTGCACCCCCCCCCCCCCCCCCCCCCCTTTTCTAGAGACTGTCTGTGTAACTTTGTCAGTTAGCACCATCTGTATTCACTCTACTCTTTTGCATTTTTCATTATTTGCTGATATGTTGCCAAAGGTAAAACCATACACAACATGAAAAGGTGATATTATCTTTTAAATGCTTGTACCTTATTTTTTTTTTATTAGAGCAGAAACTGTCAATAGTAGCAAGTATCTGTCTGCTTACTGTGGTAATCAGTATTTTTGTTTTCTATCAGAAAACGTGGACTCTAGCGAAAATTTCTGTGACATTAATGTCTGTTAACGACACAATGGACCACAGTGCATTCTGGGATAGATATAGGAGATGCCAAACAGAGACTGAGAGACTCATTGATCTAATAACCACAGTGCACCCTACTTTATTTATTATGGACATTGTATTCATATAGGTAAAATAGTTGAACTTGCCTCCGAGAACCGAGTGATTAACTTCACTCAATGCAGATGACAGTTTTAATTACAGTTTGCTGGCTTGAAAATGTGTAGGTTCTGTAGCTATCAATTTGTAAAACGGGCCCTATTCCTACATTCTTCATCTATCTGGGCACTTGCATCGTATGTAAGATTCAAAATCAAGTTGCAGGTGTTTAATGGTGAAATTTCAAGGTCAGTGGTTTACTTTTTCTTGGGGGAATTTTATATAGATCCCAAACCATTAAAAACCTTCCTCAATATAACAGATTTTTGCCTCCTTTGACAACTTGTCTTTGGAAATGTCACTCCACTTTTCATGTTTGCAGCTTCTTCTTTATTAAAATATGGGCCAAAATAGCTCACTAGTTCCCAGAATACATTGCACTGAGCAATGCTTGGTGGCTTCATGGTACCTTCACCTCTTCTGTCCCTATAAGCTGTAAGTAGATGTCTTTAAAGAGTTCTCACTATTCATTGTTCTTGTTTTAAACCCATCTGCATCTCCAACTTAACTCAACTCATAGTTAGTGGTTGTGCATCATGAAAAGAGACGTGACTACAACGCATCTTCATACTAAATACATACCTAGAGGAACATTTCTCATCTAAATACTCAGTCCAAGGGGAGTTAAATCAGACCCTCCTGCTAAAAGCATATTTCTAGTCTGACTCACCAGTTTGTATTTTAAGATTTTGTTGGGTCACATTGTTCTAGTGATACTCTTCTTTTCAATAAACCAGTGATGCTGCAAACTTGTAGAATGGACGTATACATATGTTGGAAGGGTGAATTTTAAAGAAATCATTTCCATTCACCTTTTATGTACATTTTCCTGCAGCATTTTCCACAATTTCCATTCTTCTTTTTCTGCTTGCCCTCCATTCTTTTCCCTTGCCTGCTAATAACAGCACTCAGTGTGGTTTCTTTAGAGGAGAAGACCTGCTACGGCCCATTAGGCCGGCGTCTCACCGACAAATGAACGGTAAGATGACTGCAGAGAGGAGGGGTTTGGAGAGCAGGAGGTGAGGATAAAAAAGGAGACGGGGCAGAAATGAGACGGGTGAGAAGAGAGATAGGAGGGGTGGAGGAAGAGGTCGGTTTGAGAGGAGGAGGGATTTGTTGGGTGGGGGGGGGGAGAGAGGATGTGTGAAGCAAGGAAGACACGACAGGAGGGAGGAAGAGGAGAGCTGAAAGGCAAATGTAAGAAGTACATAACCAACCTGTCACCTCTGGCTCTCCCTTCCCCCTATACACACACATGCACACACCCGCACACACACACACACACACCCGCACACTTCACAGTCACAAAAAAGCCAAAGGGGTGGGAGGGACCTCATTAGGCTCTCAGCAGTCCATCACACACAGGGAGGGAGCCTACAGAGCTCTGTGGTGGGGGGATGGAGATGCCTGCAGAAAAGAGGAGAGCTGAGGGAGAAATGAAATTGAATTGATAGGAGCAGTCAAGTGCAGCAACACACACATGCATGCACGCGCACACACACACACACATACACGGAGGGGACATAAGGGACCAGCTCCCACTACAATCACACACACAGTCTCACTCCCAGAGCAACATGATTAATGTGGTCAACAGCCGTAAGGATCAGTCTGGTCAAGACCTCTCACCCTCTTACACACACAACCACTCTGCCTCTACTCGCACACTCTCCTCACCCCAACCAGCCATTTTTAGCCTCCTCGCACCCAAACAAAGATGGAGGAGGCAGACCTGCCACTGCTTTTTGTTTGGTAGAATGAAATCTGTTGCTGATGAAGTTTTCCTTCTCAGTCTTTTAATCTCAGACCCAAAACACTGAAGCTGTGACACTGTCCATTAAGGTGGTGTATTATGCCCTGTCCTTTAGCAGCAAGCTTTAGTGTCTGTGTGTTCAGATGTGGGTTTTTATCAGTGAATATCGGTTTTCTAGTAGTTGTCACGGTGTAAAAAGATTAGGGGCCCTTCAACACTGCCTTACACAGCATTCCTATTGTATTGTGTGGGTGTGTGCGCTCAAGGGTCCATCGTTTGAGGTTTGTCTCTTAGGGTCGTGGTGTCCTTTATACCCAGGGGAAGGCAGACTTTATTTACTTTGCGTGTGCTTAGTATTTGCCCATCACTTTCAAATGTTTCAGAGGTAAAGTTCTAATGAATTAACTTGTTCACATTTCCTTTTATTTTAGTTTTATTGGTTTTTCTTTGTGTTTTGATCTGGTGAGAACAGTTTGAAGCATATAAAATCCCAGTCACCTTATCTTTCTTAAACTTGTAGTTCATCTCTCAGCACAAACACAAAGCAGGTTCAGATTTTTGTCTTCTTTAAAAAATTTTAAAGTCAAATTTTCACCTAGTTAGATTTAGCCTAAAAAAAAGCATGTGGCACTCTAAGCACTTTTTTCTGCTACGGCAGCAGAAAAGGAATCTTTGTCTCTGTATATGTACTCTACACTATATACTGTGTGTGTGTGTGTGTGTGTGTGTGTGTGTGTAAATCAGTGTTCAAAGTGTTGTGTCTTATCAGTGGGATGAAACACCACCACTGTAACAATAGGATTAAAGCTGTGCTTATGAAAGAAGCAATTAAATGCTATCTTATCTAATTTGCTGTTACTACCAAAAAGTGCTTTCATATTTTTTCACATTAAGTTTTGTCCTTTTTTCTTTTCTGGAGTCATGTGCAGCTTTTTTTCAGTCGCTGCTGATTGGTGGATGGAAAAACTGCCTCTCTTTCTGATAGGTTATTTATTGTCTAACATGAATCATCTTAATTTTTTAACTTTTTTTTTTATAACAGTGCACTTAGAAAAAGACTGAACAAATGTGACTTGATGAAAAGAGTTGTCAGGAGCAACATCTCTGCATGACTTAAGATTACAAAGCTACACCTGAACAGACTGAATAACTTCTGGAATAGTTTCCAGTGTAAATAAATTCAAAGGCAAAGTTTGTCCATCATCTCTGTGCCCCATTTTTACAGAGCACACTGATGGCTAAACACAGTTGTGGGAGGGTCATGGTTTTGGTTTTTATTTTGCTATCACAGAACCCGGTGTCCTTGCAGTTATTTCTCAAACATAGTTTTTTTGTATACCAAAATACCCAGCTAATTCACACCAGATTGCTGGATAAAAAAGTAAATGAAGAATTGGTGTCCAGCTCAGGTCCTCAAGGCCTATAATCCTGCATGTTTTAGTTGTTTCCCTGCTCCAACAAACCTGATTTAGTGGTTGAATTGCCACTTCAGCATGTCCTCAAGTTCTACAGAAGCCTGTTAATCAACCTATTCATTCAAATCAGGTGGGTTGGAGCAAAGGAATGTTAAAAACATGCAGGATAGTGGTCCTTGAGGACCAGAATAGAAGATCATTGGAAATGGAGTGGCAGTGGCCCAGTTAAAATCTTGATCTGTCATCAATGAGAGTACTCCTCGCCTTGTTTTTCTCACTGGGTTATTTTGGACTGCAGTAACATTTCTCCTGTTTTATAACCATTTGAGACCATTCTCCATTTCTTTCTTTTACATTGCAGAAAATGTGGCCAATATTAATTTTAAAAGGTCCTTTTTTGTTCCAGCCTCAAAAGTAAGCTTTTTCTTGGCACATTAACAACTGATGCAGGACATGAGAGAATATGATTGGTCCAGTCTTAAGCCTGATTTATACTTCTCCGTCTGCGTCGTTACGGAGACACGCAACGCCATTATGCGTCGACGCAAGCTCTCTACGACATGCTCGCAGAGGCTGACGGAGACATGCCCAAAATTCTAACTATGCGTCGAAAGCGACGGACAACGCATGCCTGTGATTGGTCGGCTCAACACCCCGTGATCATTTCCGGCTTCATGCCGCTATCAACAGAGTAGTAATAGTTGAATCTCGCGGAAGCAGATATGGATCAGCTCGAGAACCGTCTGGCAGACGAAATACGAACATTTATGTCATCCATCAGTGTTCCTAAAGGGTTAAACAAGAGCTACATTTTCGCTCGTCGTCTGCCTCGTCCTCACTGAACGGACGGACAGACGTTCAACAGACGCCGCTGTCTCCTCACTTCTGTTTAATTCTTTTTAACAACATTGTTTGTTCTTCGAGATCAATCTGTTCAAACTCAATCAAAATTCGCTCTCTGTCGGCCATTACTGAGCTGAAATAAACAAACTTTGGTCGACCGGAGGCATTACTGCAGAAAAGTTATGCGCCCTCTGCTGTCCTGGTGGAGAATTGCTTCACAACACTGACGGAGAAGTAAAAATCAAAAACGTCTCCGTCAATACGTGTGCGTCTGAGCGCAAACGTGCTGTCGGAGAAGTATAAATCAGGCTTTAAGCTTGTGTTGATTGGCTGAGTAAGCTGAAAGCTTAGCCAGTGCACACCCATTACAAAAAGGCATTCATACTGTAAACAATAGCCTCTCATGCTGAAAAACAGGTTTTACTCACATTTACTAAATTGTAACAATACAGTTACAGCTTGAAATGATGTCTCATGGAAGAAATGCACCTTTTCACAAAAGAAAAGTCAAACACCATTACAAACAATCAAAGAACACAGTATACTGAGTGGATTGGATGGTAAGAGCAGTAAGTGGTAGAATCTCTTGCATCCATTCCTGAAGAGACAGAAACTTTATTAAAGCTCAAAAACAATACATTTCCTTCTATCGTTGACTCTTGCCTGGACCCAAACTGATTGTGAGAACAGCAGCATTATACAGTGGTGCACAACATTGCCTGAAAACTTACATGTCTGTGTCAACTTAAGTTCATGTTTAACGTTGTTTTTTATTAATATATAACTCTCCGGGGGCCATATTTATTGATGATTCCCTCTTTTCTATTCAGTTTAAAGAAAACTAGCTGCTAAAGTCAAGGTTAGTTAACCATCCTATTCATTTACTATGCTCTTATCTCAGCCTCTGTATGAAGTTTGATCTGTTGTAGGTATTTTAGCCTCTCCTTTTTCTTGTCATTTTAAGCAAATATTCTGAAAACACACATTTTTCACACAGAGTTCAAACGGAAAGCGATCATGAAATACTTTTTTTCCTAACTTTGTTGGAAACCACACATAGCATATGTCTATGCAAACTGTTTAAATCTGTTGCTCATCCCAATATCTTATATACTCGTCTCTTATTGAACCATATGTTATATTGTCTTGAGATGTGGGGAAGTGATCATTAAACAAACATAGATCCAATAATACATTTTCAGAAAAAATTGAATTGATGATTTGGGTGGTTACTTAATTTTCTCATTTTCTCTTCTCAAACAATTTGTAATAATTGTACCCCATAACATGACTTTTTCCTGTTTCTATTTATCATTACATCCTCAACATGCAACAAACATGCAGTTCCAACTACAACATGCTCTTGTTGTTTTGGTGAATGGATAGGTTAAGTGACTGTACTCACCATCAGCTGATTATTTATTACACAGTCCATGTGTTCCTGTGGCAGTGGGAACGCAATCCAACTTTCAGAGCTGCTTCTTAGCATTGACCTCTTTCTGTTATCCTTCCCTTGTTCATTACTTTCTCTTCCTCTGTACATTGAGACCTGACAAAGATATCAGAGTTGTTGACTTTGGTTGTTCATGGCCAAAACGGATAGAAGATCTATCTTTGAGTTGTTTATTCATTTCTGCTACTTGTTGGTTTTAAGGTTATGAAGTGTGATTTGGTAAAGAGGTGAGTTAAAATCAGTTTTAAATCAGTCTTCAGAGAGAGTTTTCTATTAAATGTGATTACTGACCTCACTAGTAGTAATAGAGGCTGTCAGCTTTTGTGGCGCAGCTGATCTGAAGTCTGTACAACAAACTTGTCCACAGTTTAAGGATCTTTCAGGGCTGTGCACATTGCTTTTCAATGACCTGACCTGGCAAATGATGGACCTCTAAATTATAAAAACAATTTTGTTTGCTATTTGTGCCTTTTTAAATTTGGTGACGTTTGCTTTCGTTCCTTCTATAAAAGAGTGAACTGCCAACAATGCCTGTCATGTGTTTGCTGCTGTGCAGTACAGCATGCATTTACTTTTAGACTTTATTTTCTTGGCTTCAGAAGAAGCATCTATAGCCTAGGTTGGAACATCTTTAAACTTACAAGAACAATTTTATTGAAATGATCAAACGCGATGACCAGAATCTTGATTGCTCATTTCCAACTCTTTCCCTCCTTCAACCCATTTTTCCTTCTTTTAAACTAAACAAAACAAATTCAGACCATAAAGCCTGGGTTTAGTCATTACATTTCAAACACATTTGCCTCCAAGTGAAGGTTTTACTTTCACCTGAAGAGAATCACACAAAAATGAAAGCAACCCACTTTCCCAGTTTTGAACAGGCTGGCTATTCATGCTGTTTAGGCTAGTCTGACTTGTATTGAATGTCTGAGGTGAAACCAGGCACTAGTTTTTAACTGTGTTGCCAGGTGACTGATTTTGCTTGCTCAATAGACAGCAGGGCAGTAGCAAGCTGAAAGCCAAATAATGCTTTTTGACATAAAAAACCATAAAGTCAGGCAAGGGTCAGTTTCTAAAACCGTAGAAAGGCCACGCCAGGCCTGCGAGGACCAGCTTTAATGCTGCTGACACAGTCAAAAAGCTGTTACTTTGTCATTGAAGGAGCTACATTTCCCATGGCAACAAAATACAGAAATGAATCCTGTAAATGTGGTTTATTCCTTTGAAATCCAGAGGGTATGACCCTTCTGGTCATCCAGGCTGAGGAACAATGTGCTGGTATGGTCTTATAGGAGGAACTGAAGCTTCCCTTCACTTTGAAATAAAATATTTGTATATTTACATACTTTAAAAAAATCTGTGACAGACAGATGAGAAAGCTTAAAGTGAGTCAAAATACTACACTTATATTCTAAATTAGTAACTAAGTTTGTCTGTTAGTTTAGAAGTAATAAAGAAGTATTTTAGAAGTATTAAAGTTGTGCAAAAAACTTTGTCTCATCTGCTTCTGCTCTTATTAGTATTGTGTCATGATTGTCTTTTAACTTAGGGGAAGTTCCCCATTCTTCAGTATCTTCTCCCCGAGGTCTTCAAACTAAAAATACCTCTTTTTTGTCATAAAGTGTGTGTGTGTGTGTTTGTGTGAGAGAGTTTGCATTACAAACTGCTGTGACTCTTTTTCTTTTGAATTTGAAGCAGAGAGGCAGTCTTTAGGACAGCACAGTTCAACTATATTATCTCACAGTCTGAATTTGTCACACCTTTTCACATGAAGAAAAACACACCTCACCCTGGAGCTTGAAAACTTAGAGCTTGTCTTTATTGTTCAATTTTCTTGCCACTGTATTGTATTTTCTTTTGTTTTAGGGTTATGAACCCTACACTACCTTCCAAATTTTAGAGATTTAGAAAGTACAATTTATTTTGTCAAAAGAAAAAAAGAAAAAAATATTTAGGATTAAAAAAAGCAAACAAACAAAAAACAAACAAACACATGGACAACACATACTGCATGTCCTGGATATGTTTGTTGAGTTCTTGTGGATTTAGAAGGAAACCAGGATACATAAACTTATTTGACTTGTTATATTTGCTTGTATGCACATGTTGTTAGATTGTACATGAAAGAGAAAAATACTGCTTTACAAAGGGTTAAAATTTCACCCTTTATTCTTTACTGATTTAAAGGAACAAATAGATCTTAAGATGAGTAAAGCCATCCTATCTCATTGGGCTCAACAGTGTTAACTAGGGAAATTCCAGAATTTCTTGAAATATTAAGGTTCTCAAATTTTGTTCTTGCTTTTTTTTATTACAGGGTCTTGATGCTGTTCCCTAAATATGCAAGATTTATCTTCTCTCAAAAGAGTTGGCACAGATGTCTGTAACACATCTGGAATCATCATTTTAATTTAAGCAATTCAGGAGTGCGAGACAACTTTGGCAGGGATTGGTAGCCAAGTTGTCTCAACAAGCACTCACACAGTCGCATTTTGTTTGCAATTATGTTACATACCACATGTGACCTGGCCATGTATAACTTGTTGCAAAAATGTTGTACCAATCCAACAGAAAATCTGAATATATGTTCTCTCCTGCAATTTTATGTCCCCAACTAGTCGCTAACAGTTGTAGCCCAGTGAGATACTAGCTTAAAAGTAATAGTGGAACACTGCAAGGAGCTGTCTTGTGTTGCTTACTGGGAGAAAAATGACATTTAAGCCACAAATTGAGTAAAAGATCCGCTTTTATGTTGATGACACAACACTGATTTTTCTGAAAACTATGACAGCATCTCTGTTGTGCCAACAGTGAAGTTTCCATAACCCTTACAGCATTTCTGCATTTTTGACACAGTAGGCCTAAATGTAGCCACAACACAAAGAAAAAAACCTTGTTTTATAATTTCACCATATTCTTATTTAGTGCTTTGACGTGACCATTCCTTAAAGTGGATTTTTTTTTTGTAAACCAGGTTATAAAAAAGTGAAACTTTTACAAACAGCTGTATGCCATGGTAGTCATAAGAAATATTTTCCCTTTTCATTTCTGCAAGACTTTTTTAGTATCTGCAGGGAGTCTGATGAGATGAAACTTCAGGTCCCTGTGTGGAAACTGTTTCTGATCAGACTTACTCTAGGCATCACCAAGCTTTGCATTTAGTAATTGTAGGTTTTTATCCAGGGAGGCCTTTAAAGGAGTTGGTTGTTTATTGCTTCCAGATCAAGTACTACTTTTTCACTTTCAGGCACTTTGTGTCTTCTCTATTCTGTTTGAAATAAGAAAACAACTGCATGTGAGAATCCACACCAGTGTTTTCTTCTAATTGAAGTTACAGCAGCAAGAGACGGGAGATCTCACTGGCTTGTAGAGCTGTCTCTGAGGACTCTGCTCTGTCTCCCCAAGCTCTATTCATTTATGCATTTCTTATTGGGACAGAGATAACAGGATTAGTGCTCCAAGCATCCAGGAGTCAGCAGGGAGGGAGGAGACCTGTTAACCCTCTTCCCTCCTGCAGACAATGGCTCTGTGTGTGCACGTGATTGTGAGTTTGTGATTGTGTGGGCTTGTCGTTGCCAGATGGGACCAGTGTGCCTCTTGTAACTCACAAGCTTGTAACTCATCTTTCTCTTCTGGTTTGTGTTCAGTCATCTACTTTTTACTGCTGTCTTCTGGAAGGGCTGTTGGTAAAACAAAATTCAAACATGGTTTTACCACAAAACCCATTTTATCTTAATAACTAAGTATAATTTGGATACAGTTAGTTTCTGCTTGTGTGTAAATTTTATTAAAATATGGTAGTAGTTCAGAAGATAGCTACCTAATTAGAGAAAATCTTTCCAACTCAAGTGTAATCTATGTTGCATTATAACAATATAGTATCTTGAGTTTTTAGTGTTAATTGGTTTATCAAATTAGTTGTATCCCTTATTTAGGAAGAGTTGTCAATTGAGCTTTTAAAGGGAAGCTTTGTTAGAAGTTGTGCAAAAGTTGAGATGTACCAGCACTTTAAAACACGTGACTTTCTGGCAGAAGGTTGCGCTTAAGTCAAGAACACAAAGTTCAAATGAAAAATGGAAATTAAGCTTGAAAAGAAGAAATAAATACTTAAGCCAAACAGTTCCATTGCACAAAGATATCGTTATGAAATTAGAATTTAAACCTCTTGTTTATTTTCTGTTAAAGCTGAAGATGACATATCGATTACACATTCACTGTAACAGAATTCTTACCTGCCACACATAGACATCCTGTATTGACCCTTTGCACCAACGTGACCTAATCACGTGGCTCAGCCATATTGGAGGGCAGGCTTAGTAAACGGTGAGCGAAACGAGGCAGCACAAAGGAATAACTAGCGTCTATTATTAAGGGTTTTCTATTTTTCTCGTTGTTTTTCCTATTTTTAGCATGGCTTCAATTACTTCAAGCCTAGTTCAGTTATCGGAGGAAGTAGCTCCAAAAAAGGCTTCAAACTGGCTTGCTTTGACTAGCTTCCCATGAGTTTCTACATGTGTAAAACAGTCCTCTTCCATCCACAATGGCTGAGGGGCGCGTACCGTGAGCAGTGTGACGTCACGTGCAAAGGGTCAATAGGCAACCGTGGCTCAAAGGGTAAAAGCAGCTGCTTACTGAGCAGGAGACCAGGCTCCAAACCCTGTCCCGGGTCACATGTTGAAATGTCCCTGAGCAAGATGTTTATGCATATACGTTTATTTTCTTAGCATACACTTTAATCCAAAGCGACTTGCATTATTAAGAACCTATCGGGCAGTTGTGGTCTGTGAGAGAAACTGGAGTACCTGGAGAAAGCCCATGCATGCACAGGGAGAACATGCAAACTCCCCGCAGAAAGACCACAACCGGATCGGAACCTGCACCCTTCTTGCTGCGAGGCAATAGTGCTAACAACTGTGCCACCATGCAGGGCAAGATACTGAATCCCATATTGCCAAATTGCCTCTAGAGCAGCCCACTGGAGGATGGGTCCAAAGCAGATTAACAATTTCCCTATAGGGATGAATAAAGGATAAATTATTATTATTATAACTTTCACATGATGTAATCTGAAGCAACTTTTGCATGCCTAAGTCTAGAAGTGCACTTGTGTGGATTTAAAAATTCAAAATCTAATAAAAAATACTTTTCTAATCACAGAAGGAAATTAGATGTTTAAGCAGCTCATTTAAGTTGTTTCAAAAAGTTATTGTAGGCTGTTATAGATGTGGGTGGGAAGTATCTTGCAGAGATCATATTTCACAGTAGCATCTCCTGGATTACGTCATATGTTGTCGACAGGCGCTGCTAATCCACCTCCTTTGCCTTTTCCACTCCTCTTCAAATCTCTTTCTGTTTGTATTGTCCAAAGTTGGACTGAGAGACGTTGGGGTTGGGGGGATGCATCCATGTCTCTTCAGCCTCTTCAGGCTCATCATCTAATAGCCCCCTCTGTTAAACACAACAAAACTCAGCTAATGTTAAAAATGTTTTTCTAGTCTCTGAAGTAGTCTAAACAGGACCTTGTACTTGTCTAGTTTGTCTTTTGTATGGGGTTTATTTGCCTCTAGCTGTTTACTCTGCATTTCATGATATTCTAGTTGGTTAACTAAAGAATTGTTTTCAGTCATGCCCTTTTGTACAAGACGACCTAACAAAATAGAGATATGGTTCAGTTTATGCGTCATTGTTTTGTTTCCAATTACTTCTTTTTAAGAAGTCAATATTTTTCATTTGAAAGAAATAATGGAAAATATGTACACTGCAAAGATTAAAAACAACCAGCATGGAGCAAGTTTTGTGTAAAATTGTGATTATATGTATCAGTAATATCATGATGATGAATGCAGCACTGTTAAAATATTTATGTGAAACTGTTGGTCGTTAATAAAAAGCACTGCTTGTTCAATCTTCTGGTTCCCTCTTGGATTTGTTCTTTCTTGCAGCTGCAGCACTCCTCCCCTTACTCGTCTTCCATCCCCTCCCTGTCCCTCCATGTCCCTGTTGAGACAGACTCTATTGCCTCTTCTTACTGTTACTGTGGAGGAACCAACAGCATTTGTCCCAGGAAGCATAACACCACATTTCCATGCTCTCACACACACATTCTCACAACCAACTCCGTGCCCTGCCAGCTTTGTGGGTCATTGTATTTGGCACGTGGCCACTATCTCCTCAATGTAACACACACACAACATGCTCTCGCCCCCTGCCTGACTCCTACTTTGGCAGACATCTCCTGCTGAGTAAGGAAACCCTCAGTCTTTCTCCCTTTTAGCACCAGCCCTCACCCCTCCTCTCTTTGTCCCCCATAGGCTCATTTTTGGTCTCTTCCTACATTTTAACAACTTGTCAACCCAGAGCGAATGAGTAAACTCAAGGCACTCCCCATTCTCCTCCATTTTCTTGACACCAGTCTCCGTCCTATCAAAAGGTGCTGTCGGCTGTATTCCTGCACTGCTAAGCCCCCACGTATGCTTTTGAATTGACACGTTGTAACTGGATGTGCGGATTTAACTCCAGCCATTAGTCATGTTTTATTCTCCTGCTGGCAGTAATGTCTCAACAAATAAGAATGAAAGGTGGGGCATTGAGGATTCAAGAAACTGCTTTCAACCTTAAGCTAAAGATGATGTTTCACAATGGCAGGTAGTGTATGGACTGTTGCCCAATGCCCTCACTGTGATTCAGAGATTACCAACGTAAGCTTCCCCAACAAAACCAAAGTAAAGCTTCATAAAGATAACACAGAAATGTTAAGAATAGTTGTCTTAGCATCAGAACTTTGACTATTGTTCCAACTCATTTACACAGAGCATTCGGAGAGTTGATTAGGGATATTTACTACAAAGACATCTGAGTCATGGAGACAACTGTTAAGCTGCTTTTCTTCTATATATTAATGCTCATTTAAGTCATATAGAGTTTAGGAAAAGTTGGGCAGAGTATTTTTTCTTTCTAACTGTAGCAGTATCCCACCTGTGCTGATAGCATAGGGCTGGTATCAGGAATATTGTCAAAACTCCCTTGGGCTGGTTCTTAGAGTTTATTTTTACTGAAAAAGATGAATTTGCTTCACTTTAGAGAGGAAAATAAACATACAATCAGCTTTCTATTCTCATACACCCTTTATGAAAATATGAATGCATAAAATCATAGGAGGCTTTTCTATTAAAAACAATGACAACTGAATACATACAGTACTGTGTGTTGCTTTACTTGTTCAAATAGTGCTAGAAGCATTGACATTACCTGGAACCATTTTCTTCCATTTCATTATTGGTTTCTTATAAGAATAAAAAAACTAAACATTACTGTCTGAAATTGTAATCTTAAATCTAGGAATTACATTTTGTAACTTCTAAAATTTTACAGTGTCTGTAAGGCCTTCCAGGAGATGATGGTGATGGTTTTTATGCCTATATAAATAATACTATGCTTAACCATCCCTCTTCTCAACCATTGACACAATTTTCATTGAAAGTGGAAAAAATGTGCCTTTATTATGAATCACCATCTTATTTGAAAGTTTGGGAAATGTGGATTGAAGTTCACAGCTTCCTCTGGGCATGTGGAGTAGTCACAGAGTCAGACCTTTGTGTGTGCAAGTTGTAGCAAGTCATTTATGTCAAATCAGCTTTATCTCTTGACACAAGGCAGTGGATACATCATTTTGCCATCATTGGAAATTATCTGAGCTCTAGCTGTTTGCCATAGTATGGAGCTACCTACTTCAAACTCCTATAACCAATGAGAATGAAGCACATTTGGGTTTATTTTCTCTGTAACTGTGCTTTTTTGGTTGATCCTTTTGGCACAATTCTTATCCCATAGTTAATGACAGTGCCATAACATTTTATATGTGAAATGACAAGCTGGCTTCATGGTTTGGTATGTGATAAGGTGGTAGACAGTCTGAGAGACCAGCCATCCAAGGGATTTAGAATGGAAAATGTCTGGCATATATTACACATAGCACTCTAAGACATTCTTGTTGAGTTACACTTCTTTGAATCCACAATGTCAGCTTCATTTATGAAAGCTCACATCTTTGCAGAACAGGGCCAGCTTGATTGATGATTTGTGCATCTCAGAGCTTACTAGTTAAACACAGTTAAAAAGTCATTTAAATAGAGACTAGTTGTTGTGGCTGTGTGAGGCGCTTTGTGAAAGAAGCTGTAGTGTATTGGTGACGCTGAGGTGGAGTCAAAGGAATGTGTAGAATTCTCTGATGTGGGAGCAACTCTTGGTTGTGATGATGTTGGTCTCATAGCTTTGCTTTGTGAGGAAAAATTTGAAGTGACAGGAGAAAAAGATTTGCTTTGTAAGGTGAAAGTGAAAATATGCAGCTCTATTTATGTTGGTTGAATACCCATAATTCTTCACTTTTAAAAGCTGATATTCACAAAAATGCTTAGATGAAATCGGTCGTTAGAGGTTGATGCTGATCTTAAAGAATATTTGTCTACTAATAATCAATGACCCTGAAGTTGCTTTATTAGCTTCTTGACATGCAACAAACTATCAGAATGAATACAGCATAGATTAAAGTGCCTCCAAGATTAGTTTACCTGCAATAGTTTATAGGACAAAATACTATAACAAAAGATGTTTTATACAGTTTTTTTCATTAAAATTAGAACTTGCCAGGCCTTTATTTACATGTTCAAAAGAATTTTCTGACACACGTTAGAGGTGGAAAAGCCTTTTTCTAATATCAGTCCAGCTTCTCTACAACTGCCCATTTAAAACCCCTGTTTTCTTATCCCACTCGTGTTTCTCAGATGAAAGTGGATCCTGTGGGGTTTGTTTTGTAGTCCAGCTCTGCCTGTTTTCACTTGGATCTGATGATCACAACTCGTTTTAAGTGTGAAGTTGTTCAAAAGCTGCAATTTTTTTATACCTGAGAAAAGAGGGATAAGATGCACTGTATGTGCATATCTGTGTGTGTTTCATTGTCATGCCAAGGACAAGCAGACTTGTCCCGTGCCAAGTGGTGCCAAGCCAGCTGGCTGTCGCTCAAGCTTTTGTCCTGTGCTGTGTTCTGTATTCAGCACTGCAACACACATTGTTGTGAAGAGTCTTTCACTCACTTTCAGTCCCCTTTGTGTTTTGTTTGTATGTCTATGCATGTGTGTGACATTGACCTTGATGTCACAAGAAAATTAGAAACAAGAGTGGGCCAGGAGAGAGAATTAGAAATAAATTCTGGTGAATGTAATTACCGCCTAACAGGCAGTGGTGTTTGACTTTGGAATTAAATTTAGCTTTAAAATATTGATACAACAAAGTGGTGGATTGGCACTGCTCTGGTCGAATTGTAATGCCTCTTGTCTGGCATCACTTTGTGCTATGTAGGAAATGGAAAATTCAATTACTTGGAGTTCTGTTTCAGCTGCCAAGTTGAAGTACATCATCAGGCATGTTCAGACCTGATGCTAAGACCCACTTCACAGGATGAAGACCACGATACAATATAAAAGTTAGCCAGAACATAGATGGTCTTTGCAGGAGCATGTTGAGGTCTTTAAAGTGCTTATTAATAGGGCTGGGTACCGGTAAATATTTTTTGATACTACTTTAACGATACCTGGTTTTCGATACCGGTACCTTAACAATACTTTTTCGATACCTATATGTATAATTCTTAGAGAAAATAACAAAGTACTTAAAGTTTTTTAAAATTAAACACACACAAAAAACACACCATTTTATGGCATAGTTATGCATTTATTATTATTATTATTTATTTATCTTTTACTACAGAAAAATTTTTTTGGTACTACTACCTACTGAAGGTTTTCGGTTGGTACCAAAGAAGTACCGAGTTTCAGTACCCAGCCCTACTTATTAAGAATGCAGTGGGCTCTCCATTATGTACTTTAAAGTGTGACAGTTTGACTTTCTTAGTGAGGTTGTAGTGGTCTTTCTTTTTGGTGGCAGTCTACTGAGGTCCTGGCTGGAGCACAGCATGTTTGGTTGTAGAAGTACATGACGTGTAGCCCATAAACATTGGTATGGCTCTGGTTGCCTCATGTCTAAGCTACAGCCCCATTGTATGGTAACATTGTGCTAGTTTGGCATAATTTTCCAGCATGTGGCTGCATCTTAAAGTTGTCCAAGAAAGTCATGCCAGGACAGGGCCCTTGACGTGGTACAATCATGAGCCTCCAATGTAGTATTTGTAGGGATGCACTTCAGATATATACTGTATAGTGTGGTGATGGTGCAGAACAGCATCTTAAAAACATGGAAAAACCTTTTTGGTAATTATCCAGAACATATTAGCACCATGGTTGCCTTCACACTGAAGGAAGTTTTCTAAAATCACTTCAAACTAACCACATGTCATGAATTGTATAGCTGGGGTGTTAATCCAGTGCAGACAAAATATTTCAGTTCTCAAAGTCTGAAGCATGGATGCATTTTGGTGTTTATTAAAGAGTTGAAGAAACGTTCATTAAAGATGATCTGTCAGGATAACATGCAGTAATCAAAAGGGAAAACATGTCAAGTCGAATAAGTCATCAGCAACTCCTGTTTCACAGTGAATGTATGGTAAGTTGCCTTGTAGCTTGATGCAACTAGAATAAGATGCTTTGTCTACCTTGTTACCAGCTCATCAAATTTGTTTACTTACTCTGAACTAGGGATGTCCTGATCCGATCACGTGATCGAAAATCGAGCCCGATCTCATGATTTTGGACCCGATTGGAGTCGGATGTCACCTCCTGTTCTGGACTCGCTATATTACAGGATTTCCTCTACATGCGCACCACCACTGCAAAATAAAAGCCACCACACCTTCAGAAGGAAGTTTGGGTTTTTAATTATATATTAAAAACAATGTAAAGCATATGGGATTTATATATAACCTATATTTGTGCACTTAAACTAACCATAATCAGAGTTTGAATCAGTTTCCCGTCTAGGGAGAGGGAGGGGTCCGGGAGACGTGCTAGCTTACAGAGGAGCTACCGGGTTTGCTGCTCACTAGGCACCCGCCAGGACTCGTCCTCCCCCTGAACGGAAAGCAACGACGGGAGTGCTCGGTCCTGGAGGAGGTGGCGAGGCCGGCGTGGAGCAAGTCATACTGCGCTAACTTGTTCCCCCTACGCCGTGTCTCCCTCCTCGCTAAGGAGATTCTGCTGCATGCTGCAGATACGCAGCACAACACCTGCCCCCCGTCGGGAAACAAATTTGAGCGGTATAAGATAAGAAGCTCTTTCTGAGGAGGAGTATCACGATTAAGTATCGCTCCAAAACGCACCAAACACAGACAGATTTCTTCAAATAGTCTAATTAAGAAGTTGGTCAGAGCTGCTGCACGGACAGCAGAGGATAAAGCAGCAGGAGCAGTGAAGTAGGAGCGGATAACTTAAGAAATGATCTGGGTCATTGTCAGTAAACAAGTTTGTTCTTTCTGGGCAAAAAATGAACCGGATTGTCAAAACATTGTTGACATTTCTGCACCTGAACAGCTGTAGAAATGATTTTTCTCAAAAAGTTACTTCAACCACAAACTTATTCATGGGTATTTTGTGCACAGAGAATATATGTTTATGTATTTAAATATATATAGATATGATAGATTTCTATACAGATGGATGGATTTATGTCTGCAGCATGACATCATTTTGTTGCTTGTTTGTTTTAATTAGTTAAAGCCGGCAAAGTAGAACACAGAAGCAGCTTGAAGCAGAAAGTGCGAGTATGTCTGTGGTCTGGAGGCATTATAAAGTTGATCACAACAACAAATTAAACTATCTGATCAGGACTTGGTATCAGAAGATCCTCAAAATCAAATGACTCAGACTCGGACTCGACAGCAAAAAAACCTGATCGAGACATCCTTACTCTGAACAATTTAATCCCAACTTTTAAAACCCTAGAAATTGTCTAAATGTTGGGTCCATTCCCTCATGTGTAATCAGCCCATTGCATATTTGTTTAATTTATGTGCAGTAGTTTCTTTATTTTTCTTTCATTATTATTATGTACTACTTTTCTTTCAAATTATGTCAATTTTAAACACTTTGTAAAGAGACTCCTATTTTAATAATTAATCATTATTAAGTCTTGAAGTATTTTGCAGGTATGTTTCTTTACACAAGTGAGAAAAATACTCTGATAGGTTGATCTTTAAATGCAGCCGACATGCCTGTTTTACCCCCCCCCCCCATTCAACTGTAATTAAATGCTTTGCCAGCATGGTTCTTCTAGCAATGATTCAGAGAAAATTGTCTAACTTGATAGACATTGGTAGGAAGAGTGTCTCAAAGGGAGTTGATTGGCTGCATCTCCCCATGTGGTGATTCATGAAGAGGATATGTTTGAAGTATCTATTCATCAATATTCATGAGTCGAGTAAAACCCCACAACCCTTGTCCACCCTCCCTCCTCCTCCCGCCTCCTGCTGCCTCATGTGTCCGAAGCTGCTTTAAAATCTACATAATTTGGGTTTGAAGTGCCTTTCAGATGGCCTTCCCTGTTGTATCACTTTTTAGAAACAAGGGGGAGACACTTATTAATCAGGCTGTCATTGTGTCACTGTGTATATGTGTGAGAGACTAAGATGGTTTACAGGAATGGTTAAAACAGTGACAGATGATTGAGGAAAAGAAAGTTACAAAGAGGTAGTGAGTGCAAGAGTGAAACGGATACAAATGGGAAGGAAAGGAGTCACGCTGCTTTGAAATTGTTGCTAAAAAAGCAAAACCAGCTGGTTTGGTTAGATGTTGGTCAACATCAAACTGCCACGTGGTTTTAGAAAACAAGATATTTAGATATTTCCATCCCACAAAAACATATTGGATCATTTCTGTTGGCACAGATGGTGTTTGAGTGATTTTTCTTGTTAAAGGACTCAGGAGACTATTATATTCCTATACTATATTTGGTGAAGTGAATCTACTGTTTATTGTAAGGTCTTCTTGTTTGGAAGTCGACTTTTCTAGAATTTGGCATTGTTTTTATGTTGGCATCCATTAACTCCGTATTTAATATCTCTGTGTATTGAGTATAAAACAAGTGAAATACTATTTTATTCCGTTCTCCTTAGTCCTCCTTACTAATATTATTAGATAATAAAATGTGTTTTTTACAACATTTTCTTGGACAGCTCTAGGTCGCGTTTTATTTCAGCTTCAGTCAACTAGTACAGTTCCCTGTACAGTGATCCCTCATTTATCATGGGAGTTACGTTCTAAAAATAACCTGCATTAGTTGAAATCTGTTATGTAGCAGTTTTATAGTTTTACCAGATGTTTTAAGGCTGTAAAACCCCTCACTACACACTTTATACACTTTTCTGAGACAGGCATTAACATTTTCACACCGTTCTCTTTTGTTTAAACACTACCGGTTCATCAGAATGGGAGAATAATCATTTAATTGAGTTATTTATTGCGTCTGACGGACACCATGTGTTTAGTCGCTGTAAAAAGGCTGCAGCTGCTGAGAATGCAGCACCGATCACCTGCTGAGGAAATGCTTTCTTACCTCACAGCGGTTCTTGGGTAGTCCAGCGCGCAGTGCGCATTCTCTACAGAGGAGTCGGGACGCACTGCACTCGGCGACACTCGGGTAACCGCACCATACGGAGGAAATCGACTGACAATGGTCAGGACACAGAACATAGTGTGCTATAAAAAAGCATGCAAAACTTCACCAAAAAAAATCTGTGAAACTGAGAGTCAGTGAAAAGTGAACCGTGTTATAGCAGGACCACTGTAAGAACAGGAAAGAGTTGTCCTTATTTTGGGTCTCTTGGAGATTTTTAGTCTTTTGGGGTCAGTTTGACCCCCGAAGACAGCACTAGGGTTAATAATGTATTACATTTTTCTGTGGAATACGTTAGATTTTTATTTAGTAAGAAAAACATATTTAGAAAGCGAGTAAAAACTCATCAGAGTTGAGAAACTTTTAATACACTGAAAAAACCTCTACTTTACAAACAACATGAATATTGACCAGCTGCTAACACTGACTGGTGATTTTTGCAGGCTTCACCAGGGCACTTATTTCATCTATTTATTTATTTATTTATTTGCTAACCAATCAGCTGCACAAATGCTGGTCAAAGAGAAGATCTGAACGCAGGCAATCAAACTTCATTCATTCAATCATGTTGTGAACAAAACCAGACGCATAAAGTCAATGTTGATGTAATTTGCAATCATTTATAATTTTATAATCAGTGCACATTTTATTCAATAAGCATGTTCAGACACAGGCCCATAGACCCATAAAAATGATAATAGGATCTACAATATACAGCAGGACTATTAGCTTGGAGCTCTGCATGTTGTACATAGTATATAGAAACTCTACTTTCATTTTATACTATTTGTGCATTCTCATCTCCCAGGCTGTAGAAGTGTGTGTGTGTGTGTGTGTGTCAAAATCCCAGAGGCAGCAGTTAGATTCAAACTACACAGAACCCAGAGCGGTCCCCTTAAGGGACACATCATTCAGCAGCAGTAAAGGAAAATTGCATAAAAGTGCCAAAAGTCAAACTTATCGTGTTTTATGGTCATAAAAGTCTTGAACTGTGCGCCTCAGGAAACATAAAGCCATTTGTACACTCACTTTCAGCAGAGCACAGGTAAAATCATGCCAAGTCCTACTTGTCTTTCAGCAATTTTTCTTTTAAGAAATCGCTGAGGCGTAAAAGAATGTAGGTCCAGGTTGCTGGTCTTTAAGGGGTTTCACAATAGCAGTTTTCAGCGCCAGAGGGAACATACCAGCGAGTAGGAAATGACTGACTAATACTGATGGCTCTTTTACTTGACAACTGAATGTTGATTTGAGGTTAGATGAGAGGGATTAAAGATCAGACTAAAATTTGTAATGTCTAAGCCTCAGTGAACAAGAAACTGGAAAGTTTTCTAATAGGAAAGTATGTATACATACAGTGTACACACACACATTGTCCAGAGTTGGTCCTACTATGCCTCATTGTCCATAGAGGTCATTGAAAGACTTGCATCATTGTTGGTTCAACCTTAAGCCATCCCTGCACTGTGAGAAACCACATTATTGTGACAGTCGTTGATTTGTCAGTGTGTGTGTGTGTGTGTGTGAGGTACAGTACACTGAGCCAGGACACTAAAGCCTGGTTTATACTTCTCCGACAGCACGTTTGCGCTCACATGCACACGTATTGACGGAGACGTTTTTGATTTTTACTTCTCCGTCAGTGTTGTGAAGCAATTCTCCACCAGGACAGCAGAGGGCGCATAACTTTTCTGCAGTATTGCCTCCGGTCGACCAAAGTTTGTTCATTTCAGTTCAGTAATGGCCGACAGAGAGCGAATTTTGATTGAGTTTGAACAGATTGATCTCGAAGAACAAACAATGTTGTTAAAAAGAATTAAACAGGAGTGAGGAGACAGCTGCGTCTGTTGAATGTCTGTCCGTTCAGTGAGGACGAGGCAGACGACGAGCAAATATGTAGCTCTTGTTTAACCCTTTAGGGACACTGATGGATTATATAAATGTTGTACTTCGTCTGCCAGACGTTTCTCGAGCTGATCCATATCTGCTTCCGTGAGATTCTACTATTACTACTCTGTTGATACTGGCGTCAACCCGGAAATGATCACGGGGTTTTGAGCCGACCAATCAGAGGCGTGCGCTCTCCGTCTTGTTCGACGGATAGTTAGAAAAGTGAGCTTGACTCCGTCCGTCCTTGCAAGGCTGTTGGAGAGCTCTTGCGTCGACGAATAATGGCGTTGCGTGTCTCTGTACCGACGCAGACGGAGAAGTATAAATCAGGCTTAAGTCCAGTTTCACGCATTCCATCTGTCCTATGATACCAACTTGATGAAAAATGACTGAAACCCTCTTAATGAAGCTAGTAGAGTACAAAAAATGCATCCAGGATAATAGTTTGTTTTGTAGAATAAGAAGAGGAGAAAAAGAGCAATTGAATGACTGAATAGAGTGAGAGAATGGTCTGCATGGCTTTGTGTGTCCCCCCAGTGTATGTCGTAAAGGTCTCTCTCCCTTCGTTTCACCCCTGCTGTGTGTCTGTGTGTTAGAGGGTGAATAAATGTCTAGTGATTGGAAACCTTTTCCTTTTGTAAACTCAAGTCTCTGCCAGAGAGCATTGTGTAGCATTGTTTACTAGCCCTCTCCTCTCTTGTTTTGCGTGTGTGTACGTGTGTGTACATGTGTGTGTGTGTGTGTGTGTGTGTGTGTGTGTGTGTGTGTGTGTGTGTGTGTGTACGTGTGTGACAGTTGACATTATCAGTTGATTGCTCCCTAGACCCGTCTTTGTGTGAGCTCACGCACACGCATGGCTGTGTGAGGTTATGTATATGACAGCTGACATTATGGGATTGCCACTATTGTCTCTGTGTGTGTGTGTGTGTGTGTGTGTGTGTGTGTGTGTGTGTGTGTGTGTGTGTGTGTGTGTGTGTGTGTGTGTGTGTGTGTGTGTGTGTGTGTGTGTGTGGGACAGCTGACATTATGGGATGATTGGCTGTGTGTGTATGCTCATGCACATGTGCTTGTTTTCCATTCAAACATGGCGTGTGGTTTGACAACAAGATGATGTAAGAGTTACTCCGTGCGTCACTTCTCAGTTTAACATGTTATTTAGTCGAACAAACTCTGGTTGGCAGAGTTTTTAGTTTTACACTGAGACCTGAGCGGGAGCTTTTGTCATTTTTGACCTCTATTGCTTGGCTGTTATGTCTTCATCCCACAACATGGTCTTTAGTCCACTCATACTGCAATATTTTAAAGCTGTGCACAACAGCCAAGCTTTATTCTAAAATGAGGAGGATCTTTTAAATTGGAGGACCCCCAAAGTTTGAAAAAACTAAACAATTTGCCAAGAAAGTGTCTAAATACGCACAGTATTCGGGATTGGGTTTGACTCAGTAGATGGAACCTAAAGTATGTTTGTTAGTGGTATTACCTGATGGCTGATAATGTTTTTGCCTGTGTTTGGCTTTTTGTCTGTTAGCAATAGCTCATGTTAACCCAATTCAAAAATGGTAATGTCCCACATTTGATTAGTGCTTCTTTAAGTCATGGACTACAAAGCACTTTACATTAGTCATTTACATACTGATGGCAGTGAGCTACATTGTGGACACAGAAGCGAGGCGATCAAACATATGTGCCACCAGACCCTCCAACCATCACCTGCAGCAGGCAATGTGATTTGAGGTATTTTGCCCAAGAACACAACAACAAACTGACCCAGCAGGATGAAACCAACAACCCTCCAGTTACAAGACTAACGCTCTACCTAGTGAGCTCCTGTCACCCCACAAATTCAAGTCAGCCACCTGACCTTAGAAAACACAAAAATGACAAGTGACTCAATTTTACAGGTATTGACAGTCGTCTCCAACACATACTCTGCCACTCATTGCAGGTCTTTGCTGATAAATGTTAGTAATAACTGTTAGTTAACCTTCCTGTCAGCAAATTATCTGATGAACCACTGGTCTGATTGTAATGAACTCTCCAAAAGTCTTCTTTGGATGTATGGTATATCCACAGCTGATTAACATTTTGAGTCTTTTGAGTAACTTTTGATTATGGCCACCACATCAGCCTTAGCATTCGCAAGAATGTGTCTAACTTTGTTAGTTTTACAAATATAAAGTAACAATTTTATTCTGTAGTAGCTTGATACATCAATGAGAAGGAAATTCAGACCTTGGAAGTTTGAAGACGGTAATCACCTTTTTAGGATCATTTTGAGTCAAAGACATTCAGGTTTGTACAAACTACTGTGGTGAACATTTTTAATGACCAGTATTTTCTTACCAGATTGCAAAAAAGCTAAAATAGGGTGACATTTATCTCAGTGTCAGGCAGTCCAGCTTTTCAAACACAGGTTGTGGTCTAGTTGAACTGAATGAAAATAGCTAATCATTTCAACACAGTGCTTGTTGGGTGTGAGCGTGACCTTACTGTAAATCTCCACCGTGAGTCCAGGCTGCACAGACAGATGCTTCTATTTTAAAGTCATATATATCGTTGAGCTTACACAGCTTTAGATTGCAGATTTTAAAGCACTGTTGGCTCATATCCAGCCTAGTGATATAGACCATTTTGGAGTGAATGTCACCGTAATGTCAGTTTGTATGCTGGTGGCAGAAAAACACCAGAAATAAGTGAAGTGGAACCACAGCAGCACCCAAAACAGCAGAAATGTCTTGTTGTGCGGTTGCCTGTCAGAATAGAAAATGGTGGAAAAGTGAACTTCACTTTTATAAAATACTGTTGTAAACTAAGCCCTCTGAAGCCAACTGGTTGGAAGTCATTAAATGGACTGACTGGACAGAGGAAATCATTAGCAATTCTTCTCTTTGCAGTGCTCACTTCATATCAAGTTTTCAGGTTTCAGCAGTATCATGTCAATAGCTAATAACTTGCTAAGGTTCTCATTGCCTGTTTTCTAATGGTAAACACTATAAAATAATGATAGCAACAGCTGAATGTTACCAGACATAGCACTTAAGCTAATCAGTTTGCTGGTTTGTTTACATGCTGACAGACAGCATCACTCAGTTTTAACGCATTATTAAAAGAATAACTGTAGCACAAAATGTTCCATCTGTGTAATATAGTGGCTGGGCTTGTTGATAATGACCCACATCTTGTTCAGCTGTGTTTTGTGTTCCTGTCTCTGGCTCTGCAGTACATTTTGTCTGTAATGCACAAAAATCAGCCGTCAAATTTTTGCATTCAGTGTCCTAGACTGCATAGGACACAGTTGTATGCATCTAAAGATTTGTGCACCTTACGTCAGGGCTGTTCAATAGGCGACCTGCATATTTCTGGCTCTCCAGCCATATCTGCGCGCACATGGGGACCTGCGCACTTTCTGCTACCACTTGAGCTCCGCCCATAAAATACATAATCAATGTTTACAGATCATTTATACTCATTTTATATTTGTATAGCTTTGCATAACTTCTCCTATATAGTGAAACTTGATTTCTTCATATTTCCCCCTTCTTACTGATTTCTATTTCTAGCATTGTTAGACTGGTTTTCCTTGACATATCACTCAGTCCTCTGTTCTTCCCTTATTGTAATGGTTCCAGTCTCTCCCCCTGGCCTCCTCCTCAAGGCCTCCTGGCTGCTGCCTGCCTGCCAGCCGCCTCTCATCCATTGTGGGCTAACAATGGCAGGCGAGGCCCCAGCCTCAAGGCCTAAAGCCTGGGTCTTAGATGGTGCTTTGAGAGAAGGGGTGTGCTTAGCAGTGAAAGGATGACTCTGTGGGGCCATCCGGGAGGGGAGGGAAGCCAAGAAAAACCAGGTCACGCCCAGATTAAAATTCAATGTATGTGACTGCATACGTAAGCAAGCTGGCCAGGGTACACTGAGTGCATGCTGGGAGGGAAGAAGGGGGTGCAGGGTGCTGGGACTCTGGGTATTTTCAGGGTGCTATGCTGGTAACATGAGAAGATAGGCAGGATCAGATCAGGAAGAATGTTTACTAAATAAAAAGTAGGTGGTGGTAGTTGGGGTGCCCATCCCTTTCTTATGCCCTACTTCAGCTGGTTTTTCCCAGTGCACCTTTAGGGTGTGTGTGTGTGTGTGTGTGTGTGTGTGTGTGTGTGTGTGTGTGTGTGTGTGTGTGTGTGTGTGTGTGTGTGTGTGTGTGTGTGTGTGTGTGTGTGTGTGTGTGTGTGTGTGTGTGTGTGGGAGGGGTTTTAATGGGGCAGCAGTGGCGTCATAATGCATGCAAGACAAAGCTGATTTGGTGATGCACGCTTCCTTTGTGTTCCTTTGGCATTTGGGGATGTGGGGTGCTCTGTGTAAAACACACACATACAGACACACACAATCCAGTCCCCCTCTGTTTTGGGCCCCATCCCCATATGGTAGCTTGGCTTGATGAGAGCTTTATGAAGTCAACCAGAAGTCCCCCTCCCCTTAGCTTGTGTATTCGTGTGTGTGTGTGTGTGTGCATCTCTGTGTGTCTGTGTGTGATTGCTTTTCAGCTAATGGATAAATGAGAGTTTCACCCTCGCCCAGCCATTGTGTGTTCGTGCATGAGCCTCAGAGAGAAGGGGCATGTGTGAGTCGCCAGCTTGTGTGTTTGGCTTTGCAAGCTGTTTTCATTATATTTCATTATTCATGTTTCATGCATGGTCGTGCAAAAGGAGCAGTGATCAGCTTTATAGGGATAGAGAGGCTAAAGAAGGGGCGGCGGGGTTCTAGAGTCAGACCACAAACGTTCTGACCTTTTTGCATCAGACAAAACCTTTTCCCAGAAAGAACATTTTGCGGAAGCGGAACAAAAACATCACACACAAAAACTGCAGTCAGCGTTTATTTCCAGATTTTTGCTGAGACCTACACAGCGTTTGGGGAGTTTGTGTCTGAAATGGGTTTTGTTTGACGTGAACCTGAGCCTCAACAGATTAACCAGTAAACCACCAGCACTTTTTATTTCAAGTGATTCAGATATGATGCATTTCCCCATTTTTTAATCCTTTAACTTCCACACCAAGATAAAAAGAACAACATCCAGTTTGGGGATTTTTTGGGGGGCTTATTTGAGGCAGTAGGAACGATGATCAGGGTTCTGCAAATCCTCAAAAAGGCTTGAAATTTGATGTGGTATCGTCAAGGTTTTGAAAGTGCTTGAATTTTTAATTAAGTAATTGAAAGTGCTTGAAACACTAACTGAAATTGGTTTCAGTACTATAACGTTTAATTTCATGAGACAAGGAATTTAAATGCCGGTAATCATTTTGTTCATATATATATATATATATATATATATATATAAAATCTGATCTACCAAGTGGTTGACCTGCTAGTTAAGTAGTTGAAACAAGTCAGTGTTTTTGCATCTTTTTCTAGAACTCAAGCTGAAAGATGCAGTCATGGAAAAACTGGTGACAAACGGCACTAAAGCCATATTTGGATCCAAACAAATCATCAAAAAGTTGTTGGATTATTTATCATGAATTTGAACACATTTTCTATGTGTGTTCAGCAGCTTTTGTCCCAAAATCTCAATGAAATTGTGTCATATTAACAAGCTTGTTGGGTCAGTTCACTTCTTTTTGTTCAGTCTTCAGATGATCGGGCAGCTTTAATCACATGTTGGCTTTCAGATCTTCAGAACAAAACAAAAAACAGATTTTTGAAGCTGGATTTGTTTTTTTTAAATGTCCAGCTTTGTGCTCAGTTGTAGCTTGTACACAAGCTCCAAAAATGCTCAGCTCTGTGCCTCCCTCCTCTCTCTCTGTGTGTGTGTTTACACAAACGGCATCACAGCAAGCTTTTTCTTTCTTTCTTGTATTTGTTGCTAACTTGCTGTTCCTTGTGTTGTGCTCGCCAACCCAGAATGGAGCCATTTTGTCTCCTTCAGTTCCTGAAATGAAATATAAGCCTCTTAAATGCATACTTATCTTGCCCTGCAGACTGCGCTTGAAGAACAAACACACACTCACACACACAGGCAGACAAACTAAAGAGACATTGTGATGCCAGGCCTTGTTGTTCCTAAGACCGGAGCTTTATGTATATGGCAGATGGTTGTTCTTTTGCTTTGCATGCCGCCATATTAAACAAAAACCATGACTAAGGCCACGGCTGGTTTAGGAAAAGGCCAAAGTGCGAGAGAGACAGAGAAAAAAGAGACAAAAGAGCAACAAAGGGAGCGATGCGGACAACAGACTTGGCATATATATACACAAGGAGGAAACCCAAGTGTGAGCACAGCCACATTAAGGTTCTATACGCATCTTACGCAGATGCATACGGACACATGCACATGTTTCCATGACTGAACACACAAAGGTGATCAGCAGACACACTCCAGATGACTAGTTTTTATAAATCTTTACCTAAAGTAAGGCATTGAGTAGGGCTGTCACGGACTAATTTTTATTTTAATTATTCTATTGATAAATGTTTTGATTATTCTAAATGACTAAATATTAGGAGGCTCTGGAGGATGTACTGGGGATCAGCTACAGATAGATATACCTCTGACACACAGACAAGCATGTAGGAGCCTTAATCTACATGTAGCCTGACTTTTTGTAGCTTCAGTGCTATATAATGTCACATGGCCATTCCCTAATAAATGCCCTTAAAACAGGCAAAAGTAAATGATACCGATAAAGTTTACCGTACTTTATCATTTACTTGGTTTGATATTATAAAAACTTGCGCAAAACACACTCAGGCACAGTATTAATCAATCCAACATGTGCCCTGTTAGTTTATACTTCTCCGTCTGCGTCAGTACAGAGACACGCAACGCCATTATCCGTCATCGCAAGGGCTCTCCAACAGGCTCACAACGATGGACGAAGTTAAGTGCACTTTTCCAACTATCGCTCGTCCTCTGCCTTGTCCTGTTCAGTGAATGAACATACCACTGACTCCTCTGTTTCCTTCACTCCCGTTTAATTATCTTTAACAACATTGTGTGTTCCTCAAGATCAATCCGTTCCAGCTCAATCAAAATTCACTCTGTCAGCCATTACTAAGCTGAAGTAAACAAACTTTGGTCGACCAAAGACATTACTGCAGAAAAGTTACACGCCCTCTGCTGTCCTGGTGAAGAATTGCTTCACAACAGTAATGGAGAAGTATAAAACACAAACGTCTCTGTCAATACGTGTGTGTGTGTGTGAGCACAGGCTTTAGTCTAAAAGATACCTAAAACATGTATTAACTAGAAAATGTAGCAGACAGACAGCTGTTTAACTTTACGGGGTGCATTTAACAGCTTTAAAAAAATCTTATGGAAGTTTTGTTTTTGTCATAGCTCATCAGTAAGGGTTCTGCTATACTTTCACTGCTGTGATCAGCCAGTGACATCTAGCAGAGCAAACAAACCACCTTTTTTCTGTCAGTCAGCTTGAAGTATCCCCACACTTCACTCTTTGTAAACATTTAGAGCCCAGCTTGCTTGAGACCAAAGCAGACAGATTCCTTTACATTTTAAACTGCCGCCTGGGTGGAAGGACGGAGCTGACTGATAACTGTGACCAGAGCTGGATTCCTGCTCATTTCAAATCTCCTGAGCATCTGTTTTGCTAGTCTTCAAGATGAATTATCACATTTCTTCATCCTATACTAACAGTTATTGCTCTTCTTTAAGGTGTGTGACAATCAACTAGTCCTGCTTCATTGCTCTTGGTGTAGTTGACTGCTGTCAGTAACAGACTGATGCTTCAGTCCTTGCTAGCAATTGTTGAAACTTGCTGCCCTTTTCCAGATGGCTACTTCAGGGAACCTTCCAGATGGTTTTGTGTAATAAACCATCTGTTTTGTCATGTCAACTTGTTCTCTTAACTCATACTATTATTCATGTTCTTAATAGAGTGATTAATAATAAACCAATTTTGGAGGTTTGATGTGCTGGAACATAAAATCTACACCAGCAATCATGGCAGCCAGTTTCAGTAACAATCATGTTGTGGTTTGGTTGAACTTTTTTGACAAGTCTTTACCCATTTTTATTTTTTACATCTTTTATTGTGTTCTACCCATTTGTCTGAAAGTTGGAGCCACCAGTGTCAGAATTCTGATTCTGAAAGTCTGAGATCACAACCCCAAAATCCAATATGGCTGCCTCATGTGTGAAGTGGTGTAAGTTGCAGTAATAAACATTTTCACATCTGTCAGTGTTTACCTTATTAATGTCACACACACATTGTTCAGCCTCTTTTAGTGACCATGTTTCCATAGTGTTTGAGAAATACATCGTCATTGGCTTGTATTGCTGGTGGTAGTTATACTAGTCACTGAGCACAGCAGTTGTCAAATCATTCTGCTCTTCTGACTTTCAACATGAATTTGGTTGAGTTATTTCTGACTTCATTCTTAGATCTGTTAGGACTTTCAAATTAAATGGAATGCAGCAAACATTCAAATTTCCAGGAGAAATCTAACAACCCCAAATGCTAACAAGCCATTAGAATAACTTGTTGGGTTAATGTTTTAGTTTTATTTACTTTGTCATTCATTTGCATTTTTTAAATGAATGTGTTCTGCATCTATTTGTCAAAAGGAAAAAAAGCCATTGCCAAAAGGCAAAAAAATCTGAGAAATAACATGCTCTTACCTACTTTTAGCTAGTTCTGTGTGAAGCTTTATTTGTACCATTTTAACTCCCCGTGCTGTCTCTTCTGGGGTCAAATTGACCCCAAAAGACTAGAAAACTCCATAGGCCCCAAAGTAAGGTCAATGCAAGGGTTAAGTTTTCTGAATATAGTTCTGTTTCCTTATAGTCATATTTCTTATGTTTGTTACATCACAAACTCTGAAAAGTTCCAGTATCAGCTAATGTGTCAAGTAGCAACAGCGCATAAGCTCCTAAAGGATTTTATTGTAAGATTCTACCATGAAGACAGTGTTACTGTCACTGCCAAAACAAGGTCTTTGACAGCTTTGCATTATAGTTTTCAACATTTTAACTACTGTTATAAAAATACATCATGTTATCCAGTAAGCAGACGCTGCATTATTTGTTGTTTTAAACTTCTCACACTGACACATATTTAATCAATTTGACATTTTTGTTGCTATTTATAGTCTGAGTGATTTTTTTTTTTTTTTTTTTTTTTT
>SSNR01000008.1:4223461-4241899 GCA_006937965.1 Callopanchax toddi | reverse complement strand
TTTTTTTTTTTTTTTTTTTTTTTTAGCAAATAGTCATTTTGATTTTCGAATATATTTATATTCACCTCTGATTGGACAATGGGACGTCTCAGCACCTTCATTTTCTCTATTAATTAACAGGGCTAACTTTGCATAGGGGTGTACATGGGTAAAGTTTTCAAGAAAAAAAGAGTTCTTACTTGAAAATGTTTTTTTCTTGCATTTATATTTTGTGTGTACAACAAAAAGTCAAACTTAGAAGTCCACGTTTTCAGTGAATGGAGGCTTTAGCACATGGAGGGGAGTGACACGAGCCTTTCTCTGAGTGTTTGCAGCGTGGTAAATTGCTTCTGCTCGTCTCTTTGTGACTGTGGCCAGACAAGGCCGCAGCACAATAATGCCTCTACACTGAAAACACAGCAAAGACCAGGCTGGAACAAAAACCTCAGCCTTCTTATGTCTAATTTAGCTGTGAGTGAACACAGTTCACACACACACACACACACACACACACACACACACACACACACACACACACACACACACACACACACACACACACTGGAGAAAGACAGCTTCTGTATATGGCACACATTCACCTCAACTCATGCTTAGCTTTGTGTTCCTCACAATGTGTGTTTTTGTGTTTCTGAGTGAACATTTCTGCTCTTGGTTTTTCAAGCTTCTGGTCTTTTTATTTTTTTGCAGCAAACTTGAAAGCAGATTTTATGGCTTTTCTCTCTGAGCAAGTAACCTTCGTGCTAGTGTTGTATACACTCTCAAAGGCATGAATCAACCAGGAGGCTTTTCAAGAACAGCATGTATACTAAACTTTAATTGAACCATCTTGGCTTTATTTCAGATTGAGAAGTCTTGGTTTAAATTTCAGACACGGCACACAAAGGATGCTCTCAATCCACCCATACCTGCAGCTTTAACTTCCATCCTGATAACCTGTATCTGTGTCTGGAAAACTGGTTTATAACAATCGTTTTGTGCGTGCTTCCTCATTCTGCTCTCTGTCTGTCTTTGTCTTTCAAAGTCAAATATTTTTCAAAACTTGCAGAGCAATCTTTTTTTTCTGTTGCTTCCTTCCCTCCCTCTGATTTACTTGAATGCATTTGCTGAATTCTTCCGTTTACTTTTCTCTTTTTCTTTTACCTTTTGCTCAATCAGGCCAGGGACTCGGGGCGGACACGTCAGCTGATTTTCACCTGCATCAGCTCCGTCAAATCGGCAATTTTTCCCCCCACTTCTCGTTGTTTTCACAGCGACACATCAGCTGAAAGGGACTTGATTAAACCTTTCTCTCTCTACTCTTTCTCCTGCCTCTTCTTCCTCACCCTTCTCTTTACCGTCTCGTCCTTCTCTCCTTCCCCTTTCCAAAGAATGGAGCAAATCAGGGAATCAATTCAATGTAATCATGACAAATGAGTCCCAGTGGTTAGCAAGGATTTTTTTTTGTGTGCTTGTGTTTGGGACAGGGCTGCTGGGAAATCACAATTGAATCAATCAGCTGTTATCGCATCAGCAAACACTGCAGGAAGGATAGATGGATGAAGGATGGATAGTCAGAGGGAAGGAGAAGAGCTAGTGTACATGTGTGTGTGTGTGTGTGTGTGTGTGTGTGTGTGTGTGTGTGTGTGTGTGCGTGCATGCATTTGCATGTCTGCTGTGCAGAGATAGACGGCTGATTGAATACAGGGCCAAGTGGGTGTCTGTGCATGTGTGTGTGTTTGGGTGAGCAGGGGGTGGGGGTGTGTGTGCTGTGTTAACCTTGGAGCTGTCAGAACAGATGGGAGATGGGAAGGGCCACAGGCTGCGAGGGATGTGTTGGCTGCTGGAGGAGGATGAATCCTCGGCTGCTTTTGGAAACAAGGAAGTGAGATTAGGGAGGGGTGGAGAAATGAAAAGCGACAGTGAGATTTATACTTTCTGCCGGGCTTATTTCTGTTGAGATGCAACTTCTTGATAAAAGCACAAGAGGCAAATGTGTTATCACGGCCCGGACGGGGGAGCATGGTGAGAAATGTTCAAACCACGGGGGACAGTTGGCGTGAAGTATTGAGAAGTTTGTGGGTGGCAGAGGAGGATTTGTATTGTATCCACTTTTCTTTGTCTGAGATGCTGTTTCTTCATTTACTTCTATTAGAAACTTTTAAAAAATGATCAGTCGTTCTTGGAATCTAAACCAGCTATAAAAACTGTGACCAAAAAAACTGCTCTTACCAAATTTATGAGGTTTTGCTTCCAAATAACTTGTACAGCACCTGTAGTTCTGGGGCTGTGTAGGTTTCTGGTAACACCATCACAAACATGTACAGCACCAAGCTGTACCTGACACTAGGGCTACAACTAATGAATGTTTTGATAGTCAGCTAATCAAAAATGTGTTCCCCCTGATCAGTCAATGGTTATTTTAATCAATATCTGCTTAGTGTGGGTCCACTTCCTGTTCCAGGCTCCAGTTCATGTCTTACCTTACCTGCTCCATTATGTCCACCTCTCTCATCAACATAACTTTTTACAGCCATTAAAATTGATGACTAATGAAACAATGGGATTTAAAACTAACTAAACATTATTTAGAGGAGGTTTACTATTGATTGACACTAATTACACACTAAAACCAGGTGTGCAGTCTTGGAAAACGATAATAAACAATACTGCCCCCAGAGGTCATGTAGCTGCATGGTGGTGTAGTTGTCAGCACTGTTGCCTTGCAACATGAAGGTTGCAGGTTCGAATCCTGTTTGCATGTTTCCCCCACAGACCTCAGCATGCCTGATTGGTTGTTAATAATGTCAAAGCGTTGATTAAGAAAAGAAACATGAACATGTAGTGCATTGCAGTTCTGGTTCTTTGTGAGAGGAGCTGCCTGTTGAAGGCTCCGTTAAAGACGCATAAAGAGGGAAAATACATGCCAGTGACTTTTTTTGACATCAACTAGCAACTGGAACACAACAAACACATAGTCTTTCCAACAGGCGAACATTCAGAAACAAGCCATACACAACTCATAATTCAACCACTGACTGTAAAGCAGCTTTGTTGTAAATGAACTGAAAAAATTTTGTAATAAAAAAAAGAAGTCCAACAAGGTGATCTAAAATCAAGCCTAATCAAATACTTACCACTTGTGTTAAGTCCTGTGGACCAGCCCCAAGCTCAAAAGCCATGTCAGCCAACCACAGGAGAGAGCCGTCACAAGCTGGAAAACGATACTGACAAAAGAACAAATAAAGGGCTGACCAACATAAAGGATCAGAGAGTCTTAATGAATGCGGACGACGTTGTATAGGTCACAGTTCATTGGTCTAAATCGTACTCTTTGGTTTTAGATCCCAGAGCTCAAACCTTTTGGCAGAATTTTGAATCACTTAGACATTACTCACCAACACTGACATCAAAGCAACCAATCAGAAAGGCTTTGAGTTGTGTTGTTGGCTTATTCAATCATACCCACAGACTGGAGCCATGCCAAAATGAAGTGATGGCTTTGGGTGGGGTGTGTGTCATATAGGCATAAAGGTTCCTGGGAAACAGATGAATGGAATCAAAGATACACTTATACACAATTTTAAAGTTCAGTGGGAGGTGTGTGTGTGTGTTTGTGTGGTAATGCTGGTGTGTTTATCTGGTTGCATTGAGACTTGAGTTGAATGAGACAAACCAAATAAGTGTGTGTTTAACTGAGTGAGTGTGTGCACACGTTTGGCTCTCTGCCCAGCTCCTTCTCCCCAGCTGATTAGGGGTTAATGGCCTGTAAGCGTGGGGAAATGTCAGCTGTCTGATTGGCTGATGGATGTTTGTGTGGGCGGGGTTTACCGCAAAGTGACAGATGGTGTACAACAGTGAGGGAGGGAGGCTAAAGCCAGTCTGTGTGTGCACATATTTATCCGCGTTAAAAGACAATAGTCATTTTCTCACTTGCATTGAACGCCTAAAATAAAATTTAAAAAATTGAGATTAAAAGCAAAAACAAGTTGAAAGTTGCACTCAAACCACTGTGGTTGGTTGTGTTTCCTCTTTCTGCTGTGCTGCTCCATACAAGAAGAGCATTAATAACCACAAATATCTCACACACACACACACACACACACACACACACACGTGCACACACGCGCACACATACGCGCACACACACACACACTAGTCAACATACAAAATGTCAGTGGCGAGAGTTTGTGTGGGTTTTCAGAGCTGGCCAGCCTACCTGCATTTAGAACAGGCAAAGCACACACAGATACAATCCACAAACACACACACACACCAAAGGGTCATGTGATCCTTCCCCCAGGATTAAGCCCGATCGTTGTACTTGGCAACATGCCCAGTTTACACACATCACACTTCTGATTCATCTTTGTTAGAAATTCATCTGTTTTGCTGAACCAAAGCTGCAACGTGTGCGTGTGTGAGCGCATGTGTGAGAGAGATTAGTGATATCTACTGTGAATATCACTGACTATAGTTCGCACCATTTTTTCTTTATGTTCGCCGTGGCATTAAGAACAAAAGCAGGCAGGCCTTGAAAAGGTTGTTTTGTTTATCACGTTTTTGTGGGTGAGTGTGTTTGTTTGTTCTTGCAGACAGTCTGATGCAGCGCCTTTATATTATCAAGTGTCATTGCTTCCCCATCTGCTGAAAACACACCATCTACCTCAACCTTAACACACACACGAGCAGGGAAAAAATGAATCAGTGACTGTCTATTGAACGGAGTACCACAAGGTTACATCAAAGAGTCCTTTACATTTGTATGGCAGGAAAGGTTTTGTTTTGGGGCATAAAATTAGGTAGAATGGATTGTGTCTTTTATTTTTCATAGTAAGTTAATAATCATAATTTTTGTGTGCGCATATTTTCAAAAATGTAATCTAGGCCAACAGAGGACGAGGATAGGAAATGCTGCATGAAAAGATGATTTATTTTGTAATTATATGGCAAATGAAGGAGTAGTCAGGATATAGTAAAAATAACTGATAAACAGCTAAAAATTTTCTGAATAAAACATGACAAAGAGCTTCTAACACTAAAACCAAAATGGCCTTCCTTTCTAAATGAGCCAATCAGTATTTAAAGGATGTTGAGCCACCAATGCTGACAAATGTCATATACTTTGCCAGGAACAATCATGTTGACTTTGCTAAGGTGTGAATGCCAAAAACTGCTAACTTACCCGTATAATTAAACCCCACAGCGATGAGTTTTTTATCTGGAAAACTGGCAAAGCCAGAGGGGAGGGGTGCCAGACAGACGGACTGTGAACTGTGCGTGAGCCATTTTAGACTTGATTGAAAGTGAAAAGAGCAGTGGTGTCACCGTCACATTCATCCCAGAGTCCTGAGCAACAATGGGCCTTAACCCAACAGACACAGCCGGGAAGAAAAGGAGGGGTGATAGGTCTGAGGCTAAGAGAGCACAGCACCGACTGTGGGAAAGACAGAATATCATCTGAAATCAAAACTGCTGAAATTTTAGATACATTTTGAGAAGGACTGATGACTGACAAGACATGATTGAGACTACCACAAGAGGGAAAGTAGGTCTTAAAAATTCCCTAGATGCTTTTAGAAGTGTGCTTCCTTTAGTTTAACCTGACCTTTGGTTCTCTGCTTTGATCATTTCAGTTAGATGAATTTTTGACACTTTTACACTAAACAGTTTTACAAGTACAGTTATCAAAAAGTAGGGAAAAATAGAAAGCCATGTCTGACATTTCCAATGTTACCACACTGCAAGACACAAAGTGTTTGAGCAGGAGGACTCGGTGGGAGGGACAGATTTGACCAATTTGGAGGACTCCTTCTGTCTATCACTGGCAGATGCATCAGCCTCTCTTTCTCCTTCTGCAATCGTTTCTCTCACAGCTTCTTACTCATCCTTCCTGTCATAGTCAGATGGGCTGTCGAGATCGGTGGACAGATTGTCTTGATCAGTAGTGTCTGATTGTCAGTTGAAATAAATTAATGTTTCAAAGTTAGTGGGCATGTGGAGGTATGCTGTTCAGAAAGTTAAAGCCAAGTTGAGACAGCAGCTTTCAAACTTACTTCCTGTGAATGCTTCACACCGCATGTGTGGTTGTGATGTCAGTTGGCTTTTTGACATGATTGTTAAATAGGGACCTAGGTGGTTTTGTTAAAACTCAAAAAGCAGGTCTTTGTGGTTTGTGCACACTCCTGACATGATTTAGAGATGTTCCCGAATGGTGGCATGTGAGCACACAAATGTTTAAATATTTCTCTCTGGGCTTTTTGTGATGATATTTCACTCAACCCCCTAAGAAGATGCTCAAAACACCAGCTGGTGAAATAATGTGCAAACGTAGCATCAAAACATCTGGAGCGTTTACAGCAGGTAAAGAGTTGCTGCTTTGTTCTCTTTTGTGCTGATCTTTAGGTTGCTTTCTGCTTGTTTGCATCTGTTATTGTGTTCTGGTACATGTTGTATTGACATTGGTGCCATAATAAGCCTCATTTGCTATTTTTAACTAAATTTAAAAAGAAAACAACAATCTTCACACTGTATTGAATAATTTTCTGCCTTCTGTGCACTGTAAATGGACAATCCTTACACCTGGTCTCTTGCATTTCAAGCTGTGAAAGAGCGTAAAATCTCCCTCTGTAAAGTAAATGTGTGAACGCAAACTGAAGAAAAAGTCTGGACAAAATTGTTTGCACGCTCTCCTGAACATCTTCAGTGTTCATCTGTGAGAACAGCTGCCCAGCATCGAGTGTGCTGTCAGTCCCCCTCCATAATTTGATCTTTCTTTGTATTAGAGTAATTGATTGAATCCTGTTGTGTGTGTTTGCAAGCTTTCTTGTGTCCATGCCTCTAGTATTTTTATGTGAAAAAGCTTAATGTTGGAGTTTGCTTGATGAAGATGAAGTTAATTAAGTTAAGTGGGTTTGACGTGCAGATTTTGTCCTTAATTTACCCAGATTTTTGAATTTCTCTCCGTCTTTTTTCCATAAAAGCAGTTGTGAGTTGCAACATATTACCACTGCACTTGTTACCTCATAAGTAATTGACTTTTCACATTGAGATGACTTGACACTAACTCACTCATTTCTCTTTTTCCTATTTTTTCTTATCCTATCAAACTATCTCATCCATTTATCATTCTTGATTGTAACTTCTTCTTTCCTAATTTTTTCTCTTAATTTGCCGTTCCTAGTCACAGTATTTTATTCTAGAATTTGGGCTGTAAAGAGTCATCTTAGTAGTCCAGTATTCTCAAACTTATTCTCATATTCCAAACTTTTCCCATGTAGCCAGCTCTTATTTGAAAAGTGGAACAAATACTTGAAAGGGATATAGATGTAGATGGTCAGAGCCTTGAGGTACACCACATCTGATTGATTTCCAGACCCAACTTCATCCTTTGTGGAAAAATGACTGGATAATGGGCGTTTGTCCTGCAGGAGTCTTACTTTTTTTATAGCGTCACCCAAGTAGGGACAGGGATTTTAATTTATATTTTAAATTAAATAATCTTTCTCAAGTTTTACGGCTGAACATGAATATTTAAGATGCTATAAAACATTTGACCAGCTTGCATAATATTAAGAGGAAATGGCAAATTGGTTCTCTGCATTCAGAATCCATTCAGATATATGTGAAAATGGGCAAAAATGTGTGGCCAAGTAGAAAATAAGTATCACATAAAGTAAAGGGAATGTTCCCCACAGGTGTTTAACAGCAGAGCAGTAAACGGTCAGCATGGTGGGTGGTGTGGCACTGAAGATTAACTGTGCAAAACACAGTTAAAGTTTATTTATTTAGAAAGCCATCCTTACTATCCTGGGGGCAGTGTGTGAGTGTGTGTGTGTGCGCGTGTGTGTGTGTGTGCATGCATGTGTGCAGTGTTTGGGGGCAGGAAATGATCCCACCCTAGCAACCTCGTTTTTCTAAAGGACACACACATAAATGCATCGAGACATGAAGAGAAAGAAGCAGAGTATCAGATGGCACCAGGCCCTGCTGATGGTGAAGTCTCACTGAGATGTTTGTGTTTTATTCTAAAGGTTTTCTCTTTGTTTATAGAGCTTTGATACCGCACATCCTGCTGCTTATTTTCTACTTTTCTTGTCATTTTTAATCCTACATACAAAATAGGCTGAAGCTTGAAGCTTATATTAAAAAATGTGATGAAATTGACTCACCTAAATAATAAATATCTCTTTAAAAGTGTCCTCATACACACAGAATGATGTTTTTGATGGTGTAGTTTATGTCTCTCTTTCCTTTCATATTGTGTCTTTGCAGGATTTCACCTTAGCGGCACGGTAACCGAGCCAGCCACGCCGTCTGAACCAGAGGTAACCCACAAGGTAGCCATAAGCTTCGACCGCTGCAAGATCACCTCTGTCACGTGTGGCTGCGGGAACCGGGACATTTTCTACTGTGCACATGTGGTGGCGCTCTCGCTTTATAGAATTCGCAAACCTGAACAGGTAACACAAGAAATATACAAGAAAGTAATGGTGTTTTAATTGAAATGTCTTCCACTATGCTAATTCACCGATAGCAGGCCATCAAGTTACTATAAAGACAAGCATGTAGTTGCACTAAGCGTTTGTGTGTGTGTCTGACGCAGGTGAAGCTACGGTTGCCCATATCGGAAACCTTGTTCCAGATGAACAGAGATCAGCTCCAGAAGCTGGTCCAGTATCTGATCACGGCCCACCACACTGAGGTCCTGCCCACAGCTCAGAAACTGGCTGACGAGATCCTTTCCTCCAACTCTGAGATCAACCAGGTCCATGGTGAGACTCCAACCTCTTCATTTCATAATCTGATGGAGCTTACAAAGCCCACCAAGCAGCATTTTTAGGGCAACTCTACTTTCTTGCACATTCTTTAAATCCGTCTGATTTATTTTTTTATATCCAGAAATGACAGTCAACAGGGAAGTGCTACACTTTTTTCTTAAGAAGTTCTTGCTCTGTGGGGGTGCATTCCATTTCTCTGCAGAGATATCTTCACAGCAACAGGCCACACTTGAAAGCCATCAGACTTAAAACATGCTGCATGCTCGTCCACAGGCCTCCCAAACGTCAGAGGACCTGATTACTCCAGTGAAGCAGCAAGCTGGGCTTCAAATGGCTTGTTTGATTTTTTTTAGTTTCATCTTTACAGCCACTGCCTCCTCCCACTGGCAGGGACAGGTTGGATCAATCAGAGAAAAAGGAGGTGATTGATGAAATGGATGCAGGAGACGACATAGGCAGAGATGTGTGAAGAGGAAGGGGGCACTGAGAGGAAGAGAGTGGAGAAAGCAGATGGAGAGGAGAGGAGAGATGAAAAGGGTTTGGGAAGAAAAAAGAACCGAGGAGGACCACAGCAGTCCTACATCGGGGAAACAACAAACTAAACACGTCCTTTCACCAAACAAAAGTCTTTATCTCCGCCTCCGTTTCATCCTCCTTTGCTAAATGTTGACATTCTCCAGCGCTTGCGTCCAGGAAGCCCCGCACTGTGCTTCCTGTCTGTGTTTGACAAGGGGGATCATGGGGGTTGAAGTTCAGTCAGTCCAGGAGCGGGACTGCCTTTGATGGAGGAATGTTGCTGTTTGCTGCTGCTGCTGCTGCTGTGGTGCTCTCCCAGTCAGTTGGAAACACATCTCTGGGCTTTCCTCAGCTCGCTTCCTGCAAGATCAAAGCAGCTTCCCCCACTGGCGCATATCTACATTTCTCTGCAGTATTAGTCAGACACTCACAGAGTCAAACAGAAGAAAAATAAAGTTCCCTCAGCGGATGATTAACCTAACTCCAGCAGCGTGTTTTATCTGTCCTGTAGGTGCACTGTAAGTTGAACGTAAAAGGATCAAAGTAGTGTGTCGCAGCAGTTTTGAGGATGATATTTCAAACTATCCATCATCGTTGTCAGATCACATCTCGGATTGAATGTTAGTGCTGAGCCTAAGAAATAGGAATCATATATTGTGGAGGAGGTGGACTACAAATAAATGGTCATTTCCTGTGGTCAGTTTTTTTATTGGAGTGTAAACTGAGAACAGGAAGTGTCTTTGTAAATATACAGACTTTATTCTGTTCACACCACCTTTAATGGGACGTTGCTGTATTTACTCTTCAGTTCCTGTCTGCTTACATGTCGTCATTTATAGTTTCTGTGTCTGTATTTCTTTAGGTGCTCCGGACCCAACGGCAGGCGCCAGCATCGACGATGACAACTGCTGGCATCTGGACGAGGACCAAGTCAGGGAGCAGGTCAAACAGTTTTTGTCCCAGGGAGGATACTACGGCTCGGGAAAACAGCTCAACTCCATGTTTGCTAAGGTTCACATCGTCCACTCCTTAATTTGATCAGATGTGTTGTGTTATTCATGTAAAAATGATCATTCTAGCATAGAAATAAATAAGTGGCATAATTACTAAATATCTCATGGGACAAAAACAGAGCAGTCTGAGACGTTTCTAGAGTTGAAATCTTTCTGCTAACCTCAGGCTTGTCAAACTCTAGACTCCAGCAGCTCTGAAATATGGATGAATAAAATTATACAAATCCTTTAAATGTTCAGTGCGCTCTACTGGAGTGAAACAGTTTTTTCAGCACACTCACATAAGTTTAACATCTCATATTTTTCTTTCACTTTTGATGGTTTTAAAAGATAATTTTAAATCTAAAGTTTAAACCTTGTTTACACAAAAAGCAAACTCTATTTTAATTTTAAATCGGTACACAATACATCTGCATACAGACACTTGTTTTGTGTAGAAGCTGTTAGTATTGACATTTCTTAACTTGCTAGCTTTAAAAAGAAAACATTTCCACCATTTAGCTAACAGATTGGTCAGAAAGTCTTTAAAACTTTTTGATTCTTTAATAGTTTTACAACTGATTTGTTTAATGGGTACATTAGCCTGTCGGGACTCTTGTTTTATGTCCTAAATGTAGTCACTTACACATAACTAACCATTTTTCTTCTGTGGTGATGCTTCTGACGAGCAGAGCACAAATTAGTACCAGATGGGAGCCGATGAGTTGAATTCATCACAGAAACGATGCTTTCTGCTCTTTGCAGGTGCGAGAGATGCTGCGAATGCGAGACTCTAACGGCGCCCGAATGCTAACTCTGATAACGGAACAATTTATGGCGGACCCCCGGCTGTCGCTATGGAGACAGCAAGGCACAGGGATGACAGACAAGTGCCGCCAGCTCTGGGATGAGCTTGGTGAGAACTCTTTAGGATATCTTTAAAAAAAACACACACAAACTGTCTTGAATAAGTATTTTTTACACATACTCCATATTGTTTAGTCCGCTTGCTAGTTGGTTCATCAATCACTGCAGGTCAGACAGACTACAGAAAGCATCCAGCGTGTCGATGTCTTTAGACAAACATCCAGTCACCTGGCTGGGAAAACGTTCAGGTCAGCCCCTCCGGCTCCGGCTTCTCCTTTCCTGCATGCAGCGAATGATAAAGGTTTCCGATCAATACCGCTGCTCAACTTCTCTGCAATCAATCTCAGCATTTAGGAGGTCAATAAGAACACTTCCCGAGTGAGCGAGTGAGATCATGACACAGACAGAAATAACAGCCAGACAGCCGGCTCATTTTTCTCAGCGATGCAGACGTCTGACAGTTGACACAGTTGGAGGTTTTTGTGTGTAGAACAGATGCTGATCACCTTTAAAATCATAAGATCTGAAGGGTAACCATTCTTATGCTCTTTTGAAACGTTTCACCTGTAAAACACAGAGGATTTAAAAATTTTAGTCTGAAAAGCAAAAACATATTCAAAACTTGTCATAATGCAAAGTTACTTACTGGTTTTTAAAAAAAACAGATTTAATTAAGATTTCTGTAAATTTTTTCTTGCAAATTTTCCTGATTAGTGTTTTATTTTTTCAGTCTATAAAACAAATGTGGATTTTGAAATGTGCTTATTCCAGTTAGGAAAAATGCATCTTGTTTTGACAAGTTCCTACAACATAACAATGAACAATGTGCACATTTATAAGAGAAACCGTTTACAAGCTTCCATATGATTACTGAGTGAACATTTGAAGGATTCTTATTTTTTGATTATAATGTGGCATCTAATTCAAAAGTCTTCAGCAAAAGACTCTATATTTTGTCGACATTTGGTTTCAGCAGACAGTATTTTTCTTTCTGTTGGTTTTTGTTGATGCAATTAATAGAAAATGTAACCAAGAATTAACCAAAACCTTCATGATGTTTACATCCTATCAGAGATTAAAGTCAACAAAGAGAGAGATGATTTCCTGGCTCCTTTATAAAAACTTAACTACTGAAATATATGAATGGGTGGATGGATAGATATTTATTATCCAGGAGGCATCCTAACAAGATGCCTGAACCACCTCAGCTGGCTCCTCTCTACATGGAGGAGCAGCGGTTCTACTCCGAGTCTCTCCCAAATGTCCGAGCTCCTCACCCTATCCCTAAGGCTGAGCCCGGCCACCCTGCAGAGAAAACTCATTTCGGCCGCTTGTATCCGCGATCTCGTTCTTTCGGTCATTACTCAAAGCTCATGACCATAGGTGAGGATTGGGAGGTAGATCGACCGGTAAATCGAGAGCCTTGCTTTCCGACTTAGCTCCTTTTTAACCACAACCGACCGGTTCAGCGTCCGCATCACTGCAGACGCTGCTCCAATCCGCCTGTCGAACATCCAGTCTAATACTTAGTGAATTTTCTCCCTGTCGATCGATCTTCTGTTACATTTTATAAACATTTTCTAACCCCAGTAGTCTGAACTAAGATGCATTTTGAAATATATTCATAATTCTGCAAGATTAATTCAAGTAAAGCTTTATTTTTAGATGTTTTAAACACCTCCAGATAAGTTAGGACACCACTTTAGAGCTGCTGCTTCCTTTACAGCCTGACATCTGACTGCCTTCTTATCCCCAGGTGCATTGTGGGTGTGCGTTGTGCTCAATCCGCACTGTAAGAGTGAAGAAAAGACCAGCTGGTTGAAGCAGCTAAAGAAGTGGGGAGACATGGACGTTTGTCCTCTGGAGGACGGCAACTACGGCAGCGAGCTTCCGAACATCACCAACGCTCTGCCGCAGAGTAACCTCGCACAAGGTCTGCACCAGCGCACACACCTAAATGAGCTCAGGTCGGGATGAGAACACAGCCACTGACTGCTGCCTGCCATGTTTCAGACTCTCTGTCCAGGCCGAGGAGGACGGTGTTCAGTCGCGCCGTGGAGGCCTGCGACCTCCACTGGCAGGACAGCCACCTGCAGAGGATAATCAGCAGTGACTTCTACATGTCTCCGTCCTATCAGAGGGAGGGGGAGAGCCTGCTGTTCAACCCACAGGGGCTGCCGCTGTGGCTTGGTACGATCCCATCGCTCGTTTTCAGAACAAGAAATGACAATAATGAATGGATGAACTTCAAAATCAAAAATCAAGTTCCTGTAAAAGAAAAAAGAAATACAAAGAAAACAAAATAGCTTTATAGGCAACAGTACTCAAAATAGGAATTGACTGAAACCAGAGCTTATTCATGCCCATCCCACAGCAAACCGATATAATCAGAAAAATCACAAGATTAAAGAGAAAAAAATATATAAAGGAAAATTATTTACGTTCTTTGTATAACATAAAATTAACTGAAAACTTAAAGATAACCACTGATTTACTGAACTTTAATTGCTCACAAAGTTCGTCCATTGTTTAACTCCCAAAAATGAAACGGGTATTTTTCACATTAGTTCTTAGAGGACATCGTCAAATACCAGCGACCTTCATGAGATTCATTCTGCAGTTTAATGAGGAGCTGCTTACAGGTGTACAAGGAAACAGGTTATGAGGATTTAGGCAACAATTACAAATACATTGATTTGCTCTAGTAAAATTCAGAAAAACGTAATTTCTAAGCAGAGTGATGGTACTGATGCTACAGCTCCACAGTTTCTGCTTCTACTGAAAACTGAACCAACACCCTCTCACACACACACACACACACACACAGTAATTCTGCTGATATTGAAGCCAGTATCTGCAGTAAGCAGCTTCCAGCTAAGATCTGTCAGATTCTGCAACTTAAGCCAGCTATCACACACACACACACACACACACACACACACACACACACACACACGCACACGCACGCCTTCTGCTGATACTGCACTGTGTGTAAAGCATAAGGATGTTTGAGTCTAACACCAACCTGTGTGTGTTGTGTGTCTGTGAAAGTACAACAAAAACTGTGTTTGTAAAAAAAAAAAAATAGAAGGAAATAAATGCATGACTTTATTTAAATACGTTGTTCTGACGTCAGCGCGTTTCTTTGCCCACCATACAGATCATGTCCCGACAGCATGCGCTCGTGTCGACGCTCTGCGCTCCCATGGTTACACTAGGGAAGCCCTGCGATTGGCTGTCGCGATCATCAACACGCTCCGCCTCCAGCAGCAGAGACAGATGGACATCTACAAGCACCAAAAGAAAGGTATGGCCTTTTTACAGGACTGTTTATTCTGTGAACAGAGCGCAGATCCTCATCAGTGCATCTCTCTATCTGCTGCCAGAGCTTCAACAGAGAGGCGTCACCTCCACCACCAACCTGGAAGGCTGGGTGGGTCACCCCTTAGACCCCATCGGTTGTCTGTTTATCACACTCACAGAGACGTGCCGCGTGGATGACGACAACACCATGGACACTGGAGGTATAAAAAGCAATGCTTTAGTTGAGTTTCTTCTAGTTTAAAACCTTCAGGAATTTATTCTGAAAATTATTTTTTCATTTATTTCCAAAATTCTGTTCAGTTAAAACACTGAACGAAACATGTGACTTAGGCAAAAGTACTTGAAAAGGGAATAGGCTGAAACCAGATCTTATTGACTCCTGTTCCACAGAAACCAGACGTAAATGACAAAAAATCAATGAACATATAAACAAAAAATATTTACATAGTTTTACAAATTGCTGTACAAGAAAATTCTTATTATGCAGGCAACCCAAGGTTACCTGAGATTTAAACCAGTCTGGATCAGTGGGTACTGGCTTCCGCTGCCGGCCGACTCACGGCGTCCAACACCGGACTTACGGTTGGTCGGATGGACGGATGATAAACACACAGGACCTGACTGTCCTGGTTCTCAGTGCTCTGGTTCTTTGACTCCGGCACGCTGCGTCGCTCCGTTACTCTGCGTTAGAACCCTGGGTTACCTGGGCCCATAATCTGTTAGCAGAGTTGCTAACAGCAGCAGACAGATGCCCGTGGAGTTCTCCAACCCGAAACAGAGTTGAATACAGCGACGTCACGGACTAGTTATTACTAGTCTTTGTTGTTGTTTTGTCGGAGTGATGTTGGGACCTGTAACACAACGAATGTTGGCTTGTCGGCAGATTCCACAACAAAGCGCTCGCCTTTTATTGGGTAACACAACAGGTCAAAGTTCAATACATCGTTCTCTGATTGGTCAGCGAGTTAACATGCGTATACTTCCTGTTAGCACCCTTTCACAATAAAAGCATGCATTATATTCACAATATTTACATCAATAAAACATAACATCAGAGCATCTCATGATTGATACTCAACAAAGAGAATCACTAATTTAGTCATTTTTTATTGGTCACAGGAATCATTCCATAATTAGACAACCAAAAATGAAACATCTGTATTTCACATTAGTTCTAACAGGACATCTGTCAAATAAGTTATATAGATCTCCTCTACGATTAAACAAACTTTGAATAGAGCTCAGCAGGTTTCTATTAGCAGCTTAAAACATCATTTCCATTGTTTAAAAAAAAACACAATCTGTACAGTTTAAATGTCTGGTTCATATAAAGATATTGTTTGTGTTTGTTGTTTTAGACTTTAATTTACTCTTTAAGTTTTTTATGCAACATGTTAAAGCGGCACTCCGGAGGATTTCATCAGGAGAGCAGTTTTTGAATCTAGCGTCCAAAGGCTCCTCCTCAAAACATCTCGACACGCGCGTCCGGTCGCATGTGCGCGCGTGCGCGCGGCGCATATACGTCGGACATGAACTGTACAGCTCAATGTGTAGGATTTAATCACTCACAATTCACAATCTTATTCCAACAATACTACGAGGGTCTGATGAGCCCTCTCTGTCCCTGCTGCTTCTGATATTAGCTCTGTTAGCAGAGAGCTGCTGCTGGACTCTGAAGCTGAACTTGACTCGGCCCTGGATGAACTTTCTGACCAAAATAAACGCATAATCCTGTCAAGCCTTGCCATTCTGTGAGGTGAAAGGTTTAAAAATAAAAATAAATCCATCTTTATCTGGGGAATGGGTAGGTTTTTAGTAGAAATGAGCCGTGAGTCCTCAGTGAACGGCTGAGACGGCAGAGAAACACACGGAGCGTCCTGTACGACAGCGCCCCCTACTGGTACAGGTTTGGTCGATGCGCGTGCATGTTGAGAGAATGCAGAAATTTGAATTTCATTGGCTGAAAAATGTCGGCGGCAAGAAAAAATGGAAAGGGGTCTCTAGGAGGAAGGAGGGTCTTCATCAGAATGACAGATGTTGTGGAACTCAACCCATAGATCATAGTTTAGACCTGAAATATCATTTAAAACATTTAGAAAACTTTGATACAGAGAAAAATAATCCAGAGAGCCGCTTTAAGTTTAGGCTGCAAATCAAAATGTAAAGCAAGTTATCAAATATTATCACTGGCTGTAAAAGGCGTAATTATTCCAATAGTTTTTTTGTGGATTTTATCTACTGAGTATTAGTTTTCTCCAGGTTTCAACACTAAAACAACAAATATGGCATTACCAGGGAATAGTACAGGATGTGAAAACATTTCTCATTCAGTAGTTTAACATCTCTATACAAAACACCACCAGACTTCCTTTTTATATTTAGTGTAGTGTATGAGGTTTCCATTAAATTCATGGATTTAATGGGGTCAAAGTGAATCACTCACACTTTTCTCTCAACCTGCTCAAACTTAACCAAAATCTGAACAAACACCTCAACACCAGTGCATGAGACTGATCCCAGACCAGGTTAAAGACTGTATTTACTAAACACCAGGTCTAATTCCTGGCACGCTTCATTAGTGTAACGCAGAGCAGATGTGATCAGTGACTCATCACACGACAGACTCCATGTTCCTACATAAGGACTGTCCACTGTTGGGCTGCTGTAGACTAGCAAAGCATGAATGGATCGAACTGGAACAGCGTGCTCATTTACAACACTCCCCTATCTGTGTGTGTGTGTGTGTGTGTGTGTGTGTGTGTGTGTGTGTGTGTGTGTGTGTGTGTGTGTGTGTGTGTGTGTGTGTGTGTGGTATGTATAGAATCCATCCACATTAGCATTTTTCACCCTGCTCAGGGAGTTTTTCCCCTCTTTGCACCAGTGACCATTGCACCAGTTCAGAATAGGGGTTGGGTTTTGTCATTGTCTCCAGGCTACAGGGAACTATTGTCAAAATGAACAATGCTGACCACTGGCGCAGCCATCTGCGTCTGTGTACCGGAGTCAAAGTGACTCAGTGATGATCTTATGCTGTTTTTGGAATCTGAGGAATGAGGCACAGTGGGTTTGTGTTTCCATGTTCAGTGAAGAACAGCTGGAAACATCTGTCATACAATAAGAGGACGAAAGCTAATGTGCATCATCCAATCAGAATGCATGTTTCTTCTCTTGCCTTTTCAAATCAACCAATCGGCTGCCTGTCGAGGGAAATGTAGAAGTAGGGTTTCATTTTTCCCTCGACTCAACATTTCCATGAGCGCACTCGCTCTCTGCGCATGCATGCATGCACGCACGCACACACACACACACACACACACACACATACACACACACACACACATGTGGAATAAACAGGGTTTAAGAGGATCTGTTGCTCAGAGGGGATTTAAACCCAATGATGGGGCAGGGGAGCAGGAGCGAACAAATGGGCACCAATCAACATCTGAGGCTCTTAAAGCATCTGTTCTCACTGATACTTGTGAAGCCATGGTGTAGGCTGAGCTGTCGCTTTAGATTCTAGAAAACAATCTGAAATAAAAGGTCTTATTTTACACACAGCTTCTGATTATAAGAGCATCTATCGGTACATTTTTGTTAGCTAAATATCATCCACACACATCAGCATCATTCTTTATCGCCCTTCCTGGTGCATTTTCCTTTGTCACTGAGGTCAGTGGACTCAGTGGTTTTTTTAAAAAACACACAAAGATGCACCTTTACAAATCTGCCTATGGCTAAGTCTGCCTATGTTTTAACTGTCCTGTTCTTTACAAATCTGTGAATTTTGTAATTCGTCTTTACCCTGCACTACATACTATGATCACATTATGGAAGTTAATAGGTGATGGACTGAGTTGGCAAAATCAGGAAGTTTTCCTCTATCGATTATGTGTTGTGAATGATTCTCAGCTACTAACACACTATATTTAAGATCATTTTCTATATAACCCTTAAAAAAAAAAAAAAAAAAAAAAAAAAAAAAA
>SSNR01000008.1:4207919-4223451 GCA_006937965.1 Callopanchax toddi | reverse complement strand
ACGGGGTTAAAAAAAAAAAAAAAAAAGACAATCTGTTGTAGATAATCTTCCAATGAAGATTTTATGAAAGTTTGATCAGACTCCATTGAGTGGTTCATGACATTTTTTGCTAGCAAATTTTTCAGTTTATTTTAAAAATTGAGAAATCTGAGAAAAAAACTTAGCTGAAAATCTTGTCTTGATTTGGCTGCAGTTAAAAGAAAAAAACTGAAAATGTACGTTAAAACTGCTCTACTAGATGTGATCTTTTTGTAAAGATAAATATTTTAATACATTTTTCATCATGAGTGAACGACCCTTTCTCCCAGACGGTGACCCCAGACCTCCAGTCTACCATCACGTTCCTGTGTGGGGCAGTCCAGATGGGGGCGAGTCCTACCTGACCCTGGCCTTGGAGGTGGCCCTGATGGGTATGGGCCAGCAGAGGATAATGCCTGAGGGACTGTACACCCAGGATAAGGTAAAGATAGAAAATGTCCATATTAAAGTAGCTACGCTTCACAGAAATGTAACAACGCCTCAATGGATATTCAAAAAAGCTTCTTGTGAATTTGCCTGTTGAAGGCAATGTTGCCATGAGAGAAAATCACTATAATTTAACATCAGTTGGAAGTAAATGCCAGGCAAAAAAGAGAGAAAAGGTCATGGCATTTTTGTTTCTTGAAAAACAAGCAGAAAGTCACAGTACTTAAGTTCAGTGTGAATTATAATAAATCCGAGGAGCATTTCTTTGTGTAAATGGTAATCTGCTTTTGGGGGGCTTAACACGGGCACCGCAGACCTTTCTTAATGTCGCCGGAATTAAGCAACAATATTAATGTTTTAGGCAGGAATTGCATTTAAAACCAATCAAACGTGTGAAAAGACCTCGTTCTGAATTCTCGGCTGGAATAAAATCACTTCAGCTGCTAAAGATATGCACACGCGCCTGAGTGGAAGTATTAAAGGACCCTGCTGTTTTTTAAATACCTCTGTCTCAAATATATTTCCTTTAAAAGGTTTTGAAGCTTATAAGATTTGTTGATTGCATGTTTAGTTTTGAATAAAGTTTGCTGAATCTAATTAAAGTGACAGGATTTTTTATTATTATTTGATGTTTTTGATCAGATTTCTAAATTGAGTCCAGTTGTATTTAAAGTGTTTTTTTTCTGCTCTTTGTCTTCTTCACAAATGTTTTTAATCCTGCTTTTTTATTATCATGGAATAAAACTGCAGTTTTACTGAACTGTTTGTGTCGTTAACACGATCCAGGTTTGCCGTAATGAGGAGCAGATCGTTTCCAAACTACAAGAACTGGATCTGGATGATCTCCTGGTTCAGACGCTGAGGAAACAGGCCGTCCAGTTACTGGAGGGTATGGCGGTCTCATGTGCAGCGCGTTTATTTCTAAATGTGAATAAAGGAGATGACAGATGAATAAACACTTCCTGTCCGTCTCGGTTTCAGCCGGTCCCTTCAGCGGTCTTGGGGAAGTCATCCACAGAGAAAGTGTCCCCATGCACACCTTCGCCAAGTACCTCTTCTCTGCCCTGCTGCCGCACGATGCTGACCTGGCTTATAAAGTGGCTCTTCGCGCCATGAGGTTAGATTAAAAATGACTAGTTAGTCCAAATTATTTAATTAATCTTTTTGTTTGGAAATGTCCTTTTTATTAATAAAATATAGAACTCATAGTGGGGATCTTTTCTAATGTTCTGCTGTTTGTAAAATACCACCTTGAACCAACAAGCTGATTGTTATTAGCTGTGTGTTCAGCCTGTTCATTTCACTGATGCTGATTCTAATGTCACTCCTCTGGTGGACTAAAGGCCTATTCATACTCCACGAGAAGAAAGAATTTTGTTCTCGCTGGGGGGCTGCGAGAACAAAATGATGTCATTTTGTTCTCACAGACCCAGTTCGGCAGCGCTAACGGCTTGTTCTTGTGCACATCAGCCGGGCTGAACTTTTTTCGGCAGGATGTCCGAGAACAACTGCTGTGATTGGTCAGAAAGGGAGGATGAGCGTGGTTACTGCGGGTAGCGGTTGACGTTTTTCTCCGGCGCTTGCTGTGCTGCTTTGTGCGGACGGACCGAGGAGTCCGAGTCACGGTCTGGATCGACCCGAGCTAGGAGGACCAGCGCGAACCGCGAGGGTTTGCGCCGGCGACCCGTATACCTCCGCTCCTCACGTAGCGAGGACGGATCGTTTTAAACTGCACACACACACCTGATACGCACACCCATTTGATACGTCACTGAAGCAGTTCGACAGCTGAGTTCTCGGGGAGTATGAATGCTCCCTGCCGAAACGAACTTTTTTCTTGTTCTCGGCGCTCCCCAGCGAGAACAAATTTCTTTCTTCTCGTGGAGTATGAATAGGCCTTAAGTGTATCTATTCCTACCAGGGGGAAAAAAAGGTTAAAACAATTAACATTAACCTTCATTTCTTTCTAAATGAGGAGGATTTTCAGGGAAATTCCCCTTTTGGTTTTTGTTCATCTGAGCTTTTAGCATATGAAAGAAAAATAAAACATCCCGCCTCTGGAATCTCATTTAAAGCCATTTAAGTATGACGAAAAAATATAGTATTTAATCACAGTGACATTTTGACTCTATGGTATTACGACACATTTTACTACAATAAACCCAGTTGAATTCAGAAGCTCTGATATTAAAACATCATTCTGTTTGGTTCTGACTCTGTTCCCCAGGCTGCCGGTGCTGGAGTCGTCAGCGGGTTCTGGGGACGTGGGCCACCCTCACCACGGCATCTCCATCGTTCCCAGCAGATACCCACGCTGGTTCACTCTGGGCCACCTGGAGTCCCAGCAGTGTGAGCTGGCCTCAACCATGCTGACTGCAGCTAAAGGTACCGTCAGGAGCCGGACTCTCAGACCTGCTGTGGCTGGAGGGATTGTTTATCACGCTCTTAGATTGCTCCTTTTTGTTCTACTAGGGGACATGTTGAGATTGCGGACGGTGTTGGAGGCCATCCAGAAAAACATCCACTCGTCTTCTCTGATCTTCAAGCTGGCCCAGGATGCCTTTAAGATTGCCACACCAGCAGACAACCCACCTGATATAACCCTGCTCAACGTGGCACTAGAGTTAGGACTGCAGGTACGGAGTGTGTGTGTCTGTGTGTGGATCAAATTTAAAAAACTATTTCCAACGAATCAAAACATTCAACACTTTCCTTTAACGTGTAATTTTCTGTAGGCAAGTTAACTCAGAAAGCATCACTCAGTTTTATTGTTGTTGACTAGAAGAAACCACATGATTAAAGACTTCAGGTTCCAAAGTAAACTCAGTAAAACACACATCATCAGGTTGCCATGGCTCCACCAGCCTCCTCCTCCTCCTGGCTTCCAGAGGATCAGCTGAGTCCCTGCATTTACAGCTGCGGAGAAATGTCTCTAAATAAATCACACTTCATCAAGTGTTGGGTTTAGATGCATCTGACATTAGAGCAAACCTGCAGTAACCACTAAACTATTACAGGCAACACATCTATGCATCTATTTTGAAAAAATACAACATTATTCAAGACTTCAAATAGGGTTGAGACAATTAATTGATTTTAATTATTTAAAATATTAAATTACAAAACATCCTTGAGGCTAAATGAATAGAATAGAGGCTTCATTTAAACTTTAGCTTATTTTCAGCACAACCGAACCACATCAACAATTATATACAAACAACAGATGTATTTGTGATAAATACTAGATTCTTTGCAAACCAACTTTCTCAATTTAAGAAGGAAAGAGAAATAAAAGTCAAGGTGGAGCAACACCAGACTGCTCAGACTTGTACAGACTTATTTTAAGTATCTTTGTACAGGTTCATTTATATCAGAACTGGAAGAATCGATGGATTATTTGATAGAACACTCCATTACTGTACTATCTGACTGCTGCAGCCCTAGTGTTCCAGTTGTTGATTTGTGCGTTGTGTAGGTGATGAGGATGACGCTGTCCACCCTGAACTGGAGGAGGAGAGAGATGGTTCGCTGGCTCGTGACCTGCGCCACTGAAGTTGGTAAGTGCTCCAGATCAGATCCAACAAGTAAACCAGATTACGGTCTCTGTGGTGTGTTTGGATCTCACCAGACATAAACTCTGTTTTAATGTTGTGATGATAGAGAAGAAAATAGCTCATCAGTTAGTAAGGAAGCTATAGATCCATGTTTACAAAGTTTTAAATGAAAATGCCTCAAGTCAAGTGTAATGAAAAGATTTATTAAAAACAAATTTAAAAAAGCAATTGAATTGAAATAGCACAGAAGGTGACTGTGAGTTTTCATCAGTGTTTTAGAGTGTGAAGTGTATTTGGTCTAAATTGTTGCCCAGTTTTGAGATTAAAGTTGAAAAGTTTAAAACAAAAAGTTTAAAGTCAGCTGTAATAAAAACTGAACATTACAAGAAAAATACATTGAGTAAAAAATGTCTGAATATCATTCCAAGAATGAAGTCTAAATATTGAGAATGGAGTTGTTAATTTGAGGTTAACAGAGGAATCAGTAATCTAAACCCAAATGTCTGCGTAAAGAAAAAGTCTGATTGAATCATTTTAATGCTAGACTTTAAAACAGCTTCCTTCTTTTATTTCTTTGTGAAATGCTCTGGTGGTATTTATTTGTGTTGTATTTCAGTTTGAGGATTTCAGTTGTTTCTATGACACAACTACAAATCCCATGATGCAGTGCATCAGCCAAGTTGAGAGGATTTTAACCAACATTCAGTTTTCCCTGTGAAAGAATCCAGTTTTAGTTTGTTTAGAAAATCAGTCTTTACTGTTGTTATCCACTATTAGTGTTATAGGAAGGTTTTTAACAAGGTTTGTCTAAGTCATTAAAAAGGATGTTTTGATATAATCAAAATATTCACCAGGTAAATAAGACTTGTGTCTGGAGCTGTACACGACCTGTCAATATCTTCTCAAAATTCCCAGCAGTTTGCAAAATACTGAGTTTTACTAGAGAATACCAATAAGCTTAGGGTCAGGGTTATTTTGAGGTGTGTGTGTGTGTGTGTGTGTGTGTGTGTGTGTGTGTGTGTGTGTGTGTGTGTGTGTGTGTGTGTGTGTGTGTGTGTGTGTGTGTGTGTGTGTGTGTGTGTGTGTTCGTTCGTTCGTTCGTTCGTTCGTTCGTTCGTTCGTTCGTTCGAGACTCTTACTGAAGAAATGTTTTGGAGTTGTGCTGTGGGAGTAAAGGCTCAGACTGATTCCAGAAAAATGTTACTGTTTTGTGGTTTTCCCAGTAGAAACACACCCATAATCCTCGGTTATGATAATAATAAAAAGTTGAATAAACACAGCCTGCTTCAGGAGCACATTAAGCTTCTCTTCCTGGGACTTTATTGTTTCAATACTCTGTATTTTTTCTCAACATTTAAACCTTTTTTTTCTCTAACTTTTCATTTCACAAATCATTTCTACTCTGAATGTTTATTCCATGTGTGTCTCTGCTCAGGTCTGCGGGCTCTGGTGAGCATCCTGCAGAGCTGGTACACTCTCTTCACTCCAACTGAGGCCACCAGCATCGTGGCGGCCACCGTCATGTCCCATAACACCATCCTGCGCCTCAGCCTGGACTACCCCCAGCGGGAGGAGCTGGCCAGCTGCGCGAGGACTCTGGCTCTGCAGTGCGCCATGAAGGACCCGCAGAACTGCGCCCTGTCGGCCCTGACGCTCTGCGAGAAGGACCACATCGCCTTTGAGACGGCCTACCAGATCGTGATCGACGCCGCGTCCACGGGCATGACCTACTCGCAGCTGTTCACCATCGCGCGGTACATGGAGCACAGAGGATACCCCCTCCGGTCGTTCAAGCTGGCGTCTCTCGCCATGACGCACCTGAACCTGGCCTACAACCAGGACACACACCCCGCTATCAATGATGTGCTGTGGGCCTGCGCGCTCAGCCACTCGCTGGGGAAGAATGAGCTTGCGGCCATCATCCCCCTGGTGGTGAAGAGCGTGCACTGCGCCACAGTGCTGTCCGACATCCTGCGGCGGTGCACCATGACTGCACCGGGTCTCGCCGGCATTCCCGGACGGAGGAACTCTGGGAAGCTCATGTCAACGGACAAGGCTCCGCTCCGGCAGCTCCTGGACGCCACGATCTCGGCGTACATCAACACCACGCACTCTCGACTGACACACATCAGTCCGCGGCACTATGGGGAGTTCATCGAGTTCCTGAGCAAAGCACGGGAGACCTTCCTTTTGGCACAGGACGGCCACATCCAGTTCGCCCAGTTCATAGACAACCTGAAACAGATCTATAAGGGCAAGAAGAAACTGATGATGTTGGTCAGGGAGCGCTTCGGCTGACCTCACACCTGCCTCACAGACCCTCTTCTTGGGGAATAGTTATTTGTTTCTATTTAAGGCTCTTTGGATTCTTTGTATTTTTGATTCTTATACGTTGAGCCATTTGTCGACTAAGTCTCAAGGTTTTAATCTGTTCTGTTTCTTGAATGTGAACCAAGAAGTGTTCGCAGTCTACTTAAACTGTTACTGCAAAAGATCTAAAGAAACAAAAGGCATCTGCCCCTCTGGTTTTGGTTCTGTTTAGTTCAAAACAAATCTAAAGAATGTGATGATGAAAGCAAAGGAAATGTTTGCTTTTTTGGGTGGCATGTGAAAACCAAATGACCCTGTTAGATGAGGGTGTGTATTTTGAACCGGAAGATGCTTTCAGCTGTAGTTCTAAAGAAGTGGTTTTAAAGTGAAGGGAATGTGTAAAAAACAGCAGCGGTTTGAACCTGGTGCAGTGTTACTGTCATACCTCGACCGTCAGCTTTAACGTCTCGGGCTTCTAACAAGAGAACTAGTGGTGGTCTCTTTGTCACGTCTGGAGATGTGAAAACCTGTTGGTCTCCTCTTTAATGGATGACCTGTGCATGTTTTAAATCCAGATACCTGAGTGACATCTGGCTGCTCTATCTAATAGTTCATGTGCACATCTTTTAATCAGTATAATTTCCAGGCTTATTATGAACAAATCAAAGTGTTTTTTGGTTGTTTGAGTTCACATTTAAGAGAAAACCACTCAGTAGACTAATATTAAGTCTGCTAATAATTTAATTCAAGTCCCTGCTTTGTTTTTTAATCACTTAGCAGCATCAGGTTTATGCTCTTGTCTTTTGTTGGAGAACTTTTTGGATCTTGTCCATTCAGCTGGTTGTTAATTCCACTTAAATCCCTTTCCCATCACAAGAACCTTTTAAAATGTGAAATATGCTTTATTGGGAGTGTTTAAGTATAAATCAGTCAAGGTACTGATAGGAATTCTTGCGTTGAGCTTTCTATCACAAGCTAGTGAAACAAGACCACCTTTACAAGTAAGTTAATTCACATATTTAAAAATAAAAACACAAAATTGTTACTTGTGACTTCAGAAAATAAAATTAAACTATTTAATAGAAGGATTTGGAGAATATTTAAACACAAAACATTCTAGGTGGCCAGTTAAACACCTCTAAACAGATGCTAATCAGGCTCCGTCGCTATAGGACATAAACGAGTTTGCATCATTTTGCTAAGTTTTCACATATTATCTAAAGCACCTTTGTTATGTGATACAAACATGTCTCAAAACTAGTCTCAAAATAAAGGAAAATAGAAATAATTAGTTTATTTAGTTAAATAAGGCCTCTTTATTGCATGAGTTAGCTTTTTTAACTTGTTTTCAGCTCCTTCTGTTTCCCCCTAGTGGCCAAAATGATCACTGAAGTAGTTTTGAGTCGAAGTGGAAGTATTTAAAAGGTTAAAAACTTTTAAGTTTGAGCAACACAGGATAATACTTCCCTAAATAATTTTGACTAAATCAAAACGTGTTTAGTCTTTAAAGTCCAGTTTCTCGGTCTTGTGATGGTAAAGGGTTACCTGTGAAACTACTGGTGGTTCTCGTCGTCGACTGCGAAGAAGAGCGGCCTCGTCTTACTCAAAGGGTCAGACACACACAGCGCACCCACAAGAAAATGTCAAGAACTGTATTTTTTTAAGGACTTGATGACTTCATTGTAAGTATTTGAGACCACATGCTTTGGCGCAGGACGTGATTTTCTTTCTTTTTTTTAATGAGGGACATCCATGTTCCATTATCTGTTTAAAGTGTCATTTTTAATAGCTTGAATCATTAATTGATCAGACTAAATGTACAAGCACTTCACACAAATACCTCTTCAGTACGTTCCTGCCTGCTTCAGCATTTATTTATTGATTGTTTTGTAATTTTGTATCACTGAGTTGAAAACACACATATACACAAAACGGAATATTTCAAAAGGAGAAGAAAAAAAAGAAACGGGGGTTTCTTATCTGCTTTTACATTCCATGAGAGCTACCTTTACTCACAACCTGGGTAGTCGGTCATAACTCTGGTCCTTTTTTTGTTTATTTTTAAATGATTTGAAGAAATGCAGATCGACAAACGTGGAGGAAGACTGAGCAGACGAAGAGAGAGAAAAGAGGCTAAACTCAGTTCTCAGGGACACCACTTAAAGAAACGAAACAAAAAAATAGTAGCATTAAGCATTTAAAATATTGTAAATATTAAAGTGTCAATTCAGAAAATTGTAAGATTATAATTATTTATGATAAGTATGTTCTGTGTTTGTTTTTATTTGGCGGGGTGTACTTGAACGTTGTTTTGAACGGGGGACATTTGACCTTTTTTTTTTTTTTGTAAGAGCAAAGACTTCAAGGCGTTTCTCAGGTGCTCCTGTGTACATTTCGTTCAGTTTGTTTTTGTTAACTTGTGTTGTCATTTGCAAAAGTAAAAAAAAAAAGTCTGTTTTCCAAACAGAGAAGTTGAGGAAACAAAACGAGAGAGGCATTCATTTGTAAACAGATTTGTACTAAACCTGACTATGCAGAACCACTTTGATGGTCTTGTCCCAAATGAAAACTTTAAGACAAACTGGGGAGGGACCAGACATCGTGGGGTGAACCACTATTGAAATGAGGAAGGAGGGGGAGGAGGAGGAGGAAAGCACGCGTGTATTGGGACGGTCGCCGGCCCGCACCTGCTGCAACTTCTACAGGAGGCGATGAACGACATGGAAAAAATGCCTTTCTGACCTGATCAATGTACAAAGTTGATTTTTTTTTTTTAGCTTTATTTCTGTTTCCTTTTTTAAATCAGGACCCAAGCCTTTAGTGTCTTCTCAGCTGTGTCACACGAAGGTCAGTAACAGCAAGCGTCTGAAGGGAAAGAGACGGCCTTTAATTTAAAAATCTCCCCTCGTATATTTTCTCTCTGGGGGTTTGGATCTGAAGCGATGTATCGCGGTGCGTTTAGCTGCAGTTGCTGCTTCTGTTGTCTTAAAGCACAGTGACGTGAGTAGACGTCCTGTATCCTCACAACCAACATGTTCGGAGTTATTCAACTAAAGACATCATTAAGTAACCATAAAATAAATCTCCAGAAGCTGCAGTCAGCTGCCTTCATGTGATGCATTCACTGGACAGCATAGAAGCTCTTCCCTCTGTGTTATCGAACCAGGCCGTTCCTGAGGTTTTTGTCATCCTCATCGGTTTTGTTTTAATTTGTAGATGACTATTTGCTGGTAGAGATGTAGTTCACCTACTGTTTCTTTGTTTTTGTTCCAGATTCCTTCCTAACTTAAGGGAACGTTGAAAGTGTTTGTTGCCTCTTTGTGCTACTGATTTTGAAAAAGGTATTTCAAGTATTTGTTGCCACAGAAGTATCTTAGCTTATCATCAACACTTTTTTTTGTAATTCTTTTGTTTTTTGTGCAACTTCTTGAGCTACTGTCTATAAAGCAAGAATTTATTACTATTTATGTAACGCTACTACCATTTTATATTGATTTGTGTTGGAATCTCAGTGCTTTTCTATGAATAAAGTGTGAAACACGTTATGAGATGGTCTCACTTCTTCACAAAGCTCAGTTTGCTGATGCAGCCTAGCAGGAGAGGTGAGGATGGATGAGAAACGGAGGAAGGAGCTTTCTAGAAGCTGGAGAGTCTTGACCCCTAAGTATCCTCAGAATTCTGACTGGGTCCTCATCAGTGCTTCAAAAGAAGATGGTTCTGATGTAACGGGTAGGCTTGAGATAGCAAGTGACAGTCGGACAGTGTGGTATGCTGTAAGGCTGCTTTTGCTCCAAAGAATAAACAAAGAACCTCTGGTGGGTGTCCGGCAACAGAAAGGGCCATTTGGTGGCAACTGGCTGGTTGTCTGGTCAAGTTGTGGCTGCAACCATGATGGGAATAGGACATGTAGGGCAGGAGTGGATTACCAGCAGAGCAACCAGCTATGAGCCTGGGGAGGGGCATGGAGAAGCCTGCAGGAAGAAGAGAAGCAACCTTTGAAGATCAAGTTGTTGCATCATCATATTGCCACCAAAGAAGGAGGGGGCGACCATAATTGTTGCAAACGTCAGATTAAGTTGGAGGAGCAGAATGAAGTCAGAGTGAGCCAGTGAAAATGTAGGAAGGGCCCAGGGTGGATGGAAACAGAGGGAAGGGGACCGGAGGAAGCCGGGTGGGCAGGACCCCCACAAACCTGCTGGAGGAGGCTCTGCTGCTGGAAGCAGGCAGATGCTTGAGTTGAGTAGAAACCATGGTAGTCTTAGAAAAAGGAGTCCCTTCCATCATAGTGGCCAGATAGGTCCTGATGGCAGGAGGGAAAGGACAAGCAGATGGCATGGTTCATGGACAAGGCAGCCAGGGGGAGAGATGGAATCAAAGACCTTAAACACAAAGGGAGACATCAGACTGGGACACGGTGCTTTATACTGTAGCATGGGTGTTAACTGGGAGTAGAAAGGTGTGGTCTTTTCCCCAAAACTTGATTATGGTATTTCATAATTCCCCAGGTTTTTCTAATAGTTTAATATTTCAGCTAAAGCACTCTCCTCTCCAGGAGCACCACTCCTGAGCTGGTGTGGTCCAATCCCAGCATTTTCACCAATCCAACTGGTCTGAATTAGTGATAAATGAAGCATGTGGCGGCCGATGCAGCTCCATCAATCTCTCACTCATTTGTCTCTAATCAGAATATTTTCCCTCCTTCACTGCCTCATTCTCATTCATTACAGATTTCTGCAGAGCCATATAACTCAGACAATCAGGCTATCAGAAAGTGCAAAGAGAGTGTGTGTGTGTGTGTGTGTGTGTGTGTGTGTGTGTGTGTGTGTGTGTGTGTGTGTGTGTGTGTGTGTGTGTGTGTGTGATTGCAGACTGATTGGCTGGTGATAAATGAGCAGATTTATATTAATTATCCAGACAGATAGATGGAGGACTGATTGCTGTACACTCAATCTTTTTCTCCCCCAATCTGTCTTTACCTCCTTCACTTTCAAACTCATGCAGGCAAAAACACCCAACACACACACGCCCGCACGCACGCATGCAAACTTTTTCTGGACCCATTCCTAAACATCATTCTCACATTTTCTTGTCATTTTGGTCCCAAACAGACAAACTTTATAATCAGGTCGTCATGTTTTTCATGGTTTTTGTTTTGTTTTTTTATTTAAATGATCTTATAACATTTTTTTGTATAACCATGCCTGCAGGAATGTTTTCTGGATCATTCTTTCCAGAGCAATCACCTTTACATTTACACAAACTCTTTATATAAGATTTAGAATGTTTATTTATGTCGTTGTTGCCTTTAATGGGATTGTTTTGTGTCTCGTCAGGTAAACCGATAATTGACCCATCAATTCCTCATTACCTCAGGAACCGTACCTCTAGAGTAGAGCAGCCTATCCTGATATCAGAAGCTGTCATGAACTCCAGTCCCACCACAGGCTGAAGTGACCTGGAGAAAAACCCTGAACCTCCACCCTCCCTGTTCATTAAAAGATAAGAAACACACTGTAAAAGACTGTAGAAGAGGCCTAATTAATGTGGACTTTTGTTTGATTGGTTGATTTTATGCCTCAACAAATAGAATACATGAGTTAAAGTGCAACAAGACACGTCAGACACATGAACATGAGTGAGGTAAAGGTTACAGAAGAGTGCAATACATTTGATTTGCTTCCCAAATTCTAATATTTTTATTTTTCTATTTACTCTGTACCTGTGTTGTCCACCAGTGGTTACAGGATTACCGCAACAACTGTCACCGGCCACCATGTGAACGCAGCTAGCAACAGCTACCTCAACAGTAGCACTATGGAACAAGGTCCATTTGGACTCAATGTCCCCCACTGAACCACATGGTCAAAGCTCTGTCAGAGGTGGGAGTTGAAGACCAGTTCTTCTGCCAGGCGTTCCCAGCAGACCTTGACTACCATACACGCTTGGACCCACCAGGTCTGCAGAGCGCCTTCCCCCTGCCATCTGATCCAATCTGATCCATCTGATCCAACTCACCACCAGATAGTTGACAGCTCTGCTCTTCTCTTCCCTCGAGTGTCCAAGACATACAGCCACAGGCCAGATGATACAACTACAAAGTTGATTATCAACCTTCACCCTAGAGTCCCAAGTTGAAGCTGACCCAAAGGTGCAGGGAAGCTAACCTTTGTCACATATCTTCCTGTGGTTCTGGTCAAAAAACCTGCTGAAAAGTGGTTCTCCAGTCACAGACATGTTGTTCTGTCATAAACTTTGAACAGTAAAATGTGTAACTTCTGGATGCCTTCCACGTGCAGCTGAGTCTAGGGTTGATTTCTGGTCTGGATCTGGACCAGAGGTTGGGATCTGGACCAGAGGTTGGGCTTAGGGAGTGGCTGTTTGCTAGTCTACAAGGTTAATTAATACCCTTACACTGTTAAGGTGAAACAATTTGTGACACAGAAAACAATAAAACGACAACCACCAGTCATGACGGGGAATTAACCAGTCCGGTAAAAACCTGCAGATAAAAATATCCAGGCCTGATTTTCTCCTTCTGGACGACTGCTGGCAGCTCTCTCTGGGAGTCCAGTCAGAAACTGGATACCAGCCAAATTATCTCAGAAAGTCCGGCTTATCAGGAAGTGTTGTCCAGCACTACCTGCCATCCATTGTCATAGCTTGCAGGCTCACAGGTAGCCATGACAACAGAGGGAAGCTGCTGCGTTGATTCACCTGACTCCCAGGTGCTATTCTGAATGGTGTCCTAAAACAGGGTTGTTGATATGACAGCACAGTTCTCAGTTGGTCATTTTGACTCCCTCCACCATGCACTTGCACGCTAACGGGGCTGCACATGATTGCAGGGCCATTATTCAGGGTTCTGACTATTTCCAAGTTTGCAGGTGGCAGCTGTGGTTTACAGCAACACGGTGGACATGCAGGAATAGGAAGGCATCATCAGCAAAGGAGGGTCGTCACAGCTGTCAGCATCTGAATTAGTGTGAGGCATCTCAGGGTCCTCAGACTGGAGCCGCAGTTTCACCGCCTGCCTCCACAACCTCCGAGGTAATAATGCCTATCAGTCTCTGTCACACTGGGCTGTGTGTGTTCGTTCATGCATGTGGTCACTGAAAGATACGGTGTGTGTGTGTTGGGAGGAGGTGGGGGGGGGGGGGGGNAACACACACACACACACACACACACACACACACACACACACACACACACACACACACACACACACACACACACACACCCACACACACACACACACACACACACACACACACACACACACACACACACACACACACACACACACACGCACACACACGCACACACACACACACACACACACACACACACTGGAGAAAGACAGCTTCTGTATATGGCACACATTCACCTCAACTCATGCTTAGCTTTGTGTTCCTCACAATGTGTGTTTTTGTGTTTCTGAGTGAACATTTCTGCTCTTGGTTTTTCAAGCTTCTGGTCTTTTTATTTTTTTGCAGCAAACTTGAAAGCAGATTTTATGGCTTTTCTCTCTGAGCAAGTAACCTTCGTGCTAGTGTTGTATACACTCTCAAAGGCATGAATCAACCAGGAGGCTTTTCAAGAACAGCATGTATACTAAACTTTAATTGAACCATCTTGGCTTTATTTCAGATTGAGAAGTCTTGGTTTAAATTTCAGACACGGCACACAAAGGATGCTCTCAATCCACCCATACCTGCAGCTTTAACTTCCATCCTGATAACCTGTATCTGTGTCTGGAAAACTGGTTTATAACAATCGTTTTGTGCGTGCTTCCTCATTCTGCTCTCTGTCTGTCTTTGTCTTTCAAAGTCAAATATTTTTCAAAACTTGCAGAGCAATCTTTTTTTTCTGTTGCTTCCTTCCCTCCCTCTGATTTACTTGAATGCATTTGCTGAATTCTTCCGTTTACTTTTCTCTTTTTCTTTTACCTTTTGCTCAATCAGGCCAGGGACTCGGGGCGGACACGTCAGCTGATTTTCACCTGCATCAGCTCCGTCAAATCGGCAATTTTTCCCCCCACTTCTCGTTGTTTTCACAGCGACACATCAGCTGAAAGGGACTTGATTAAACCTTTCTCTCTCTACTCTTTCTCCTGCCTCTTCTTCCTCACCCTTCTCTTTACCGTCTCGTCCTTCTCTCCTTCCCCTTTCCAAAGAATGGAGCAAATCAGGGAATCAATTCAATGTAATCATGACAAATGAGTCCCAGTGGTTAGCAAGGATTTTTTTTTGTGTGCTTGTGTTTGGGACAGGGCTGCTGGGAAATCACAATTGAATCAATCAGCTGTTATCGCATCAGCAAACACTGCAGGAAGGATAGATGGATGAAGGATGGATAGTCAGAGGGAAGGAGAAGAGCTAGTGTACATGTGTGTGTGTGTGTGTGTGTGTGTGTGTGTATGTGTGTGTGTGTGTGTTTATGTTACAGCATCACAAAGGACAGAGATGAATAAAAGCCGCTGTTTTTTTCTCCTCTCTCTCTCTCTCTCTCTCTCTCTCTCTCTCTCTCTCTCGGCTGCTTTGAGCTTTGTGTGTTTTTGTAAATATTAATAACACCATTGTGAGTTTTTTTTTATTTTGGAGGTTCAGTTTTTACATTTTTATTTCAGACTGAAGTGTGTTCAGCAGGCAGACTGACAAAGGAGCAGCAGAGCTCCCGAGTGGCCGCGCTGTGTTTTCATCCAGTCACCGTTGTAAAACAGCTAAAAATAACCTGAAACACTCGACACTCGGTCAGGTTAGAGCAACATTTAGGGAAATAAAAACAGCTCATTTCAATGTTCAAACAATACAAGTGTCTCCTGCTTAATGATCATGCATCGTACTTTATTAATGAACTTTGTACTCATTTATCAATAAACAAAGAATTATACAAAAAAGAATAGCATGACATTCAGTAGATAATATAATGTTACTTAGTAAGAAATGGTAACTTCATCCTTCATCCTGCATAACAGGGCGACTGTGAGAAGAAAAACCCCTTTTAAACAGGAAGAAACCTCCAGAACCAGAACCAGAACCAGAACCAGGCTCAGGTCAAGTGTTCTTCTTTTTAAAACTTCAAAGGTTAAATGGATATTGTAGCTCGTCCAAAGCATGTCTCTGTTTAAAAGTTATTTTAAAAATCCCTTCCTGAACAGCTTCTGTTTGGAGAAATAGCTCTAACTTGCCGTCTGGACTAGAAAG
>SSNR01000008.1:4127621-4207909 GCA_006937965.1 Callopanchax toddi | reverse complement strand
GGGGGGGGGGGGGGGTGCAGTCCCTGATAAAGCGCTGATAGTGTCCATCCATGACAGATGATGTACAGCTTGCTGTCTCTCCAGGCAGATTGGATTTTCAGGCCTGCTGATTTGCTGAGAGATGAAGCCTGGACCTCCTTCAAAGACACACACACACACACACACACACACACACACACACACACACACACACACACACACACACACACACACACACACACACACACACACACACACACACACACACACACACACCTGTTCAGTGTCTGCGCACAAAGTGAGCACATGAAAGCCCACACACAATCACATTAATGAAATGATCTGTGCACACGAACACACTCAACAACATGGGCATAAATACACAAAGAGAAAACACACACACACACACACACTGATACAGACACACTTATATATTATTCTCCTGCCAAAGCCTTTAAAGCAGCCATGTGGAAATTGATCTCCATTTCTAAAGAGCACAGATTCATTGTTGCAACCTTCTCTCTCTCTCTCTCTCTCTCACACACACACACACACACACACACACACACACACACACACACACACTGCCTGTCACTTTATTCCCAGATGGCCCACTGACACACACTCCCATCCTCTTCAGTCTTACCTGTCGCCAATCAGCGGTGATTTTTGTTCATTTGTCTTCGCTATTTATGGGGCCACAACAAAAGCTTGTGTGTGTGTGTGTGTGTGTGTCTGTATGTGTGTGTGTGTGTGTTTATGTTACAGCATCACAAAGGACAGAGATGAATAAAAGCCGCTGTTTTTTTCTCCTCTCTCTCTCTCTCTCTCTCTCTCTCTCTCTCTCTCTCTCGGCTGCTTTGAGCTTTGTGTGTTTTTGTAAATATTAATAACACCATTGTGAGTTTTTTTTTATTTTGGAGGTTCAGTTTTTACATTTTTATTTCAGACTGAAGTGTGTTCAGCAGGCAGACTGACAAAGGAGCAGCAGAGCTCCCGAGTGGCCGCGCTGTGTTTTCATCCAGTCACCGTTGTAAAACAGCTAAAAATAACCTGAAACACTCGACACTCGGTCAGGTTAGAGCAACATTTAGGGAAATAAAAACAGCTCATTTCAATGTTCAAACAATACAAGTGTCTCCTGCTTAATGATCATGCATCGTACTTTATTAATGAACTTTGTACTCATTTATCAATAAACAAAGAATTATACAAAAAAGAATAGCATGACATTCAGTAGATAATATAATGTTACTTAGTAAGAAATGGTAACTTCATCCTTCATCCTGCATAACAGGGCGACTGTGAGAAGAAAAACCCCTTTTAAACAGGAAGAAACCTCCAGAACCAGAACCAGAACCAGAACCAGGCTCAGGTCAAGTGTTCTTCTTTTTAAAACTTCAAAGGTTAAATGGATATTGTAGCTCGTCCAAAGCATGTCTCTGTTTAAAAGTTATTTTAAAAATCCCTTCCTGAACAGCTTCTGTTTGGAGAAATAGCTCTAACTTGCCGTCTGGACTAGAAAGCGAACATCTAGTCTGAAGGTTGATCCCGTCTCCTAACCTTCACAGCGATGATCTTCATGTGAACATTAACTGTTAGCTCATCCATCCTGAAGAGTGTAAAAGCTATTTCTCCAAACCGAGGCTGATCAAGAGGCTACAGCCGTTATTTATAACTTTATATCACAGAAACACACTTCAGGATGTCACGGTGAGTTCTGCAGTCTCTCTTCTTGGAATTATAAAATCCACTTTATTATCCTGTGAACACTTTAAAGCTCTTATGTTTTGAGTGTTTTTAACTGTAATGATTTATAAAATCTACTAAAAGTTTTTGAAAGCCTTCTTAGATTTTTATGTTTTCCCTGACAGACTTCACTAAATTCTACAGTTTTTTTAAACCAGTCACATCAATCAGCATTTAGGCAACGTTAACAGCACATTATATTTTCATTCATAAACCTACATTTATTTTTAAATTAAAACAAGTCCAATCTTTTTTCAGACCAAGTACAAAGTGTGAGTCGTACGTATATTTTCTTCTTTTTTAACAATGTCAAAATGGCCCAGTGACAACAATCCAGGCAGAACCTCGGTGACCCCCTCCACCCTCCCCCTCACCCCCCATGTGGTCACATGATGTTTGCTGGAATCCCACAAAAACATCATCACCAGCAGCAAAAACAAAACCGGATTTAGAAGAATCTGCTTATCTGATGTTCTTAGCTGCATCCCGGAGAAAAACATCATCGTTCTGGATTAACTGATCTGCTCTGAGCCTCTGCAATGATTACAGTAATGATGATTTCTGGGGAACGTTTGTTTTTACTCCCTTTCTGTAATTTGTCAGATCCACGCAGAGACAAAAGACCTGAAGACCTGAGACTAGAGGCCGACTGGAGGTTTGACCTCCTAAACAGGACTAAACGGACAAGTCTCGATGAGCAGAAACTATTTGAGAACCAAACGTGTTTTTGTCCTGTCATTTTGAGACCTGAAAAACCTGTTTAACCTATAAAATAAACAACAGAATGTTATCTGCCTCTTCAGGTGAACCGAGGGAGTCAGACGGAAAATAATATAGTTAGATTTTATGACATGAAACCATTTTGTGACCAAATATTAAGTCAGTTTAATGAGACTTTAGAGAAATACCTGTGTTTTCTGGACATATGGAAACTCAGCTGGATGACTGGAATCAGATGTTTGTTTTGTTTGGTTACAATAACAGTCTGTTTTCAAACTCCTCCATTTGTTAAAGATCCAGTCATGTAAGAAATGAAGAAAATATTACATTAAAAGTCATTTTAACTCAAATCATTGTAAAAAGGCCTGAGACATTTCTAGAGCAAGAAGCTTTTTCACAGTTAAAACTAAAAATTTAAATGAAAAAGTTTTTTCAGAAGCAAAATGTTAAATAAAAAAATACTTTTGGTTGAAAACAACAGAGAAGTATTTATAACATAATGTACTGGGAGCAAGATGACTGTTAATTGGCAAAATATAATTATTATTTAAGGTGGACTACACTTTAAACCAATGTTTTTTAAATGATAGGTGAGATATTTCCAAAAATCTAAAACTGATTATTTAACATATAATTACATCTGATGTTATGATTGAATTTAATAACTGGCTTCAGATCAGAAACCTCCTCATCAGTCAGAAATAAGAAGTAGATCCCAGTAAGTGACTGGTCTGAAGACAGCCAGTCTCCCTTTAAGGAACAGCAGCTTAATTACCAGTTAAACTGGGATTCACCCCAAATAACTCAAACACTGATTAGGTTAATTAAAGGCCTGAAATATGAATGAGTGATGTCAGACACCTGACTGAGGACAAGGCCAGGTGGAGAAGAAAACATGGACTGGATCAGGTAGACTGACTGGTGCAACTTTGAACTATTTTTCTATACAAATGAAAGAAAAACTATTATTTCTAAAGATCATAGTTTCAAAATCATTCTCAGAGGACTTCAGCTGATAAAAGCAGAATCCTCCACCTTGAGGCAGGACACCACCCGTCTCATGTCCCAGTTTTTGTCCTCATTCAGTCTCAACTCACACAAACAGGGTTTCTACCTCCTGAACTTTTCCCACTTTTATCCCAGCTACACAAAGAGCTTCGGTTCCCTCAAACAACTTGTGAGTTTCAGGGTTTCCTTTTCATGTTTGAATCAAATGAGCAGAAACTATAAACCTGACTACACAACTCACTTCTAAAATAAATATATATTTTACTTCCTGAACACTTTCAATCACACGCAGCCTTTCAGTAAAGTCAGTAAGTCACTGCTGTTGTTTTTAATAACACTGGAGTGATTTGTTGAAATTAAAATAAAAACCCATCCGATCAGCGTGAGGGATCCGAGATCCTTTAAAGGTTTCCCATCCCAGCGTCTCGTGCTGAGATCCAGCAGAGCGTTTGTTCAGTGAAGATGTCAGGTGGCAGAATGATCAACAACTGCTGCGTTCTGACATTTTTCACTAAAATTAGATTTGGACTCTGCTTTTTCAATGCTTAAACCCTTTTTAGTAAATCACCTGCTTCTGACTTCAAAGATTTAAATCCTCATTTATTTTTTTCTTTCTCTCAAAAGAAGAAAACTACTCTCTGTGATCACAAGCTTAGTGGTTTTTCATTCAGCATCTAGAGGTTAGTGTTGTTTTTTGTATCTGAAAATCTTAGAACATCAGGATTAGATGAAAACGTCTATATATTAAAGAGTTGTTTTTTTAAAGTGTAGCAAAAATCCAACTCCAGATGATACCTGTACTCACTGGAATCACTTCATCTGTCAGTTAGAACACATAATCCTCAGATTAAACATTAAGGATGAAACTAATCTCATTTTAGAAATCCAACATGTTTATCCTAAGAGATGAACTGAAATCACATTTTCATGTTTATTTTTTTTGCCATTTTATAACAAAACCTTTTTTTAAATTTTGCATAAATAAAAACACAACGCTGTTAAATTCTTATGTTTCTCAATTTTAAAACCTCACAACTTGTTTTATTTTATAATGAAATGAGGCGTTTCATCAGAACCAATATGATTTATTTGCTGTAGAAACATCCATCTTCACACTTGTTTGTTCATATTTTTAGAGTGTTGGTGCACAGCCTCCACGAAGGAACCCACGTTCTCCGGGTCCATGTCGGGGTACAGGCCGTGGCCCAGGTTGGCGATGTAGCCTCTGGTGCCGAAACCCTCCAACATCTTCTTTACGATGTCGGAGATGCGCTCCTGGAGATGAGGAAGAGGAGCGTTTATGACAAGCTGTTTGAGTTTCTGAACCAGACGACTGATGTTTAGACCAGAAACTTTAGAAAAAACTAAACGCCCGGTCTGGGTATAGAAGAGGAATGCCTTTTGTAGAGCTAACAGTCACTGCGAAACAATACACCGAGTTCTTACATTTGAGTTTTAATCAGATTCAAGCACTTTTAAAGGTGAGTTAATATTTCCAGCAACCTCCATTAGTGATGATTTACAGCACCTAAACAGTATTTACTGCCTCACTGATTTATTCTGTTTTATGCTTTTTGTTACACTTAAATGTTAAAGAGGAGATATAATTGTAGCTTTAAATGGTGATATAAAGCTATCTGAACTAACCTGGCTCAGTGTGAAAAGGAATTGGACTCTTTCATAAATTAATTGGCACTAAAGGCATACTATGCACTTTTGGCTTGTTTTTAGCACCCCCTAGTGTCCATTTTAAATCACTGCCGTAAAAACGTTATCGTCATCTAACTGTTGAAATGTCTCCTCAGCCTTCACTGCTTTCTACTGGAGCGGTTCATCGCTCATTCAAAGAAATCAGCTGTGTTCAAGCAGGGAGAGATTTTAAAAAAATCAGGAATCATGAGCTAAAAACACTCCGACACTAGCATAACAGCTAGCCACATTGAGTTAGCCTAACCCTCATGAGAGACGTGACTTTGTGAGACTTCAGGGAACCGGACCAGAGACGCAGAAGTGGTATTCTGGATACAAGCGGATTTCAAGAAAACGATTTTAAAATATGAAAAAGTTACAGTTCAGTTCCATTAGCTACAACCAAACCTGTAGAATAAATCCCATCAGTAGAACCTGTCTGACAACATGAAGTAGGCTAAACACATCAGGTCCTGTTCTGAGGAAATTTAAGGACTAAAGTTTAATTTGAAAAGGTCATGTTTTCTATGGATGATACCAGTATTTGAAATTAACTTCCTCTGGTTTTTATTTTGTTGTTTTTTTTTATTTTTATTTTGACCCAATGTGTTTTTTTAAATTATATAAACTTAAAAATATTTATTAAGCAACTCTCAGGATAAATGTGACATCTAAAGACGTATATAAAGTTTATAGAAGAGCATTCTTTCTTCTTATAATAACAAAACGACTTAGTTGTTGCTGATTTTTTTTTCTTGCTTGATTGCTAAATATGGACAGACATGGCCTTTTATTTAAAATATGGCAAATATCAGCCAATCCTTTAGTCTACCTTCAATTTATGTCTTTTATTTTGAAGAGATTCAGTCAGAAAAAGTTGCCTCAGGATCAAAGTTATTTCTGTTTGGTGTAAAAACAAGAGGAGGAAGTGGTTACCTTTGGAGCATAGAGAGCACAGGGGTCCATGTTTCCTTGCAGGCTGACCTTCCCTCCTGTACGCTCACTGAACACACACACACACACACACACACACACACACACACACACACACACACACACACACACACACACACACACACACACACACACACACACACACACACACACACACACACACACACACACACACACACACACACACACACACACACACACACACACACACACACACACACACACACACACACACACACACACACACACACACACACACACACACACACACACACACACACACACACACACACACACACACACACACCAACACACACACACACACACACACACACACACACACACACACACACACACACACACACACACACACACACACACACACACACACACACACACACACACACACACACACACACACACACACACACACACACACACACACACACACACACACACACACACACACACACACACACACACACACACACACACACACACACACACACACACACACACACACACACACACACACACACACACACACACACACACACACACACACACACACACACACACACACACACACACACACACACACACACACACACACACACACACACACACACACACACACACACACACACACACACACACACATTAGTTAATCCTTTACCAGCAGGTTAGGTATTTGAAGAGAAGACACGTGTTGACATACATCCTGCCCTCAGCGACCAACCAGGAGAAGGTCAGTAGCTGTTAACTTGTTGCTCAAAGAGAAGAACGATGGAATCTTTCTGCTTATCTTACCAACAGAATAGTTCAACAACACAAACTAGTAGCAGGAAGACGTAAATCTGAGGTCTCACCGGGCCGATCGGGGGTCGATGGTCCAGTCCAGTCCAACCACCTCATAGCGAGACTCTGAAAGTTCCTCTAAAGCGTAGTGAGCATCTTTAGCAAACACAATCTGGAACCAAAACACACACAGGAACCTTAAATGAACAGATTACTTATTGTGAATAAATGCTGCCACCTGCAGGTTATCAAGTGTAAATGCATGAATAATTCCTCCTGCTGAAGAAATAAAACGATGCAACATTTCAATAAATTAACTGATGTAAAAACATGTCTTCATGTGATTTCTCTGACCATGGGAACATCCTGGTCCTCCTCCTTCAGTCGGTCTTTGACCCGGCGAGCGATGTCTCTGAGGTAAGGCAGAGAGAACTCTTTAAACTCTACTGGTCCCAGAATGCCAGCGTGGGACTCGAAGACCTGCAGAGCCTGGAGTACACAGAGGGGACGACTTTAGTAAATACATGTATACGTTATCAAAATCAAAACAGCAAAAAACCACAAAGGAATTCTTGTTAAATCTATAAAAAATAGACAAGTAAATAACCAACTATAAATCAAACCTCTATTTATCCAATGATTTCTAGACAAATTTTAAATTGACAGTTTAAACTCCTCACAATTACACAAATTATTCCACCTTTGACCTCCTTGACCTTTAGATTTAGAAACAAACCTCGTTCTTTCTGAATTTAGATGGTCCATCCATCCATGTTCCTCCACTTATCTGAGGTCGGGTCATGGGGGCAACAGCCTAAGCAAAGAAGCCCAGGCTTCCCTCTCCCCAGCTACTTCAGCCAGCTCCTCCGGGGGATCCTAAGGCGTTTCCAGGTCAGCCGAGAAACATAGTCCCTCCAGCATGTCCTGGGTCTTCCATTAGGTCTCTTCCTGGTTGGACGTGCCCGGAACACCTCACCAGGGAGACGTCCAGGAGGCACCCTAACCAGATGCCTGAGCCACCTCAACTGGCTCCTCTCAATGTGAAGGAGCTGTGGATCTACTCAGTCCCTCCAGGGTGACCGAGCTCCTCACCCTATCTCTAAGGGAAATCCCAGACACCCTGCGGAGGAAACTCATTTTGGCCACTTGTATCCGCAATCTCATTCTTTCGGTCACTACCCAAAGCTCATGACCATAGATGAGGGTAGGAATGTAAAATCGACCGGTAAATCGAGAGCTTCGCCTTTCGACTCGGCTCTCTCTTCACGACAGACCGGTACAGCGCCCGCATCACTGTAGACGCTGCACCAATCGATCTCCCGCTCCATCAATCCTTCATTCATGAACAAGACCAGGACCCCGACCTGGAGAAGACATTCTACCTTTTTCCTGTCTTTTTTCTGATTTGGAGGTGCTGATTCTCATAATAATTTAGATTGTGTTCTTTTAATTTCAAATCACTTCTGTAAACAACTTAGAAGAGATTTAGCTTTGTATTTTGTTGATGTAGATCAGATTTGATGAATATTCCAGTGGTTGGACGATAATCTGATTTTAAATTCTTCTTTCTAAAGCACATAGGCAGTTTAGTGTTGGTTTTTAAAGAGTTCCACAGATCTCCACACAGTAGTTCATCTATTAGGTAACAATATAACATGTAATGTGTTTAATATATATATATATATATATATATATATATTAAACATATGTAGTTTTATTTAATATTGCTATTGTTTTTGACATTTCAGCTTTTGCATCACTAACGTAAGGCTTACAATGTGATTTATAATCCCCACAATCTGAATTGATAGACTTACCATTTTACTACTGATCAGAAGTTTAACATCATTTTTATTTGCTTGTTACTAAATATTACAACATTGGTTTTGCTAAAATTGAGTAATAATTTTTCTTTAACACTTTTATTTCTCCTTCCAGTGTTTTTAGAAGCTGTTCCAAACTTTTACCAGAGTAATATAATGTAGTATTATCAGCAAATAAACTAAATTTGATCATCTTACATACACATAATTTACGTAAAGTAAAAAAATCATAGGACCCAGCACTGACCCTTGTGGTACCCCACAGGTAACCTCAGTATACCAGAGTATGTTTGTTTTTATTCCACTTATACCATATTTCTTTATTTTTTCAACAGTAATTTATTATGTTTATCTTCTTTACCTCTTTGATACCACAAGAACCTTTTATGTTTTACAGCACAAAGATATGAAAAGAAAGAAAACACTTATTTAAATTTAAAGACGTATTATAGGGTCTGACCTGCGCTCCAGCTGCTACCTGTCCCAGCAGATACTCAACAATCACGTCTGTCAGCATCCTCAGCAGCATGTGGCTGGACTCGGGGTGCCGGTAGAGCCAGCGCTTGGCTTTAGAGTGCGTGCTGGATCCTCCGCCCTCTATCATGTAGGACATGAGGGTCCACTGTGGAGGACATCCCAGTTTAATGCTTCAAACCTTCAACCATTAAACAGTGTGTCTGGGCCTGTCGATCTCTCACCGGAGCTCCAGTGAATCCAATGAGGGGAACTTTTCCTTCTATCTTGTGTCTGGTCAGCGTGATGGCCCTGAACACGTAGTCCAGTTCTTTGTTCACGTCCACTTTGGACCGTAGGCGCTGCAGGTCCTCTGGCTCCTTCAGGGGGTCTGTGAACGTCGGACCTTTACCCGTCAACATCTGGACCTCCATACCCATGGCCTGAGGTGAGGACGGTAGAAAATGTGTTAGGACACAGACCAAAACAAGTCTTTTTTGTTCAATTTCAACAAACTGTTACCTAAGACATTATGTTTTATAGATATCAGTGTTGATTCAAAATTCAAGCACCCTTAAGAACCATGTAAACCTAATTAAATGTATTATGGCACATCCAAGCTTCTTCAGAGCAAAAGGATTTAGAAAAATGACAGAAACATGGGTTCAGTGTGCAGACGACCACATTACCAGGCTCTACCTGTGGGACGACGAGGATGTCGGAGAAGATGATGGCTGCATCGAAGGGAAATCGTCTCAGAGGCTGAAAACAAAAACAAAAAACAAGGTTTCAAAACTGAAATTTACCAACAGCAGTCAAAGGCAGAGAAAACATGGAACCAGGATGTTAAAGGAATTCTACTGAACAGGACCTGGATCAACAATCACTCCAACATCGGTAAAGTTTTCTGAGTAATTCTGCCAACAAACAGTAAAACACATTAAACCAACCAGTTAAAGCCATTAGAGGAGGAATGACTGCTCCCATCTTTGACTTGATTTAAATGAGGCCTGTAGCTACACCCTAAACCAGGGGTCTGCAAGCTGCAGCTCTAGAGCCTCGTGTGACTCTTGGGCCTCCTTGAAGAGGCTTCCAATAACAAATGTTTGTATTTTAATTTTTGCATTAAATATTTTGCATATATTTTCCCCAGCAGACTGCCACCAATTAGGCGGGCTTCCTGCGTGAATTCAGTTTTTAGAAGAAGATCATTTACTTTGTATTTAGTTTATCATCATTTCAGTCAGCCAACAGTTTTGTGCTTTTAAAACTGTTTTGTAACCTTAGAGCTCATTAGGAATGATAATGATGGATAGGATCAGGAATGAGTCCATCAGAGGGACAGACCATGTTAGATGTTTAGGAGATCGGACCAGAGAAGCTGGGCTGGGATTGTTATATTGGTAGGAGGATGCTTAGGTGGGAACTGCCAGGCAGAAGACCAAAGAGGAGACATATGGATGCAATTAAAGAGGACATGAAGCTGATTGGTGGAGAGTAGAGGATGTAGAGGACCGGGTTAGATGGAGCCAGATGAAAACAATCTTTTAACCATCAGCCCTACTTTATTAATGCACTGTTATGACATAAAGAAAACAAACATTTTCAACATACCTTATGTTGCTCTAACAGCAGAGGGTTTGCACGTCTTTTAGAAATTAGTAGATTTTATGACATTTTAAGTTGTAATTATATTATGCATCAAGTTTTTTTTTTAAACAGAGAAAAATGAAGTAAAGACTGGACTCTAATGAATCTCTGGTATTTTAATCCTCACACTGTCCTTATTTTGGGGCCCATTACATTTTCTAGTATTTGTGGTCAATTTGACCCTGAAGACGTCCCGAGGGTTAACACTTTGAGCAAGCGAAAGGTAAGATCATACTTAGGTCATAAATAACTAACAACCTGATGCATTTTAAAACATTTTAATACACTTTCAGGTGCAATGTTATAGTTTGTGCTTTTTGCCTAAATAATTATGTCATCAGGCAAACAAAACTGTAGTAGATATTTAGATATTTAAAGATAAAATCCGCTTTAAATTGTGTCACCTTAACTTTAATGGTCCAGTAGATTTTGTGGCTCTATCATTTTATACTCCAGGAGAAATTGTAAGAATGCCTCTTTGACTCAAAAGAAACCCATATATAATCTAAATGACCTGTGTTCATGGTATGTAATAATTACATGATTTGAATAGAGTTAAGTGTGTAAAAAAACCTGTCAAAGGGAAAAGTTGGACATTTCTTCTCTACTTGTGGGTTTTACCTGCAGCGTGAGCTCACAGCAGTGCTCCGGTGATCGACACGTCTCAAAAAAGTCCTTCCCTTCTCTGGACTCACGAAATTCTGGAGAGTTAACAAAAGAGTAATAGTCACAAAGAAGAAAATTCAATTCTGTTTATTTATAAAGCACCAGTTCACAACACAAGTCAAGCAACAAGTCAAGAATGTAATCCCGTCTGAGCAGCACAGTGGGAAGAAACCTCAGAGCTCAGAGTGGGCGGAGCCTCCTGTCCCAGCCCACTGGGGTCTGAGAGGACAGGAATATTTAATGTGTAATAAAGAGAACTAAAAGATAATAAGAATGGGAGTGGAAACACACTGATCTGTGTCAGTAATGACAAGAAATCAGAGGTAAAACCTGGTAAGTATCTTCCAGCCTGTCTCATGCACCAGACCGGGACATGTTGGGTCTGTTCTCCTCGAGCCGCTCGCAGGAATGTGTCGTTCTTTATCTGAGGAAAGTCTTTAGGGCTGTAATCAAAACAAAAAATGAACACAGCAAATTAGGAGGAGTGAATTTTCTCTGAAAAAGAATAGTTCTGTTCAGGTCAAAAAGAAAGCACATCATTCAAAGAAGAACAAAGTCAAAATCTGAATTTAGCTGTATACAGAATCTCACAACGTATTCTTTATGTAGATTCATTGTTTAAGAGAACTCCTGCCTCCACTTCCTCCACACAGTTCACATAATACAGAAGTCAAATGATTAAATAATATCACACAGTTACATGTTTCCATCATTCTGCAAAAACAATTAACTACATCAAAAAGTAGGTGATTTAAGCTCAACTCATTTCACTTCAAACTGATTATTTCATCACTCTCACTGGTTACATTACATTAACCCTTTAAAAGGCACTCCCTGAAATATGTGGAGATTTAAAGATTTAACCATTCCCCTACAGAAAAACTACATGAGCTTAACATGGTTTTCACATGTGAGCCTATGTAGAAAAACATGTCACCACATGGGATCACATGAACATGTTAAAATGTTCCAAATTCACATAAAAAACATGTGCAGAACTTGTGCTTTACATGATAATTTTACATGTTTCTACAAAACGTGTAATATTTCCCCCCATGAGTAATTCATAATGTTTTGATCCAAACTCACACAGGAAACACATTTTTTACATGTACACTATTTCACATATGTCACATGTCACATTAACATGTGAAGTTCATGTGGGTTTTCTGTAAGAGTTGAGTGTTATTGGGGGCTATTAAAAGGACATTTAGCTGCTTAAAATTTTATAAATTTTTTTTACTTGAACTTTTTAAAACCCTTGTTCCTTTTTTATTACTCAAATTTTTTTAAAGATTATAAAATTTTTCACTTTTTAAAAATGCGTTTTAAAACTTTTAAAGACTTGTTACTTTTAAATTTATATAATAAAGTTTCTTTTAACATTAAAAAAATATTTGTACTTAAAAATGTTTTTTAAATCCTTGCTATTAAAAACAATACCTTAAAAATTGTACTAAAAGGCTTTAGGGCTGGATTAAAAATGTTTAAATTTTATTCTTATTTTATTAAAAATTAAAAAAAGTTTTAAAATTTGTATTTCCTCCACCGTCTTTGGAAAAGTTTCAAGTTCAGGCTGCAAATCAAAATTTGAAGCAGGTACAAACTATGGTCACTTGCCCGATAAAGGGTTAATCTCAATTTTACATAAAACTGTAAATTATAGCTGCAGTGTAGAGATTTTCAAAATAAAAGCTTGAAATACAGAATAAAAAAATTCTTAATATTTTTATTAGTAACAGTGAAATAAAAAAATAGTGTGTTCCAATCTTCAGACAACACCAAACGTTGTGTTATCAAAAATTCATGTACCCCTCCCTCTCTCAGCAAATACACTGATCATCCAGCTGACCTAGTGTCAGTGATAATAACAGATATCATCCTCTGCTCTCTTATCATCTCCCAACAGAAGAGAAAACGGTTGAATCAGAAGGTGGTGAGAAAAGGACCAACAATTCATCAATACTGTACCAAAGTTTAATTAGCTGGAAATAAAGAAATTTAAAAGGCATTCACACACTGAACAAAACTAGATAGGACCCTTTTTATATTCTGATTATTATAGGTCACCACATCTGACCACATTACATCACTTGTTTTTAATTTTGATGTGTGGCCTGAAACTTGTAAAAAATGTTTTAAAAAGTAAAAAAGTTATTAAAAATTAACTATTTAAAAGTTTTTTAAAGTTAAAACAAAAACCATTCAAAAAATGAAATAAAAACTAATACAATAATACAATACAAAACGAGTAAAAGTTTAAAAGTACCAACATTTAAACGCCAACATTCAGTGGAGAAGGAAGATGCAAACATTCGAGCAAATGACAACTTCGAGCCAGAGTCATTAACACTGAATAGCAAAATGCTTTTATAAGAACGACCCTGGTGAGTTTCATAAATTCACTATTCTGACCCTGCTAGCAGCCAAAATGCTCCAAGAAGCATTAGAAGATGATGTTTAAAGGAAGTAGAAGAAGAAGATGAGCAACTTACAGGATTAAATCGTTCTTGCTCATGCTGGCGGGTCTGAAACAGTGTTAGGTTTTCTTATAAAATCCTCCGATCTTCTCTCAAAACGTCAGAGACCACCTGCAGTTGCCTAACTCTCATTTAAATTCACTCTTACGGAAGAACTGAGCTGAGTGCGAGAGTAGAGGGCGCGGCCATTTTTGAACACCACGTGACCAGCCAACACAAAGACTCGTTTCAAAATAAAAGCTTTTGCGGTTTTTGACAGCATTTCGTTGTTAAAGGTTTTAAACGCTTTTTGTAAAGATTGTGTAATATTTCGAAATTTAAAGCTAATAAATGAACAAAACATATTTTTTGTGCCTGTGGTCCAAATTCCACTTTTTGAATAAGTGGGAAAAAAAAACTGGGATGAATGACTGAAAACCGTGATCTCTATCTTGAACGGCGCTATAGAAATAAAACTTCATTTTCTTATAGACACAACTGTGAATTTTGTGACTCAGGATCAGTCAGAATAAATTGAACGTTTTTCTAGCAGGATGTTTAGATCACTATATCTATGGTTTATGGTCTCAGACGCACATTAAAACCTGTTTATCTGTAACACACTGCCCTCTAGTGTTCAGTCTCCAGACTTTACACTTCTCTACTTCAGACCAAAGTTCATGACAGACAGTCTAGTTCTATCTACATTTTATATGGCACATGCAGTCGATTTAACATTAATAAAGGCGTAGGTCAAAGTTGTCCAGCCTCCCCTTACATATTTCTACTTGTAGGCCAAATCCTAAATATTATATTAGACTATTCTTTTGAAGGAATTAAGGAATTTGATAAAGAACTTAAAATTTCACAATTAGCTGACGACACAACTATTTTCTTTAAAAATGTTAGTGAAGTTCCTAAAGTTTTATTGATTATATGTAAATTTTGAATTTTATCAATATTATAATAAAGACTTTGTTTCTTAACAATGTTTGCTTTTATCAGGTAACCTTTGTTGTTCTTGAATGTTTATTCTTCACCTTTGTTTAAAACGCCATTCTTTGACAGTATTGTAACGTCTCTCTGGTGTAATGGGTCCACCATCAATGGTCCATCAAATTTTAACTGAAGAAACTGGTGATGATATTTTGAGGGTTTTAGGTGGAGAACAGTTCATTTTATGTTTCTTTTTGCCATTATTATGTGTTTATTATTCAAAATGGGGAAGACATCTAAACTATTTTATAATTTGTGCTATTCCATTTTTAGTCACTATTTTTTTATTGAATATATTTTAATTTTAAAATGAAAATCAAATGACCACACTTTTCATATTTTTCATTACTAGATTCTGATGAAAATATCCAACATCTCCAAGGGCTAATTTAGATACCTAATGTTCTTATTCATTCCCAACGACAACAAAAAAGATTACGGTAATTGATACCCTTATTTTAAAAATCTTAGGAATTGGCTCCCTCTGGTGGATTGCAAGAGCAAAACTGACGCTGGACCTTTTTTTTTTTTAACCCCCGGGCCCGGACTAATGTGGCGACAACACGAGTGGATCCACTGCGTATGTGTGAACTGTCAATAAATTATTGGTTTAGATTAAACCCTTTCCAACATTTCAGATATTTGCTAAATTAATAATGTTTATCGTTTCCTGCTTAAAATTACATCACCTCATAATTTTATTTTGAAAACATTTCCGGAAGTGGCGCTTGGCATGCGCATATTAGTGCATCAAATAAGAAAAGCTTCAGCCTTTACCAGCGGCTGCAATTTGTAAACACTAGCGAACAGGGCAGCTTCTCATAGTTCTTGGAATGGAAATATAAGGTAAAACAAATTTAAACAGTTGTGTTTCTGTGGCGCATAGGTGTCAATGTTTACATTGTCAACACATTCAGCTCAATGGGAACTGTGTTAACGCGTTAGCGCACAGTTTAGGATAAACTAACTGGTTTCTGACCTGATGTTGAGCTAGAGAATTAAATGGCCACCAGTACCCTGGAAATGTAGGCTAACTCACGAACCTATCAGATCATATTTGTAATTGACTGTCTTTTGTGCGGTAATAGGATTTACCATTGAACTAGCATTTAGAGAACTAGCTGTTGAGGTTAGCCTCCCCGTGTAAGCTTGAGAAGTTTACCTCGGTAAACGAGTATTACCTCATTGGTTTTTAGTTTTATTCAAGTCATATTTGGCTGATTTGCACAATGATTTATCTATTTTACTATACTAGTAGAAATTATGATCATTAGCCAGCTAAATAGCAGACCACGTATTAGTTTCTGAGGAAGCTAACAGCAAGCAGTTAGCCATGTTGAGCTAGGCTACTACGTATTTTATTGAATAATGTCATTTTGAGATCAAATAAAGTGCTGTAGTAAACATTTCACGAAATATAGAGCTAACAGGGTTATATTGATATAAAATGGCAGTTCAAAAAGCTCAAAACGAGTCACTGGGAGTTGGTTCCTTGGAACATATGCATTTTGTGTTATTGTCTCCATAATTAGCCCGAATCTACTTTGAAGGTAACTTTTAGGTCACTTGTTGTGTTTTAAGTTCTACTCGGAGACCTTGTGCGTCTCCAAAATTGTGTTTTCTTATTGTTGACTATATCTTAGGATGTTCTCTAATGCTAATTTAAATTTAAGCATGCTGTCTATTTAAATTACAAAACAAATTTGACACAAATTTTCAATGTATTTGTAGAAAATATATTTGATTCAGAACTTAGATGTCAAATTTGTTATCATGTACAAATAATTGTACATTCTTCCTTCAGCATAATTCTTGGACTCAGAGCCACAAATATTGCAGATGGAAATCTAAATAAAAAAATATGGCATAGAATAAAAATGGGTTAAAAATACAATAAGTTTTGTACCTCAACTACAAATTTAACAAAATACCTACCAGTGAGATTATTTTGTAGTTTTTCTCTCTCTTTTTTGCATATTTTACTGCAGCTAACATGGCTCCGGTTGGTTTAACCATTGGAAATTGCCACACGTCATGTTTGAATAGTAGCAGGGCGCCCAAACAAAAAGACAATCACCACCAGAAAATGCTCTCAATAGAGAACATTTCCGCAGGATTAAATAGACACAAACTTCTAAAAAGCCTTTTTAAGGACAGAAACTGACTGACAAAAAACAGATTTTGATTTTGTTGTTGTCATCTTCACAGACTAACCTGAAAGTTTTGAACCAAATATTGTTCTTCAGTGCAAGGACACAAAGCCAATGCGCAGGTAGGTGTGGTTTTAAAGCATGAGGTAAGCTAAATGTGATACTCCTACAGTATGTAGGTGTTATTTTCAGACTAACCTCAGACTTTATAATGAGAACTGAATGTATTACAGCAGGTTGATAGTAAATGTTTTCATGTCCACTCTGTTTTGTCACAGGTACTTACAAACTCAAAGACCTGGGCTCTCATTTAGACATTTATCAAACGCACAAAGTCTCATCAGATCTGGAAAATTAGTTTTGTAGGTGCAGAATTATTTTCTGTAGTGTTGAAAATGATCTGGAATGAGACATAAAAACTCAAATTAAATGCTACATTGTACATTTTTATCCCAATTAAAATCTGGAACAACGAATGATCTTTTCCTGTTTTCTTACCTCAGGTGGACTGGGTAAATCTGACCTTTGAACTGCTGCTTTATGGGATTATGATCTAAAATATGCAGTCAGTTTCTGGCTGCTGGGGTTAAATATCCATTCCAGCATGATTTGAATGTTTAAAACAGCAGCACCCCTTTTGGTATCACAGCCGTGCTGTAATACGAACTGCCTGTCATTAAGGAAGATTTGTCAAAGTTAGACTTGGATTACATCTTAAATGCTCTAAGTCACCAATGAATGGATGTTGAGTCATCTCATTTAAAGCTCAAGAGAATTAAGACTACGTTCACATTTGCAAACCGAAGAGAACCTTTGAACATTTGTATATAAAACTACGGTACTTGTGTGGAGCCTGATCATAATGATGATGACATCTGTTGAACTGGATGAGTTTAAATGTCACCTGGTGCTATGAACATGATCTGAGGTGAATCCCAGAACCAGAATGACCTCGTGTCCACGTTTTCAAAAGCTGTGAGGGCACACCGAGTGGACTGGTGTGGATATATTTACACTGACTGCTACATCTACAGGGACTAAGTATAGTCTCTTAAATTAGGGGCTATATTAGGTTCAGCTGAAGGCCACAGACTTAGATTTAGTCCTGGTTTGGGCACTGGCAAAATGCTGGTGTCACTATTCAGTTTAACATACAATTCATACATCCTAGAATTTGAAATCCAGCAGGACTTTCACATTTAGCCTAGGATACGTCTCTGTAGTGGTGTGGTACCATGCCAAACCCAGTGACTTGCACTTCCATTGCCAAGCTGAGCGGCTGAGAGATCAGTGCCAAGTCTCACCACTCGCCTCTGCTTTTGAAATGTGCTGGATAAATCTGTAGTCTTTGTCCACAGGGCATTTTTTTTAGCTTCTATCTGATTCTGTGTGCTCTGTTGATCATTTTCAGCTTTTTTTTTTTTTTTTTAAAGTGCCCATGACATCGGTTTCCATGTTTCCTGACTTATCTATCATGTTGCAACGTTGAGTTCTCACCTTAAACCTGCCAGAAAGAGCAAAAAACGGCGTCCATCTGTCTCCTAGTCCAGCCAGTGAGAAGCTCTTCCAGATTTCAGACCCAGGTTTCAAACAGTTTTTTTCACTCCAGCCCGCTATGAGGTCATAGTGGTCCGGACTTGCTTATATGGTAAATTCTCCTCCCACATGCACGTTCACGACACCTGGAGCGAGGCAGTGCCGCCGCCATTGCCCATAGACCGTGTAGTGTTTAGTTTCAGTTTCGTTTCTCTTTCACGCGACGGCACTGCCCCCTGCTGCAGCAGAAGTGTCAGGCTGCCAAATAAGGAGAAACCCAGCAGAACCGGAAGGCGGCGCATTCTTCTGATCTCTGAGTTGCTCGTTAGGAAATAATTACAGCGTATTTTGAGTTATAATGGTGCAACGCTAATCTAGAGGCATCAAAGATTACACCTGTTTAATATAAAGTGATTTAAATATGGAGTCACAGGCACTTTAAGCCTTTACTGATTGGAATTTCTTATTACTTAAATATTTTTAAAAAAGGACAAAAATCATCTGACCTCATAGACAGTACTTCCTTAAGCTTTCACAAACTGCTTTAACGTATGAAGTAATATCTGGCAGAATGCAGGACTTATTAAGGTGGATCATGATCTCCTAAACATGCTAAAACGTTAAAAACAAAACCCGAAGCTGCTTGTTTCTGGCAGAACAGAGATAGTTGTTAGGATGTCAACTTCTAACCATATAATTATTACTTATCAAGGGCCACAAGCGCACGTCAGGACGCCACTGGAATGGACATCACCAGCCGTTGTACTCTGGGGGACCCCAACAAGCTCCCTGAAGGGGTCCCCCAGCCAGCACGCATGCCTTACGTATCAGACAAACACCCGCGGCAGACCCTGGAAGTGATCAACCTGCTGAGAAAGCACCGGGAGCTTTGTGACGTGGTGCTGGTGGTGGGTGCCAAGAAGATCTACGCTCACCGTGTGATCCTGTCCGCCTGCAGCCCCTACTTCAGGTATGGAGAGGAGAGGTACTTAGTGGATTCATTCCATGAATTTTCTGTGGATGAGTTGGCTTTAACGGTGTCGAATCTGGGGCTTGATGGTCTCATCAGGGCGATGTTTACTGGAGAGCTGGCAGAGAGCAGGCAGACTGAAGTGGTTATCCGTGACATTGATGAGAGAGCCATGGAGCTGCTCATTGACTTTGCCTACACCTCACAGGTAAACTGTTTAGAATCAGCATTTTGTTTTTGTTTTACTAACTGCTATAATGTGTTGCTATTAAATAATCTTTATTAATATCCTTTTTACATTTAGTGAAAAACATAAACTGTGTGTCTCTAATGTGACGCTGATCATTCCAGGTGACCGTAGAGGAGGGGAACGTCCAGACACTGCTCCCTGCTGCCTGCCTTCTCCAGCTGGCCGAGATCCAGGAGGCCTGCTGCGAGTTCCTTAAGAGGCAGCTGGATCCCTCTAACTGTCTGGGCATCAGGGCGTTTGCTGACACACACTCCTGTCGGGAGCTGCTACGAATCGCTGACAAGTTTACGCAGCACAATTTTCAAGAAGTAAGAACATAATTGGAAAAATTAAAACAAAAAAAACAGGTTCAGATTTTAAAAAATGCATCATGTATTTGCATTCAGTCTTTTGGTTTATGCTACTTTTTAAAAATAGGTTTATATCATGAGTAGGGCTGCCACGATTAGTCATGATTACGTCGACTATTAAAATTGTTGGTGACGAATTTAGGGTGATGCGTTCTGTTGTCCAGACCCGCAGCTGCTGTGGCCCGCGGAGCTCCGTCCTGCAGCTCTGTGCTGCAGGGCACTATGCTGCTGTGTTTTAAGCTGTGGAGCCGCAGTGCTTCGAGCCACGGAGTCGCGGAGATCCGAGCCGCGGAGCTGCAGTGATCCGAGCTGGAGAGCTCCAAGCTACAGGTCCAGCAGAGCAAAACTGTGTGCAGCAGCTCCGTGAAGCAAACAGCAGTTTCAACACTTTCAGTAATGTTGCACTTTATGCTACAGTTAAAGCTACAAGCTGCAAATTACATTAAAAGTTTAACAAACTATTATCTTGTCTTTATTTTGAATTGGCACATGACTAATGATGATTACATAAGAGCAGCTGCATGCTGCAGTAATAAACTGTACATTTTAGTCCAATGTAGCATGATACAATTAGTCGACTAATCGCAAAAATAATCGGTGATTAGTCGACTATCAAAATAATCGTTTGTGGCAGCCCTAGAGTTACATTACTGTCCACCTTAGCACATTGCTCACTCAGTGGTACCTTCAGGATCTTACTGTTCATTGACTTTGGGACTAAAATAAAAAGTCAGAATCTGAAAATGCCAAATGATCATTTGCACACTGAATTTTGTTCATGTATAAATATTCTCTGATCATCAAGCTCAAACTTCCATTAAAAAAACAGTTTTTAGACTTCATTCATGCATCTTTAACCAGAACTGCTGCTCTTCCAGTATTACCCACAGCTATGACATTTCCACTGGTGCCATAAACCAGTTACAGTGAAGTCTTTAAATGTTTGAATCCTGTTGGTGAGTCAGTAGAAAGCAGAACAGGTTTCAGCTGCACTTCATTTAACATAACTTGTCCGCCTCGTTCTCATGCTCCTGACTTTGTCTGCGTTCTCGGTAGTTTTAAATATACGACAGGCTCTTTGTGTGGCTGACTTATTGTGACACAATGCCAAACAGTTTGACTCACTGACTGCCAGAAGCAGAAACACGGAGGCTGATCCTGGAACACTTTTTTATTTTAATGATATTCAGCATTCACTAGTGTTTGATATAAATTGTATGCTGTCATTCGTAAAGAATTCATAGTAATAGTGATACACCATCTGTTTAGGATACACTGGTTTTCAGTTTTCTTTTTGAAATCTTCATAACACAAACACAGGTGCTTTAGCTTAAATGTTAATTTACGATTGTTGCCATAGCATGTCAAGAAATCAGTTTTAAGAAAAGCCTGTTTGCAATTTCTAATCACCACTTAGTTGTTTCCAAATTTCTTGCAGTAGAGACACTTGTTAGTTATGAAAGCTGGTTGACTGGGACTTGAATGCAGCTCTTTGTGTTCGTGCAGGTGATGGAAAGTGAGGAGTTCATGCTGCTCCCTGCCAACCAGCTGATTGACATCATCTCCAGTGATGAGCTGAACGTGCGGAGTGAGGAGCAGGTTTTTAACGCTGTGATGGCCTGGGTGAAATACAGCATCCAGGAACGCAGACCTCAGCTGCCTCAGGTTTGTTGGTCTGGAAAACGATTTGTAGCTCCTGGAGCCTGAAAAGTTACTTGTGTAGTGATGATTTGTTTCTGTAAAAAAAACAAACTATAGTTTACAAATAAGAGACACATTAAACATCTGGGATTGCTTTTTTGTCCTTATGTTGTGGTTTAAAATAAAAAGATCTTTACATAGTTGAAGTTATACCTGATGAATCTGTGAATTATGTGTGTAGGTAAGGGAAGATGCTCGACACTATTTAAGGTTGTGTGTTCTGCAGGTCCTGCAGCATGTTCGCTTACCACTTCTCAGTCCCAAGTTCTTGGTGGGCACTGTGGGTTCAGATCCTCTCATTAAAAGCGATGAAGAGTGCAGGTGGGTGGTGTTGATGAAAGTAAATCTTCATGAGACAAATCGTGCTGCTACAAATTGTTGTTCAGGAACATGAGACTTTTGCAGTAAATAACAGCATGAACTGTTCTCTCTGTCGTCTCAGAGACCTGGTCGACGAGGCCAAGAATTACCTTCTGCTGCCGCAAGAGAGGCCGCTGATGCAGGGCCCCAGAACCCGGCCAAGAAAACCTATCAGATGTGGAGAGGTTCTTTTTGCAGGCCAGTTTCAAAATAAAGCCATTCTTTACATTTCTGTCATTTTTCAAATATATTTTTTGTGTTGTGCATAACTTGACAGTTGATAAAACATGTTAGTAAATCCAAATTTTCTAATGCACTCTGTCCTACATTGTATTGTATGTTTAACGTCCTGCTGTGTTGTTCTGTAGTTGGTGGTTGGTGCAGCGGAGACGCCATTTCCAGCGTGGAGCGCTACGATCCACAGACCAACGAGTGGCGCATGGTAGCATCGATGAGTAAACGACGGTGTGGAGTTGGTGTCAGTGTCCTGGATGACCTGCTGTATGCAGTAGGAGGTCACGACGGCTCGTCTTATCTCAACTCTGTGGAAAGGTTAATATGATCTATATATGTCAAACCCTTTTATAGGGCTGGATACCAGCCTGAATTATTGTATAAGTATAGGATTGTTTCTTTTAACCTTTGCAGGTATGATCCAAAGACTAACCAGTGGAGCAGCGACGTAGCCCCCACCAGCACCTGCCGGACCAGCGTGGGTGTTGCTGTGCTCGGTGGATATCTGTATGCTGTGGGGGGACAGGATGGGGTTTCTTGTCTCAATATTGTTGAAAGGTATCACTTTTTTTTCTAAATTGTCCCTGCTAAACTAAACGGCATAAAACGTTTTCTTTCTGTAGTTCCTAAATACAGTCCACATCCTTCCTTTATACATAGATTTATTCACAATCTTAATAATCCGTAAAAAACTGGAGGACTTCATTAGTTCTTTAACAGGAGTCAGAGTTTTGTGTAACAGTTTTTTGTGCATGTGTGTAGGTATGACCCTAAGGAGAACAAGTGGACCCGTGTGGCCTCCATGAGCACCAGGCGACTTGGCGTAGCGGTCGCTGTGCTTGGAGGATTCCTGTATGCTGTTGGAGGGTCTGATGGGACATCTCCTCTAAATACAGGTACTCTATCATGTCAAAGTGCTGTGCAAAGTTTACCCATAAACAATCTTTATGAGAAAGATGCAAACACACCCGTATGAGATGCTGCACACAGTTAAAAAAAACGTAGTATTAAAACCATAACTTATAACAATCTGTTTTTTTCTTTTATCCATCCTTTTCTCCTTCATAGTGGAACGCTACAACCCTCAAGAAAACCGCTGGCACACCGTGTCCCCCATGGGAACCAGGAGGAAGCACCTCGGCTGTGCGGTCTACCAGGACATGATCTACTCTGTCGGAGGGAGAGACGACACCACGGAGCTGAGCAGCGCAGAGAGATACAACCCCAGGACCAACCAGTGGTCTCCTGTAGTGGCCATGACCTCCAGACGAAGTGGGGTGTGTGTCCTGGAATAAAACTTCTCTGCATTTAACTCATTTTAATTAAATTAAAGGTGTAAGGGAATATAAAGGTGCAATGCTTACATCATCTAGTTTGTTGTGTGAGACTGAGGTATTGTGTGTCTGCAGGTGGGCTTGGCTGTAGTGAATGGTCAGCTGATGGCAGTAGGAGGCTTTGATGGAACAACATATTTAAAAACTATAGAAGTCTATGATCCGGATGCCAACACATGGAGGTAAATGTTACTGTGACACTTTGACTTGACATTGCAGTTATTCCCCACTAAATGAGTCTTCTGTGATTGTTGTTATTTGGGTGTCAGTGGGTAGGGATGGTCACCCTCTGATTGGGATGTGTTTATTCTTGAGCTCTCTTTTGAGAAGTTATTCGAGTGCTCCTAATCCCCACCATTTGATGCTTGTTTCCAGGTTATATGGAGGAATGAACTACCGGCGGTTAGGTGGAGGAGTGGGTGTCATTAAAATGACTCACTGTGAATCTCACATATGGTAACGCCACCTCTGACCCTCCCCTTTGATCACGTGTGCTCACCTCTCATCACCTTGTAACGGATGCTTCACCAGCTTTTGTGCCTCCAAAGGAGATGATGAGAGAAACTGTGGGGGTGGGAGGAAGGATGGAAAAGAGGACAAACTGTTGAACTCCCCAAACTTCACTCTAAGGTCATTAACTTTACCCTGGTTGTCTTTGCTGACTGACTGATCATGCTCACCAGAAGTTTACAAAACATCACAAAGCTTCCAGTTTAGAGGGAACTCTCCTCCTATGAACTCTGTTTTCATCTTCCAAGCCTCGAGGTCTAGATTTGGATCAGCGTGTGTGACAGATGGAGCTCACCATGACCATTATTGCTACTGGGGGAGATTAATCTCATGTTGGAGGTTCAGAGGATCTAAGAATTCTCAAAGCTTCACTAGAAGATGGCTGGCCACCAAAACTCTGTCTCCAGGAGACGTAACGGAGGGGAAATCGGTGCTTTGTGTTTGTCTCTCTTTAGTTTTAAAACATCCAACTGAGCTGTAGCTGTCCATCCAGAAAGACCTAATGTAACATATGGATTTACCAGGTTTTATGTTTGAAAGTGGGCTTTGAGCCAAGTTCTGGGTGCCATATGCGTAGCATTAACAAAAGAAAAACATCAATTTCCTTCTGAAATGGCTTCCAAAAAAAGGCTTCCAGAGTTGATGATGTGCAGGACAATGATGTGTTACTGAACCCTAAATGGGCTGGAACGGTTACTTTGAATGTTTAAAGTTCAAACAGTGTAGTTAGTGTTTCTTTAGGCAGTTTTCAGCTGTAGAATAATACACATTGGAAGCTCCAGTGAGCTTTAAAATATTGGTGTTCATTCACCCGGTTCTACAGTGTGGCTCATTTGTAAAGATGAAAACAGTTCCTGCAGATAGATTCCACATTTATTTTGCTCTCTTTATATTTGTTGATGGTGATAAAAACAGATTATTGTTAAACGTACAGAAAAGGATTGTAGTGCAATAAGTTCAGCCTCATGTTCAAACGATCACCAACTTGTAAATATTTTATATCAGAGCAGGCACCATTTTTCAGTGTAGTGTTTGTTTCATATGCATCTTTCTGCAGCTGAAGGATCTTTTTCATTTTTCCACTCGCATGCAGTTCTTATTCTCTCATATCGGTCAGCTTGCTGACCTTAGAGCTCATATCTGACAACAAAACGATGGACAGCAACTTTGCTTTCTCATTATGCATCAAAACATCAACATCTGCTTGCATTATGGTCAGTAATATGCTGATTCACACAATCATGGAGTTCTGTTCTCATAGTCCCATATTCCAGTTTTTGAGAGGCTACAATGGCGCCACCTGCTGGAGGATGGTTGTAGTGCAGCACCAAGTCATAGAAAGTGAGAGGTTTTACAACTGATCTCAGCTCAGTGTGAGAAAACCTTAGCTCATGGTAGTGAATTAATTGCACTGTGACTGTGTTTTAGATGTAGTTTTCTTTTTAATATTTTTATAGCTGTTTCCAGATAAATGGGGAGCTAAAGTTGGATCAGCTTGTAAATGAGACATTTCAGGCCTTACAGCCACGGTGCTGTGCAGAAGTGGAATTATTTTCCTAATGAAGCTTGTGTTTGGGTTTGCTCAGTGTTGCAGGCAGTTCATCAGTGTTCTGCACTTTAAAGCATTTGTGCGACAAACAGCTGAAAATGAAACGGACACAGACAGAGGAACTGAGCTGTTTTATACTTTCATGTGTAAGAAGGACCTAACCTGAATGTATGTGCATCTGAATATTCAGTTTGTCACCTTTGAGATTTGATTGAGCTCAGTTTTTCTTTTTTTTTGTGGAGCGTGTGTAGAGAGTTTGTGATTACTGGATACAGGCCTTCACTTTAAAAATGAATGTTGACGCTGTGGAAAACGCACTTGAATTTTAAAACCTGAACATTTCTGGCTTTTTCTTCTTTTATTATTGTTTTTTTAAAGTTGATATTGAAGGTAAGCTGTGCAGCATGTCATTCATTCTGCTGCGAATTGGTAAAGAAAACAAGATGCTGTCGGGTCCGTGTCATCTGCCTGCCACCGAAATACAAGAAAAACATGTTTTTAAACTTCACATGCATTTTTTTCCTTTTGTCTTGGGCGATCTATTTATGGCTTAATGGCTTTTCTGTGAATAAACTACTTACCAGAAGCAAATAAACCACCCAGGTCTGTCTGACATCTTACATAAGTGTTAAGTCCTTTTATTAAAACAAATGTATTTTTTTCTCAATTTATGAAGCAGCAATTTGTGACTTTTTATGGGGAATTCAATCCCAGCGTTTCACTGGTTTTAGTCTGAGACAACAGTTTCTATTAAACAAAGGATGAAAATCCCTTCAAATAATGTCTTAAAGGTCTACTTGAGTAATATTTTGGTTTACTATAATTTGTAATGAATGAGAGAAAGGCTGTTTTTTTTTGTTTTTTTTTTACACCAGTAGATAACGTAATAGTGCTAGCTGTGGTACAAGTGTGTTTTCTGAATGAACAACTTTCAGAAAAGTATTTTATTTGAACTATCCTGCAGATTTCTAAATGGAATTCAACAACAAATCATATTTTTCACACACACAAAACTATTTCCAGCTCCTTCGATAGAGCATTCATGTTGGTGCTTCATTTGAGGTGATGTTCAGAGACCTAACGGCAAGATGAAACGGACGTTCACCCCTCCAGTTTTCCCACAAAGTGTTGCTCCCTCTGCTCTTGAACCCTCCTCTACTGTAGGCTGCTGTCCTCTCAGGTGTCCAGAACATCTGCGTCTCCTCTTCAGTGATGTCCTTCAGCTCCTTTGTCTTTCTCAACCCACTCCGCTCATCAGAAACATGCACGCACATAACCAGATCACCCTGTGCCACTCCTCAACTTTAAATGTTCTGGTCCAGATAAGCAGACCAGAAAAGACACTGTAGATAGTTAAGGTGCAGTGAGGAGATGATTTACTGCTCTGTGGGTTGACTGGTCTCTGAGTCACGTCCAGGTTCTGCACCATAGCTCGGGTCTGAATGCTCTGGTGTTTTATTGTTGGACTTTTATAGGTTTTTAAATACTCTAGTGGGCAGAAACCAATCTAGACTATACCATTATTTATTTTATATCATTATTTCTTTTGAATTAACCTTCAGACTATTCTCAGCAACTAAAGCCCCCAAATAGAATTTTTTTACCACTTTTTCTTTATATGTTCCAAACTTTCACTGACTTTGTTGTAGATCCTGTATTTTAAATGGTGAAATGGCAGCAGTGGGTTTATATGCTCTGTTGTGCCCTGAAGGCCTAGTGAACAAACTCACTCATCAAACGAGAGCCCAGCACACACACTGCTCCTCAGCCCAGTTTCTGTTTTAGTGTTGCTTATTTTTCGGTCCCATCTTTCTCCTTTAACGGTCTCATAAATGTACACCGAGCCAGAGGCTGCAGGCCATTCCTCACAGAGCAATCTCCTGCTTGCTGCGTCCGTCTCAGAACACCCACCCATCCTCTGACACACACCGACCTTTGCTCTGGGCTCCTCTCTAAACAGGCTGAGATGAACTTATAGTGGATTGTGCCTCAGCTGTTCCTGTGTGTATATACACTAAATATATGTTTGTGTCCACAGTTTCCTGCTGGTTCTGACCAGCTCCTCTAGAGAACACAGACATGGAAGAACTGATCGGGTGGTAGAAGGTCATGTTTACTCATCCAGCTGCTCATATGTAGCTTTATTCTCGTAACAAAAGTGTTTGTTTTGCATGACTTAAATCATGTAGATTGAAATTTTTGTGTGTGCATTTTTTCATGTTCAAAGTCAGATTGATGCCCTTTCTTTGGTTCTTTCAATCAGAATTACACTATTCACTATGTGCTAAAATTCAATATGAAATCAAATAAAGAGCTTTAGGAATCATCACTCAAAGTAGTTATAGAGCTCCAACTGGCCCATTATTTGCTGAGTTGAGAGTATTAAAGTTTGATGATTTTGTTAATCACAATATATTAAAGTTGGGTTTTAAAGCTCACAAGAAATCTTTACCAAGAAATATCCAAATGAAATTTGAAAAAAGACAAAGTTGTTATTCTTAAACAACACTTTCTTAGCCCCCTACTGCCTCTAGTGGTTAAAAGTGAAAGTTCAACTGTCGTAAATTCTCCCCGCAACTGCAGGGAGACGGGTGTAGAGTGGTGGCAAATATGAAAAAGGTCAAGTTTCTAACTCAAAAATCAATTAGATCAATTTTAATGCTATTTATTGTTGCTTTAAAAGGATGGGAGATATTTATAAAACCTAGATTTAGGACTAAAGTGTTGGAGTGATGTGTTTCTGTGTATGGAGTCGGGTTATGGAACAATCTGGAATATGAAATGAAAGAGGTCAAATCAATCATGTTTAAAAATTATGTTAAATTATATGAAATAATCTTACTTTCTTCCTTTTCCCTATTGCTCGGCAATGATTTGTAGATAATGGATTGAATCAGTAATTGAAGGACTTGATTCCCAAATTATAGGCATGCTGCTATATTCAGCTGTCTCAGTAATTTTTATTAGTGAACATATTTTATTTTTATGGTTAATGATTTACATATCTGCTAGTGTAAATGCATGGGGCAGAATATATCTTCTTCTATCTGCTCCTTTTCTTTAAGTATTACAAGTAGTATTTATTTTTTTGTAAAGTTACTATGTTTTTTTTTAATGAAAAATGACATAAATTTAATAAATAAAAACAAACCAAACAAATGGAACTGTTTTACACACACGCACGCACGCACGCACGCACGCACGCACGCACGCACACACACACACACCCTAGAACAAAAGCACAAGTAACTGGTAGCCTCCATTAAGCCGTGTTTTTCTTAAGAAATTGGAAAACAAACAGAACACATGAGGGCTCCATTGTTTCATTACACGCTACAAAAAGTGGAATCCTGCATCACCAGCATGATGAACTTAGCAGAACTTAGCATAATTCGCTGTAGTGGATTCATGAAATGATGAAAAATGGGAACACTTTGATTGAAGATTGAAATGGAAACGTGGCAATGGAAATGTCAGAATTATGGACTGCGTGTCATGGGATTAATGGAGGTAACACTCCATGTACCTCAGGAGGAATGTCCATCAATCTGTAAAGAGCTGTCATCTAGCCACAGATGATAGTGCTGCTCACATACCTATACAGGAGACGCTGGCTCCTTTTAAAACTTTGGATTTCTGTATCAATTCATGACCAAATATTAAAGTTTAAGTCAGAATTTGACATATTTCACAAAGTTCAGAATAAATATCAATACTGACCTCTACCCCTATTTCCTTTTATATTTCTGTCATATCAAGGATACCTGCAGAACCACATGAGCCTCTTCACATAAATCTTTCAGCACTAAAGCACGACTTCTGTCATCTTTTCACTCTGTGGAAATCTGGAGTAATTTATAGTTTTGTCCCTCCAGATGTGAGACAGATGAGCTTAATTCTGAAAAATATTCATTTTACACCAAGAAAATTCACACATTTCAGCAGAAATGGGCAACACATCAATTTGTTTCTTTATTGGTTTCCATAGTTACAGCCATCCATCTGTGTCAAACTTTAATCATTTGATCCTCGGTGAAAGAAAACGAAGCAGACACTTGTTTGGATTGAAGAGGGAACAAAGATGATCAGGAAATGATCTTTGTGGTTTTTAGAGTTTAGGGGTTTTGTGTAACTTCCCAAAAGTTTGCCTCCATAAATCAGGATAAAACATTATCACTGGTGATCATTCTTGATGAAAAATGGTGAAATTCAAGAAGAAAATATTCATGTCTATTTGTTCATGTTTGGCAGGACCATACGGACAAACTACTTGAAACACAGGCTGTCTACAGCAACGAGGAGTCATGTGACTCAGAACTACAAGTATGGTTTCACTTACGTATAAACTGCTGCTAGAACTGAAATGACTGATGTGCGCAACTGGTGTTTAAACTTCCTGATAGGCAAACCAGTCTGTTTCATCCTCCACCATCGTACTCAATGGTGCTCCTCAAGAATGTGTCCTCAGCCCCCTCCTGTACACACTACTTACATATCACTGTTCTGCAACATTTCCTGGCCATCATATTGTGAAGTTTGCAGATGATGTTGCTGTTGTTGGTTTGATCCCCACAGCAATGAGGAGGGGGTGGGGTTGGGGGTTGGACAACTTGTATTGTGTACGGCAAACAACACGAGCATCATCTATGTGGCAAAGACAAAATAAGTAATGTTTCCTGTGAGTTTTTATGGCACGCACAAATTGCTGATTAGAAAACATAAAAAAGCAAAAGACTTGATGTAAATTATCCTAAATTTCCATCCTTGTATAGCAGCCATAAGAATATGTGCACACACTGGATAAAAAAATAACAAACATTCTTCATTTCATAAATAACGTTTTGTTTAGGTGTTTATTCATCATTTATGAATTTAACCTCAGGCTTGTTTTGAGTGGTGAAATATCTGGCCAATACTTTGGATGGCCCAGGGTGTTTGCAGCTGCAGAGATTTGCAGATAAAAGGAGAGTGTGGTGAAAAAATCCCCCAAGGTGTTTCTAGTCACAGTAAAAAAAAAAAAAGGCTGAACACACACACGCACACGCACAAGAGGAGAGAGATCTGTCACATCAAAACAAATCTGACCCAGGGTCAAGTCACTTCACACATCTTTGGAGACATTTATGGATTACATGACGTTTACAGCCACTCTGCTGCTGCTTCCTCCTACCAAACACTGCACACACACACCCCTCCAAACACACAGACACATTTCACACACACTTTTATTAATTTTGCCACTAAAAATTCCTCTCATATGTCATTAGCCTGCCTGTCATCTTTATAAACATGCCATAAGCCTGTTTTAAGTCTCCAAGCTTGCAAAAAGCAAAGGTAAGTAAACCACATTGTCCTTTTTTTTGTCTCACGTCAGAGGCAATAGAAAACAACGAGATGGCCTCTAAATATTTTAGCAGAGCTTCCCTTTCTTTCTCAACCTAAACACCTTCTAAGAAGTTTTTTACTTTATTCCTGACACAAGAGATTTTCCTCTGAAGGTCCTGATGTGAGGGAGCCATTTTTCAGGCTATTTACAGAGGTGTGATATTAAAACACGTACTATGGTGTCTAGAAATGAGCTCATGCTCATTAGAGTTCCTAGATATTTAAAAGTGGCACAAACAGACAGTTTCATCCATAGACTCAGTCTTGAAGCAGCTGGACTGGTTAAATATTAACCAAACAGGAGGATTTGTTGTCTGCTTGAGTCAGTGGTGTTTGAGTACATAGTAGGTAAGTGAGAACTTCAGGCAGCTGGATGATGCTTGGAGCTGCTGTGAGTTCATAATGAGGAAAAAAAAACAAAAAGTTACATCCCTGGACAAATGGGTGTCATGGCAATGATGTGTTTATATTGTCAGTTTGGGAAACCACAGATCTTTAGATACATTTTTTTGCATCAGTTTACATTTATTAGCCACTTTATTAGGTACACCTGTTCAACTTGTTAACGCAGATTGCTACACGTGGCAGAAGCTCAATGCATTTTGGCATAGATGTGTTGAAGATGACTTGCTTAAGTTCAAACTGAGCATTGAAACGTGGCATGGAATGGTTGTTTGTGCCCAACGGATTAGTCTGGGTATTTCAGCTGATCTACTGGGACTTTCACTCACAACCATAGTGTCAGGGGAGAGGTCCTACCTCAAGTGGAGGGGTTTAAGTATCTCGGAGTCTTGTTCTTGAGTGAGGGAAGGAGGGAGCAGGAGGTCGACAGGTGGATTGGGGCAGCGTCTGCAATGATCTGAACGCTGAACTGGTCTGTTGTGGTGAAGAGGGAGCTGAGTCAGAAAGCAAGGCTCTTGATAGAGATAGTGAATAGATTTTACATTTATTATCATTATTTCTGATAAACAAAATTAAAAATAAAGTTTAGCTACAATTTGCTGCTCTGGCGTTAAAAATCAGTCAGAATCACTTTGTGATTTTATTTCTGAACAGATCATAAACTAGTATTTTCATTAATTGAAGGTTTTGGTTCAAGCTGGAGTGTCTGGCTTCCAAAGAGTCTGCTTGTATTTGGTATAAAAATCCTCTAAAGGGGCTATTAAACAGGGTTTTGATATTAATGTGGAAGCTGAAAGGTTTCATCCAACAGCAGCCCACCTTCAGGCACTGCCACAGTAAATCCAACCTGATACATGAGAACGTTCCCGTGCAGCGACTTTTAACCCGGGTGTGAAATGAGCTGCAGAACGTGAGAAAACTCAACATGTACCGCTGATTAAAGGTCAATGTATGCACACAGTCATAATGTAATAAAAATGATGTGAAAAACACTCTGTTTTCACTTATTAGCATTGAGTTCCATTAGCACGTGCTCTTTGCTAAGAGCAGGTCAGTGCAAACACACCTTTTATTTTTACAATTTCAATCATGCAGGTTATTTTTATTTAAACATGTTTTACATGGACTGTGTGAAAGAAAAATGCATAAAGAGGTCATAAATTAATCTGATTATGTCCTTCAGTTTGTATTTAGTTTCTAATCCATTCCACAAAATAAACTATTGATTGATTGATTATTCTTTATTTGACAGGGACATTGCTGTCCAACATATAATTGCAGCTGATGCGATGCATTTAGGGTGTATAGCTAGTGCTAATTATCAACTCTTGTCCCTGGTTGGCTTTTTCTACATAGTATTAAAACAACATCAAAACAATGTTAAAAACACAGAATTTAAAACAGAAGTTTTTTGATCAAACAAGCTGTTTTATTGATGTTTATGTCATAGGCAATGTCATGTTTTCCATGCACTTGCAATACTGTATGTCAAACACTGGACAAAATGTAAGATTGTCCTGAAAGTAATATTTATAAATCCATATTTAGAAATTTAAAAATAGTTCAAATGTTTTAGAGTCTTTATGTCTTACAAAAAAAGGTACAAAATGTTTTTGCTGCCTTCAAACAGCTCTAACCTCAAACATTTCATAGCAATTTATTCAAATGCTTCTTTAAACAAATGTAAAGGCACACTAGGTAGTTTTGTCCTATTATTAGCACCCCCTAGTGTCCACTTTTAAATCAGTCTTAAAATCTAGCTGTGGACCCCTCCCTCCCGCTGTGCGCCCATGTTTTCAATCATCAGATAAAGGTTTTTTTTTAGTTTCTTTGGAGGCTCCACCATGATGAACACAATACAACAGATCTCTTAGCTCATGATGTCATCGTTTAATGTCTGTGTCTTCAGCTCGTCTGTCCTGAGCAGGTTCTGCAGTGGAAACATAGATTGCCGTAAAGCGTTACTGTTTCTAGCAAGATACGTGACTTTGTGAGATTTTAGGGCACTGGAACGGAGATTCTGATGTTGCAAGTGTGTTATTCTGGACAAAAGCAGCAGATGGGGCTGAGTGACCCTGTAAAGGGTTATATTTGCACATACTGGCTTAAGGATATAATTAAAAAATATAAAAAAGTTACAGAGTGTGCCTTTTAGTCACCCTAAATCTCACATTGCATGGTTACATATGAAAAATTCTTTGATTATCTGAAGTGGAAATTAGCCATTAATAAAAAGGCAGAAATAAGAAAGAAAAGTAAAATGTGTGTAAAACTCAACATGATTTTTTTGCATCTTCTTGTCTTATACATGATGTACTACAACAACAAGCTTGTTTGCAGTGATTTTGATTTTAAAGGGACAACACTGATTTTTGTTAAGATCTGCTGATAAAGCTTTAGTCTGATTCTTATTTATCTCTAATAACTAAGCTGCAGTAAACAATCAGAATTGTTATTTGAATAACTTAAAAATAATGATTCTAGAACTTTTACAGGAAATACCTCTTTACAGAAAAGTGAGTTCAATAAAATGTATCAAACTGTCAACCATGCCATTCAAAATTACAGAAAGTGATTCAAATCTTCATTTTTTGGGTGCATCTTTAGTTTTAAGCACTTTCATGAACTTTAGAAAAAAATTCAGGAACTTTAAAGTCTTGTAAATACCATCATTTTCAGGGATTTCAAGCACCCATAAGAACCCTGACTTTTCATAGCTCTCTGATTAGAACTAATCTCTGTTTCTCTAAACTGAGGTCATTCAAACATCTATCTACAGTAGAGAACATATCCACTGATCATAACATTTCCAGAGAACGTCACTTCAAAACATGAGAACTACTGCTTTAATGTGTTCTGTCATCGATATAATGTCTAAACTGCAGACAAAATACCTGACACCATGTACAACAAAAACACTAGGACTGATAGAAAATGCACAAGGATAATGTAAAGTCTACTGAAAACATCTATGTGTGTATAAAATATGTGATTTACTATTATATTGAAGGACATTTACTGGTCTTCTTCACTGGATATTTATTTGTTTGTTTGTTGCTTGTGTTCTTCTCCCTATGACCACATGGTGGCCTCTGTGCTCCACAGTGTCTTTCCCTCTGCTGTGTGTTGCTATGGTCCTTATCTGGGACAGAGTGACATTAAAGGAGGCAGTTAAAGGTTAAATACATTTCTCAAGAGTGCTCCACTCAGTCCCCCCACCGTACGGTAAAATCCTCATTCAAGAAGCTACAACCTGCAGGTCCAACGCCACAAGGGTTGGACTGCTGTGCGTCAGCTTTAGGGCTGCAGAATAATCATCTGGTTCTCATTCATGTGTGAGTACTTTGCCAGCAGCGCTAAATGTGGAAAGATGTGATGTTATTTTGTTGTTGTTCTTCGAAGGAACTGGGAATTTTAAGGCTTTCAGAAACAGCAGGAGCACTAATTTCTCAGCAAATCTCCTCGTTCGTTATATTGTAACTAAACCTTCTCAGTGATCACAGCGCTGTTAAAAAAAGGAGACAAAAATGCAACGAATCCTCCAGTGTACATGCTAAAGAATGAGGACTCAGTTTGACTGTTTTGCACAAATATGTACATTTAGGTTCACAGTTGCCTTTAAAAGTTTCCCTTTAAGTGCAATAAATCAGAACTGTAGTCATAGTTCTTTTTAATCAGATCATATACATTTGGTAGTTATCTACTCCAATAAACTAAAAATGAAATTTAAGAAGTATTTGTTTTTATGCAGTAGTTTTATGCACATGCATGCAGGTCTTTAAATTCTTGGAGAAATACTTGTTTAATCAGTGTCTATAAAACAGTGAAAATGTTGCATCTGAGAGAGAAAATATTGAGCTGCAGCTCAAAGGATTTCACCGATTTAGTCAGTTGAGTCCAGAATTCAGCTGACCCAGTTACTAAAGTACAAAGAATACTCATTTTATTTACTTTATCAAAGTATTATTTGCCTCTTAAATAATCAGTGATCTTGTAATGAAAAATCAAAACCACTAGTCTGTCCCTGAGTTACACCATTAGGTTTAACTGAGAAACATCTGTATACGTCTACAGAGCCAAATGCTTCCGCTACCTAAAACAGAAGATAATTACTCTAAAGATTTCTCCTGTTAATGGTTTATAGATTAAGAACGAGCGTTAATTATTTTCTTAAATGCTTCTGAACTTCTGTCATTACAGTTTAGTCATTAAGAATGAGAACAGAGTGGATCGACACCAGACTGAATCATTTGTCTGTAGGATCAAACTTTTTTCCACGGGAGTCTTAAAGGTGTGGTTTACTCAAAAACCTTAAATAGGTCATCCTGAGCTTTTCATGCAGGCTTTTCTCTGCTTCTCCTGGGATTTAAAAAAGAGTTTTATCTGGCTTTAACACTAGGATTTGAATCTGGTCACAGATCTACGTCACAATGTAAATTTGCATACATGGTCTGGCCCATCTTGGCTGGCCCCGCCCCACAGACAGGCCCGGATAATGCACAGCCTAGACATGGCGTGATAGCCTAGTAAACTAGACCGTGAGTTTTGCTCTGTAGACTTTCCATATATCCACTATCCACATTTATAGTCTGGCTTGCCAGGCTAATGGCTAGAGCCTTGGTGCCTCATGTGGTCTGGGAGCCTCATTGGCTTGTAAAAAATATACTATTTTAATTTAATTTACATGCAAGAATATTCTTAAAGTGAAATGACCCACAAAGTCAAAGAAACAGAACCTAATCATAACAGCTGGGCCATAGTGTAATTGTCTATAACTGTCTCTGGTGTGGGAGACCTGAGTTTGAGTCCTGGTTTGTTTTTTAAATTTTTCTACATTTTTAAATGTTTCTACAGGAATGTTTTTTGTTTTTTTTTTGCACTGAGGAGGAGAAAGCCTTTAGGAACAGCTGTTGGGTAAATTTGTAACATATTTTTGCTGTGATATTAGCAGTTATTTTGAGGTCTTTGTGGTTAGCCACACAAGCTAATTTTAACATAGCAACTCCCACGTCCTACAGACAGCTATCAGCTCGGTTCGGCTGTAACAGCAGAACGTTCTGAGCTTTGAGGAGAATATGTAAGTTCACATGTATAAAATTCATTGACAAACGCTGAGGAAGCAGTTCTTCTCATTTTTCCTTCGCCCTTATAGCTACACTGACAGTTTATTCACATATAGTCTGGCTTGCCAGGTTATTTAGCCAGATTCTGGTTCAAATACCTAGAGCCAATCAGAAGCGAAGGTTGTGCATATCATTAATAATAATGAGGAAACCTGCTGTTTCAAGCAAATCTACAAATCAGCAAACTTCTGCATCAAAGAATAGATTTTGATTTACACTAGGGAACTTAGTAAAAGTATAAAAACCGGGTAAACCACACCTTTAAAGAAAATAGAAACAACTACTTGAGAATAATTTCAGACAAATAGATTCTAAGGAAATAGATATCAGTTTACAAATGATGACTTAATAGTTTTGGTGATAAAGCTATCCAAACCAGCTGGGCCCTGTGTGAAACTGTTTTTGCCTCCTAAATTTAATAACTGATTGCAACAAATACAATCAGTGGTATCTGATGACTAGTAATGAATCTCTCATGCCACTGTGGAGGATTTTTGTTCCTCTCTTCTTTACAGAATTGTTTTAATTCAGCCACACTGGAGGGTTCCAACATGAAGAGCTGTTTAAGGTCAAAGGTCAGATATTCTCCTTCAGGATTTTCTGGTAGTCAGCTGAATTCATGGTTCCATCAATTACAGCAGGTCATCCAGGTCCTGAAGCAGCCCCAGACCATCACACTACCACCACCATGTCTGACTGGTGCTCTGAATATAATGATTATTTTCTCATTTGTCCAAGTCTGTCTTCTCTAATCAGTTCCAGCCCACCTGAGCCATGCCTTATTGCCTCCCAGTCTCACCTGTTTGCTGCACTAAGATCTCCTAAAGCTCTGCCTTCAGATTATCGACGGCCTTGGTGACAGTAATAATCCAGCGTGCTTTAGTTGCTCTCTTGTGTGTCCAGACTCTCCATTAAGTTTATATCACTGGATTATTCCTACCTTGCCCTTGATGGATCTCTACGGCTTTACAGATATCTGGTCTCTGCTCTGATCCCTGATCAATGATTCTCACTTCACCATCTTGCTAAGTATAACTGCTTCAACTGTCCTATGCTATGTATGACTCTTACCTGTTTACTAACCGCGCTTTGGGATTTTGGATCCTCTGTTTTAACTCCGCCTTCTCTGACATCACCATGACTACGGCTTCCCTACCCATCTCTCTTGCTCCAAGGCTACTATGGTGTCCAGTGTCCTGAACAGTATCACACTCTCCTGTTCAAGAAACTTATTTTCTCACCTGATCAGGAAAGGTTTGGCCTTGGACATTTAACAAAGTGAGGCCTGCAGTGCTTTCAATGTTTTTCTTGGTTCTTTTGTTCATTAATTTATTCAGAGCAAGGTGTGATCGTTTGCTTTTTGAGATCGTTTAGCCTACTTTATGTTGTCAAACAAGTTCTATTTCTCCATTTTACAGATCTGGCAGTAATCAAGTCAGGGAGTAGCTGGTGGAATTTAACTCAGCCTTCCAAATAACGTGGTTAATCACAGTTCAATCATGACTTAACAAAGGGGCAGATACTTCTCACATAGGGCCAGGATGGTTTGGATAGCTTTTATCCTATAATAAATGAATTAATCATTTAAACTGCATTTTATATTTACTGTCTAATTCTGAAATTTGTTTGCTCATCAGAAACATTTAAGTTTGTCAAATACACAAAAGAGGATTATTTCATCTCTTACATGGATCAAAACGTAATGACTTATCAGCGTAAATACTTTTAAATGTCATCTAGTTGTGTAGATTTCAAATTTGTTATAATATACATATATATGTGTGTGTATTAACATTAATTTAACAGCTGATAAATAAGTTTGAACAGAATTACAGCGTTAATAGATTTTTTGATAATTGATAACATTTCCTTTGCTCATTTCTTACCAGTGTTTCAGCTGACTGATAATCTGCAGCCTGCTGACACTGCTGTGGCTCACATCTGTGGATGTAACCAGTGTGTTTGCACCTTTATCAATACATCATTGACTCGGTTGTCATGGTTACGCAGCACCTCTGCCCAAAGGAGTTTGAGTGAAGCTAAAAGTGCTTTTTCACTATTTTGATACGTTTATGTTGGGTCTGTTTTCATGAACTTATCCTAAACTTATCTGGAGTAGTGTAGACAATGAGTCATTAGATGGTCAGAATTAGATGTCGTTGGTTAAAAGGAGTCACACCCTGCACAGTTTCCTCAAACTTTTTATTAAACTGAGAGAAAATGAAAAAGAAAAAGTTTGAACGCTCAGCAAAAAAAAAAAAAAAAAAAGGCTGACTCTCCCACAGGACACTGTTTGTTAGTTTAAATACCTGAGTGGACGTTATGTAAGCGAAGGCCCTGTGATGAAGTAAGGTCTATCAAAGCATCATAAAAAGCTGTTCATGTCTGATTCCCAATTTTAGATACAAAAAATTGACACTAATTCATGAATGTTGCATGTGTGAGTTTGTAAAATGAATAATTAACACATGGAGTCAGGAGAAAAACGCCGTTTGTATTTTTAGACCAGAAAAACACCCATAAATACCAATTTACTGAGGGTAAGTTTAAGCTCGCTGTAGGAGGCTTTTATGAACGATCCTGCGTGGTCTGGGACAGGAGTGCTAACTTTCACTTTTTGGTGAGAAAAGCAGGTAAAGTGGCTCATTATTCTGGGCTTGTTACCGAGGCAGGATCGAGGCTGCCAGTCTAAAAGAGCAACACTTTTTTGTATCAGCTGTTGGGCCCACATGCATCCATTTTCTTTCCTTTCTTTTCCTCGGATGTTCTCATTAAAGTAAAAAAAGAAGAAGCTAATGAAGTCAGGCCTTCTGTTTTAAACTGTGGCAGTCAGCTGGGTGAGGCGAGGTCACGATGTTGCCTCACTTTACCTTAAAAAGTAGAAAGTTGAATGTGAAGTTTAGATTGTTCTGACGTGTAGAGAGTGAGGATTGGCAGAGATTTCCTGTTGGAAGTCAAATAGAGTGATGTCTCCTTTAAAGTGACAAGGTGGGTCTAATAATTCATCACGCTGACCCAATATCGCGTTCTGTCAGTCATCACTCATAGGTTAACTTGCTGCCAGACATGCAAGCCGTGTGGATTTTACAAAACGACACAAGATGCAGCTTTCTAGATTTTGTTTTTCAAAAAGACGAAAACAACTTTAAAAAAACAGCAAATGAACATTAATGACTCTGAGTGGCAGCGAGAGATGACAGCTGTTGTTGTCTGATAAAGACTTTGTGACCTTTGAGTCCTGATGTCTAGACGTGTCAAGTTTTAGTTGTCATATTAGCTGTAATTAGCAAACACTCCTAAAGATTTTGAACACGTTTGCAGCATTTTTGTCTTATTCTTATCAGATAAATCAAAATCAAGACCACTGCGTACAATGAAGAGAAGACCAGACTCCAGATTATCCTTGTATTCATGTATATAATACAGTATTTATGTTGAGTCTTTGCTGATATCTGTTACTACAGGTCACTACCCTGCAGATGGACCACTCTTCTTGCAATCCTGACACAACCCACTCTCTGAGCAGAACTGATGGACTCCTGTGTTTCTTCTGAAGAAAGATGCTGGAACATACCATGGTTGACTTGGATGGGACAGTTTATTCCGTCAATAATAGAATACTGCCAGTTCCAGATTACAGGATTAAAATGAATTGTTTGGTTTGAGCAGAAGAATGAAAAGAGAGATGGGTGGCTTTACGGCGGGAAGTTCTGGCAGTACAAAAAATATGCATGGTGAAAAGTAATTGGGTTAAAATATAAGAAAAGTTGTGTGAGTTTACTGCTTGTGCCGATGAGACCAGATTCCAGATTTGCTGATGTTTTCTTCACCGGTTCAGCAAATAAGATATTCTTTGCGATGAGTTAAAAGACGGTCCTAGTTTGGTCCTAAATGCATTAGAACTGAACCAAAAGGTAAAGCTATCATTTGACCAGATGGTCTATTCCAACCCTCACTCATTAGAGCTATTTAGTGACCAAAACAAAAACAAATGACAAAGACACGTGGCCAAAATTACCTTTTTAGTTAGTAAGGCTGGGCTCATCTTCAGAGATAGGGTGCAGAATTCAGACTTCTGTGAGTATGATCTCTGTTCTTCAGTATCAAGGAAGTTTGAGCAACTGGTCATGTTCAAAACATCATCCTGAGGTTCAGAAACAATCCTCTGGGAAGTGGTTTCAGGGCAGATCAAGGACTTGTTGGAGAAATTCTGTCTCCCTACAGCATTAAAAACACATCAGCAGCCTGGAAAAGATGAAGGAGGAGGCTGGAGGGCAGGAGATCTATTGATTTCTAGTCAGCCAGTTGTACCTGAGTTCTGGTTTGGTCAAGTGGCCGAAAATGGATGGATGGATGGGAAACCCAGCTTAATTCAGTTATAAATATAATTCACCCATGATTATCCCCCTTTAAGTGCAGAACTCCATCTTAGCTTGAAATATACAGTAGGCTAATAGTTCAAAGAGCAACACATCATGTCCTGTTCTAATGAAATTTAAGAACAAAAGAACCCAGAACAACATATACAGTGAGTGTAGAATTATTAGGCAAATGAGTATTTTGACCACATCATCCTCTTTATGCATGTTGTCTTACTCCAAGCTGTATAGGCTCAAAGCCTACTACCAATTAAGCATATCAGGTGATGTGCATCTCTGTAATGAGAAGGGGTGTGGTCTAATGACATCAACACCCTATATCAGGTGTGCATATCAGGCAACTTAACAAAAACAAATATATACCCATTTCAATGATTTATTTTTACCAGTGAAACCAATGTAACATCTCCACATTCAGAAATATACATTTCTGACATTCAAAAACAAAACAAAAACAAATCAGTGACCAATATAGCCACCTTTCTTTGCAAGGACACTCATAAGCCTGCCATCCATGGATTCTGTCAGTGTTTTGATCTGTTCACCATCAACATTGCGTGCAGCATCAACCACAACCTCCCAGACACTGTTCAGAGAGGTGTACTGTTTTCCCTCTTTGTAAATCTCACATTTGATGATGGACCACAGGTTCTCAATGGGGTTCAGATCAGGTGAACAAGGAGGCCATGTCATTAGTTTTCCTTCTTTTATACCTTTTCTCGCCAGCCACGCTGTGGAGTACTTGGACGCGTGTGATGGAGCATTGTCCTGCATGAAAATCATGTTTTTCTTGAAGGATGCAGACTTCTTCCTGTACCACTGCTTGAAGAAGGTGTCTTCCAGAAACTGGCAGTAGGACTGGGAGTTGAGCTTGACTCCATCCTCAACCCGAAAAGGCCCCACAAGCTCATCTTTGATGATACCAGCCCAAACGAGTACTCCACCTCCACCTTGCTGGCGTCTGAGTGGGACTGGAGCTCTCTGCCCTTTACCAATCCAGCCACGGGCCCATCCATCTGGCCCATCAAGACTCACTCTCATTTCATCAGTCCATAAAACCTTAGAAAACTCAGTCTTGACATATTTCTTGGCCCAGTCCTGACGTTTCAGCTTGTGTGTCTTGTTCAGTGGTGGTCGTCTTTCAGCCTTTCTTACCTTGGCCATGTCTCTGAGTATTGCACACCTTGTGCTTTTGGGCACTCCAGTGATGTTGCAGCTCTGAAATATGGCCAAACTGGTGGCAAGTGGCATCTTGGCAGCTGCACGCTTGACTCTTCTCAGTTAATGGGCAGTTATTTTACGCCTTGGTTTTTCCACACGCTTCTTGCGACCCTGTTGACTACTTTGAATGGAACGCTCGATTGTTCGATGATCACGCTTCAGAAGCTTTGCAATTTTAAGTGTACTGCATCCCTCTGCAAGATATCTCACTATTTTTGACTTTTCTGAGCCTGTCAAGTCCTTCTTTTGACCCATTTTGCCAAAGGAAAGGAAGTTGCCTAATAATTATGCACACCTGATATAGGGTGTTGATGTCATTAGACCACACCCCTTCTCATTACAGAGATGCACATCACCTGATATGCTTAATTGGTAGTAGGCTTTGAGCCTATACAGCTTGGAGTAAGACAACATGCATAAAGAGGATGATGTGGTCAAAATACTCATTTGCCTAATAATTCTGCACTGCCTGTAAAGCACTGCAGGCCTGACTTTGTTTAAGTTAAGGTCAGAGGTCACGATTCAGCAATAAGAGAGACGGGACAAAAATGAAATCAATGAGAGCTCCAAGGCTAAAACCTCTCCTGACCAAAAAGAACACAACGTCCATTTACAAAAACAGATCTTCATTTGGAAGCTTTGTGTTGTTTACTTAGGTTATCTTTGTCTAATATTTACATTTTTATGATGATTTGAAACTTAAAGGCACACTGGGCAGTTTGCTTGTTTTTAGCACCCCCTAGTGTTCATTTTAAATCACTGTCATAAAAACAATACTGTATGTTCTCCCTCCCACTGTGCGCTCATGTTTTCGGTCATCAGATTGAAAACAAGGTTTTCTTAGTTTCTTTGGAGGCTCCACCATGATGAACATGATACAATAGACCTCTTAGCTCATTTACTGTATGTGATGTCTGTGTCTTCAGCTCGTCTGTCCTGAGCAGGTTCTGAGGTGGAAACATGGATTGACATAAAGTGTTACTGCTTCTTGCGAGATATGTGACTTTGTGAGACTTCAGGACACCGGACTGGAGACTCTGAAGTTGTAAACGTGGTATTCTGGACACAAGCAGCAGATGGGACTGAGTGACTTTTCATTAACCCTGTAAAGGGTCATATTAGCACATACTGGCTTAAGAAAATGATTAAAAAATATAAAAAAGTTACTTAGTGTGCCTTTAACTGTAACTAGCATATAAAAAAAACCAAGAAATCAGGAAGGGGACAATCACTTTTTCCACACCACTATAAATAATTCACTAATGCTTTGAATGAAATTGAAGGAAATCTGTTTACGTGCACAAATCATTGTTTGACACCTTATCAAAAACCTTCCATTAATCCAGCGTTCCTTTATCTCAGCATAGGAATGACCAGAACAATAATATCAGAGATCAAGATGTATCAGTTAATTACATAATTGAATAGAATGATGACTGCATAAATAGTTTCTGAGAAAAACAACAACAAACTTGAAACATGATGACAGTAAAGAAGAAGAGACAGCTCACACCAGCTGCTGCTGACTGGTGATGGAGAAGGCCACACTCAGTCTTTCTATCCCTGCTCTGAGGAGGAGGCGGCATGTTTATCTCTCTGTGCATACAAACTGTATATAGATATGTGTGTGTCTGTGTGTGCAATAAAAATATGCATACTGCTGCTGACTCCAGGCACAGTCCTCTCCATTTGCACATTTCAACAGCCACCCCCTCTTTGCTTTCATGTCCCAGGGTCACTGGTTATTATATAAAATGCAGAGTCCCTTCCAGGTGCTGGCCGGGGATGAAGTCATTTACTTGAAATTACGCTGCAAAGCACAAAAAAATGATGAAGACAATGTTATGTTTTCACCAGAACTGAGAGGGGAAAGAGTTCAGATGACTTGCACTCTGAAATGAGAGGCATCGATGATGACTGTGTGAAGACCTGTGCAATCAAAGCCATTCAACCCCAAAGAAAAGATGGGAAGATTGTCTTTGTGAAGCATCAGTGTGCTTTGGATTTCAGTCAAGGCACAGTTGTTTTTGAGTTGGATTTTATTTTGCTGTAAGGTACCGCCATGGTAAAATAAAAGACAAGATATTTAAGTTAGGTGTTACATTTTAGGTCATAAAACATTTCACTGATTTTTGAGGATCTTTATTTTGATTTAGCCATTTATTTTTAGTTAAGTTCAGCACATGCTATAGTAAGCTACAGGGACTAAAATGTGTTCTCACAAATGACTGACCTGCAGGTCAAAGTACACAGATCTTTAATTTATTTTATTCTGATGTTTAGCAGCATACATTTTGTGGCTTCCTTTTTGGCAACAAGCTAATATTTTACATCCAGGAGTGCACATAACTGGTGTGCCAGTGCATCATGTGCACCAGATATCATGTGTGCACACCAGATTCCTCTGCCCAAAGGCTCCTTCGCAGATCAGTGATGCAGCAGTACTGATTGTGCAGCCCACCATCACAAACTGACATGCTTCACATTCAGCAGAGGGGCGCTGCGAAGGAGCACTGAAGCCCGTTTAACCCCCACCCCCAATACCCCAGAGACAAACTCACGGTGAGGAGATGTGGCCCAAGCATCATCGCCACGTATTCCCTTGAGTACCTCAAAGATGAAATTATGTGCACCCCTGGTGTATACTTCAGTACAACATAGTGGAATTTGTTCTCTGCATTTTAATCATTCCCGAGGAGCAAAAGGCAGCCATTTTGATGCCACCTGGGAGGCAGTTGGGGTTCAGCATCTTGCCCAAGAATGCTTCAGTGCATGGCCAGGCCCTGGTCTCCCACGGAGTCTCTTCCCCTGAGCCATGGTCATCCCAAAAAAAGCATCCGTAGTATACACGCACTACTCTAGTACAGTATATGATGTCACTGTTATTATAAGGGGTGCATGGTGGCCCAATAAGTTAGCAGTTGCATTGGAACAGGCTTGTTCAACACCTGGCTGTAGAGACTGCATTTTCTTTTGGACATGCACGGGCTTTCTCATCACACTCTGGTCACCTCCAACGAACAAACAACAAAAACCTAATTCTAAATTGGCCCACTGTGAGTCTGTCTCTATGTGAGCCTGTGATGAACTAGTGACCCGTTCAAGGTGTAACCTGCCTCTCACCAGTTGACCATATAGGCACCATCTCCTTCAAGCAGGAGTAGAAAACAGGACATAAATGATACTATTATCACTATACTATACACAAGATTGTTGTTTGGCTTGACAATATTAAAGTTTTATATTAGCCATTCAGCTTTGTTGCTCATACAAATATCTTTGCAAGATTGAAAATGCTCTTTGAATCTTCATAAATAAATTTGACAACTTTATAGAGGCCCACCTACAAGTCTGTTGATAAAAGACATTTGCAGCTCACCTGCAGGACCTGTATTAAATGTTGTTTTATGTCTTTTGTCGTAACATAAATTTATTCTATGTTTTGTCTGATGAAGGCACTTCAGATGCTGCCATTATTTATTGAACACGGCACTGAATCAGTCATGGTCCTTGTTTTACAAGCAAGGTGGATAGGGCTGTTGGATGTGTGAAATTATTTTGCGGAAATGTTTTGACACCAAGTTAACATCTGTCAAATTGTACCCAGAGACACACTGTGCTGAGGGTTGTTAACTAAACTGTCCAGATAAAAACAGGTATGAATCTGTAGCATACTGTACGTATGTAGGATGGATTCTCCTCTCTTTGATTTGTTTAGCTGGGTGCCTACACCAGTGGTTAATCTGTTTAGTATAAAAAGCATTTGAGGTGTCATGCACTAAAAATGTCTTTATTTTTAGCAACTGCATGGTATGAGGCTCTATTTGAGAGACATTTTCACAAGGTAATAGTCTTGAGAAATGAATGCAATGAATTAACATTTGTATATATATTTTTTTACTTCTTTTTTTACGTCTACAAACATGTTTAGTCCCATTTTTTAAAAAGTTTTTTTTTCTTTGTTTGATTGATTATGAGATTTTGCTTCAATTTTATTCCAAAAAGTTTTAAGCCTTAATTCCAATGAGACATTTCTTATGGCTAAATAAATCATAGGTAAAGAAAGCAATTAAAGACATACCATGCAGTTTGGGCTTGTTTTTAGCACTCCCTAGTGTTAGTTTTAAGTCACTGTTGTAAAAACGCTATTTGTCTTTGCTCATAAACACCTAAATCTAACTGTTAAAATGTCTCCTCAGTCTTCACTGCTTTCTACTGGCGCGGTTCATCACTTAAAGAAATCAGCTGTGTTCAAGAGATAAAAAAATGCAGGAATCATGAGCTAAAAACACTACGGTGCTAGCATAACAGCTAGGCACATTGGGTTAGCCTAACCCACACAAGATACGTGACTTTGTGAGACTTCAGGGCACCGGACCAGAGACTCAGAAGTTGCAAACGCAGTATTCTGGAACCAAGCAGCAGATGGGGATGAGTGACTTTTCATAACCCTGTAAAGGGTCATTAGCACATACTGGCTCAATAAAAAGGTTTAAAAATATGAAAAAGTTACATAGTGTGCCTTTAATCAGTACTGGTACATTATGTTTAGAACTTTATTTAGCTGCAACATTTCTTGCTATGTATTTTATTCTATCAACAATCAATTTTGCATCCTGCAACTGCAGACAAAAACTGGAGACAGTGCATTCAGGAACCATTCATAAATCATCTTTTTTTTCTTTTTTCTTCCTTTCCCCCACTTTTTTTCTCTTTAAAAGAATCATCATCTTTGAGTGAAACGCAACAAAGACAATCATACAGCAAACAGCAGCACGTTGTGAGGCAGGAAATAAAAGACGTCCCTTTTTTGGGGGCATTACTTGCAAACGAATCACGTCGTGTCAGAATAACAACTGGAGAAAATTGTTAAACAGTTAATTTATTTCCAGAGCTGTGGCAGTTTTCTTTATCATCATCATCATCATCATTTTTATTATCGGTCTCACGGCAGCTCTTCAAAGGAAGAAAACAAAATAAGACTTTTCAAAGGAAATTGCCTCACAGCTCCTCATATATTTTCGACAATTTTCAGCACCAGTCTTTTTAGAAATCATCAGAGTGTGACAGCTGTGTGTCTGTCACTGAGTTTCATGGTTGACATGATTGTTTGTCAGTCTGGCATGTCACTTTTTCATCAGCTCACAACAATATGAGGGGGAGGCAGGCTCTGCACAGAGCGTGACACAGGGACGATTCTAGGATTAGAGATTTAGTGGTGCTCAGCACCCAGAGAGCTGTCCAGCCAGGCGAGATAAATTTCACTGTTTTTCAAATTTTAACACAAATCTGCTTTTTAGTTTTTTTAAATGCTGAGCAAAAGCAAAAGATGAATAGATTTGAATAAAAAAATACATATGGTGACCCTATCTCTGGGGAAATACAACTCATTTTAATCCAGCATCTCCTGAACAGACACCTGAACAGTAGGGTGACCAGATCCAAACCAACAGGACAAAGAGCATGTTGGTGGGGGACAATACATGTACATACTAAAGGATTTTCACAATTTAAACATTGTACTTTAGAATACGCAAATCCATTGCAGATGCAGATTATCAACTAATATTTCATCAAATATTTATCTTTTTAAAGAAAAATAATCAATCATTTTGACACATGATAGGCTGGGATTTGAACCCATGATTCCCATGTGACAGATGGCTTCTCTACCACTGCCACACTTCAACTGTTCCCATGGGCTATGGTTTTGCTCTCTGTCATTCAGTTTGTCTCATCTGGTCCGAAGTAAGAACAGAAATAATCATAATAAATCTATGCTGACCCGAATAAGCAACTTCTCTTATTTCAAAAGCTGTTTGAAATCTTTTTTTGAGCACAAACCATTGTCGAGTGCAGACGAGGATGCGCTTTGGTGTTAAAGGATTAGGATAACAATGCTGAACAGTGTCTCTCAATTTGTGGGACAGAAAAAAATTAAGGTAAATGCGGGACAATCCTGCACAAAAACGGGACATCTGGTTGCCCTAGTAGGTACCAGATCTGCTTAGAGGTGCAGTGTGAACATCTAGAACCGGACCACATGTTCTCTCCCTGCCTGCAGCGAGTCTGGGAAAGGAGGAGCAAACCATTTCTCAAGTAGGGGAGGTTTGTTGTATTTTTGTTGTTTTAATGTAACATTTCAACCACATACGGTATGGTTTTTAGATATTTACTAGTATTTTTTAAATGGACATAAAGTAAAAAAATACAAAGTAAAAATCTCAACTTTTAGGGGTGCTGGGATTGACAGAGGTTGAGATGACACCAGCACGTCTTCAGTTACACAAACAACCAAAAGATGCACAAAGTAAGTTCCAAGAAAAGATCATTTGCTCTTGGATAACTGGCGACCAATTTCCTTACTAAATAATGATTATAAATTACTAGCACTGATTCTGGCAAATAGAGTAAAGCCTTTATTAAATAAAATTGTTGAGAGTCAATCTGGATTTATGCAGAATCGTCATATTTCAAACAATATAAGATTAATTTTAGATATAATAGATTACCTAGAACTTGTGCAGGATGACAGTTTCATTCTGTTTTTAGATTTTTATAAGGCTTTTGACACATTAGAACATGAATTTATTATTACTGCTTTAAATAAATTTGGTTTTGGTCAATTCTTCTGCAAGGCAGTTCAGACGCTGTGTCGCGACAGTAATAGCTCTATAAAACTTGCTACCGGTACTTCTCCCAAATTCTTTTTAAAACGGAGTAAGGCAGGGATGCCCCCTTTCAGTGTATCTGTTTCTTCTCTCTGTGCAGCTCCTAAACTTACATGTAAAACTCAGTCCTTTACAAGGTCTGGTAGTTGCTAACAGAGAGATACTCATAAGTCAGCTAGCAGATGATACTGCTCTTTTTCTCAGGGATGCTTTACAAGTATCAGTAGCAATCAGTAGCATTCAACCCTTTACAAAAGCCTCAGGACTTTCCCTTAATCTGCTTAAATGTGAACTTTACCTGTAAAAGACTGTCTGGTGACCTCAATTCATGGAATTTCTGTAAGAAACTCTGTCACATACCTTGGTATTCAGATTATTAAGAATGAGAAGTCCAGATGCCCAACAAACTTTGCTCCTATTTTAGATAAAACTCAAAAAACACTAAATCACTGGCTACAGAGATACCTATCTTTAAGAGGAAGAGTTTTACTCTCAAAGGCAGAGGGACTCTCTCGTCTAACCTATGCTGCTCAGTCTTTATATATTGATAACACAACCTATAATTCAATTAATAAATTATTATAAAACTTTCTTTGGAGAAACAAAACTCACTACCTGCGAAAATCTGTCATATTAAACTCCTATGAAAAAGGAGGTTTAAATTTCATTGATTTTGGTGCACTTAACAATACCTTTAAGATTAATTGGATTAAAAAATATTTAAAAGATCCCACCTCAATTTGGAACTTTGTCTCACATCATGTATTTTCCAATTTAGGCGGCCTTAACTTCCTGCTGTTATGTGATTATAGCATACAGAAAATTCCACTGAAACTCTCTCTCTCTTCCATCAACAAATTCTCCTGGCATGGAAATTAATTTACAAACACAATTTTCCCCCACAGAATTGTTTTATTTGGAATAATTGCAGCATTGTTTATAAGAACAAAACACTGTTTTTCAATAATTGGTTCAACAATGGAATTATTTTAGTTAGTCAGCTGTTCAACGAAGATGGTCAATTGTACAATTATTCAAAATTTCTTGTAAAATATACTGTACCAGTAACACCTAAGGATTTTTCAGTTGTGTTTGATGCTATCCCATCTGGTTTGTGCATGTTACTCAGGTGCTCCCACGCTCCTGCTCCTCTGACAGTCCAGTCCCCAGATGTTTTAGATTCTTTTCTTGGAAATGTTTGCTTCTCACCCAGTAAACATCTGAACACCAAGATAAGAGCTATGTTTCAGAATACATTGATTTCTGTTCCATCAGCCACATTTTATTGGGCTAATTTTGTGACAGATATTGAATGGGAAAAAGTGTGGACACTATCAGAAAAATTATTTTTAACCAACAAAGTCAAGGAGGTTTCGTTTAAATTGATACATAAATTCTACCCTACTAAACAATTTCTTTCAAAATTTAAAAATGATATAAATGTTAACTGTTCTTTCTGTCAAGAACATCTTGAAACAACCACTTCTTTATTTTGGTCATGTAGATTCACTCATAAATTCTGGAAGGACTTCAACAAATTTATCAATGAAACTGTTTCCTTTGAATTTCACCTCTACTTTAAGACTGTCATTTTTGGTGTTCATCATTTAGCACACTTAAGTAAGAATGCTCTCTTTTTTATAAATATGTGTTTATTTTTGGCTAAATTTCACATACACAAAAGCAAATTTACTGGAGGAAAACCTGAAGTCTTTGTGCTGAAAAAAGAACTTGAACAATATTTGAGAATAATCTCCTCATCAAAAAACAAGAAGGCTCTCAAGACTGTTGAAGTCTGTAAACTATTGAATGTTTTCATGTAATATACACTCTCGCACCTCTCGTTTTATTTTCTTTCTTTAATTTAATTTCTCTTATTCTATTATTTGTATCTTTTGTTTATCTTAATATGTCTTGTCTATTATCATTCTTTAATTTCTTGTCATCTGTTATCTGACTGTACTTGTTAAGATTCAATAAAGAAAAAAAAAAGTTCCATACCTTTGTTCATTCATTTAAGGTGGTTTTGTCAGAATCCATTTTTTTCAGGTTTTCATAGTTTCTAATAGGTCCCCCTGAGCATGTCATGTAGGCCAAACATGAAAACTCTGTTCCCTGGTTATTAAGAAAACACTGAATTTGTAAGAAATGAAACTTAAAAATGTGGATGTGCATTTGTGCACAGTTTGACGTCACAACGTGTATTGGCTGAGATGGTAACGCCTTTCTGTCCGCCCTTCTGCTAGTTTTTGTTTTTGTTGAAAATTCAACATGGCGGAACGCAGACGCGGTGTTGTCAACTCGGCGATATACCTGGCTGGCTGGCTGCCGCCGGTGACGGCCGGTCCCTCTCTCTCTGTTTTTTTCCCCCCTCCCTCTCTGTGTGTGTGTGCGCGCTACCCCCCCCCCTCCCCCTCCCTCCTCGGAGGGGACAGCGGGTGACAGACAGCAAGAGGAGAAAAAGAGGAGGAAAGTTGAGGAAATTAGTGATAGCAGGAAGCAGGCAGACAGTTGTTTTTTTCTATCAAAGCTAATCTTCAGTAAAGACTAGAAGTAACTGTTTGTTACCTGGGTGTTAATCTTTTTCACTCTTTCACTTTCCAAAGTATCGGGACATTTCGGTCTGAATAAGGGGGCGGAGTAGTGACATTTCGGTCATCCAATCAGAAGCGAGGGCTGTGCATATCATGAATACTAATGAGAATCCTGCTGTTTCAAATTCAGGTGTCAGATGGGAAACTTCTAAAGCTTCTATTAAAAGCATCAAAGCTTCTTTCTTTATAAAAATTACACAGATAGCATTGAATTACACTAGAGAACAATGCAAAACTATAAAATAACCCAGAAAACCACACCTTTAAAACTCATCAGAAAGCAATGCTCTCTGTTAGCCTACTTAGATAGCGATGTTAGGCTACTGCGGATAAACTCAGCACACTACTTCCGGTTAGCTAGTTCCGGTTTTCAAAATAAAGGTTCTGTTTTCCAAAATAAAACCTACATTTAAAATCATACATTGAGGAGAAAAAACGATCGAAAATTAATTTAATTAATTAATTAATTAATTTGACCCCTTTTCAGATGGGTTACATTTGTATTTAGACTCTTATATATAAACCTGCACTTCTGCTACTTTTTAAAGAAAAAACATGCGGAATTCCAAAGATCAAATGACATGATTACATAATCATGAGTGACATCATCATGACATCACAAACCTTTTATAGTAGCATGTTAGTCTGGTAAAACACTCCAGACATTGTACTGGTTAGAAGGGTTTGTATTTTGTAGTTGACGCAAGTATTTTTACAGAGCTTTTACAAAAAGTTTGCTTTGACTTAACGTTGACTTACATTAAAGAATGGATTTGACTATCACACAGAAATCAAACATGAAAGAAATGTGTAGATTTGAAGGTGAGGATTCTTCCAATACCATTAGTCAAAACTATAGAAGAGAAACCAACTCAGAACGTTGGAACAGGATAAGTGCAGAGGTTGATATCTTGTTTGGAAATCAAGGTTCCCAGCAAAATGAGCTAGAGTGTTCATCTGTAGGTAAAAATCCTTCTGAAAACATTGTCCAAGTGGAAAGAGAAGAAACCAATTCAGAACGTTGGAACAGGGTAAGTGCAGAGGTTGACATCTTGTTTGAAAACGGAGATTCACAACAATCTGTAGCAGAGTTTTCATTAGTTGAAAATTCTTCTGAAAACATTGTCCAGGAGGACAGAGAAGAAATGAATACAGATTGTTGGTATGAAGATCTCAACAACTTGTTTAGAAATCCGATGTCCCAACAGAGTGAGGCAGAGTGTCCATCCGTTGGTGAAAAACCTTCTGAGAACATTTTACCTGAAGGAAGAAATGAAACAAACTCAGAACATTGGAACAGGATAAGTGCAGAGGTTGATATCTTGTTTGGAAATCAAGGTTCCCAGCAAAATGAGCTAGAGTGTTCATCTGTAGGTAAAAATCCTTCTGAAAACATTGTCCAAGTGGAAAGAGAAGAAACCAATTCAGAACGTTGGAACAGGGTAAGTGCAGAGGTTGACATCTTGTTTGAAAACGGAGATTCACAACAATCTGTAGCAGAGTTTTCATTAGTTGAAAATTCTTCTGAAAACATTGTCCAGGAGGACAGAGAAGAAATGAATACAGATTGTTGGTATGAAGATCTCAACAACTTGTTTAGAAATCCGATGTCCCAACAGAGTGAGGCAGAGTGTCCATCCGTTGGTGAAAAACCTTCTGAGAACATTTTACCTGAAGGAAGAAATGAAACAAACTCAGAACATTGGAACAGGATAAGTGCAGAGGTTGATATCTTGTTTGGAAATCAAGGTTCCCAGCAAAATGAGCTAGAGTGTTCATCTGTAGGTAAAAATCCTTCTGAAAACATTGTCCAAGTGGAAAGAGAAGAAACCAATTCAGAACGTTGGAACAGGATAAGTGCAGAGGTTGACATCTTGTTTGAAAACTTGGATTCACAACAATATGAGACAGAGGACTCATCTATAGGTGGAAATCCTCATGAAAACATTGTCCAGGAGGACAGAGAAGAAATGAATACAGATTGTTGGTATGAAGATCTCAACAACTTGTTTAGAAATCCGATGTCCCAACACAGTGAGGCAGAGTGTCCATCCATTGGTGAAAATCCTTTACCTGAAGGAAGAAAAGAAACCAATTCAGAACGTTGGAACAGGATAAGTGCAGAGGTTGATATCTTGTTTGGAAATCAAGGTTCCCAGCAAAATGAGCTAGAGGGTTCATCTGTAGGTAAAAATCCTTCTGAAAACATTGTCCAAGTGGAAAGAGAAGAAACCAATTCAGAACGTTGGAACAGGGTAAGTGCAGAGGTTGACATCTTGTTTGAAAACTTGGATTCACAACAATATGAGACAGAGGACTCATCTATAGGTGGAAATCCTCAAGAAAACAATGTCCAGGAGGAGAGAAAAGAAACCAATTCAGACCCATGGAACAGGATAAGTGCAGAGGTTGACATCTTGTTTGAAAACCTAGATTTACAACAATATGGAGCAGACTTCATTAGTTGAAAATTCTTCTGAAAACACTGTCCAGGAGGACAATGAAGAAATGAATACAGATTGTTGGTTTGAAGATCTCAACAACTTGTTTAGAAATCCGATGTCCCAACACAGTGAGGCAGAGTGTCCATCCATTGGTGAAAATCCTTTACCTGAAGGAAGAAAAGAAACCAATTCAGAACGTTGGAACAGGATAAGTGCAGAGGTTGATACCTTGTTTGGAAATCAAGATTCCCAGCAAAATGAGCTGGAGGGTTCATCTGTAGGTAAAAGTCCTTCTGAAAACATTGTCCAAGTGGAAAGAGAAGAAACCAATTCAGAATGTTGGAACAGGTTAAGTGCAGAGGTTGACACTTTATTTGAAAACCTTGATTTACAACAATATGAGACAGAGTTTTCATCTGTAGTTCGAAATTATACTGAAAATATCAATTAAAACATTAAAACCAATCACACACAAAAAATGGTGATGGATCTGAGCATACAGGAGGGTAGATATAAGAACTGGGGAAAATATGAGGTAACAAGGTAGTGAGTGACCTTGTATATAAAAGCAAAATTTTGTAATTTATCCAGAATTTTACCAGTAGCCAATAAAGCTGTTGGATAACAGGGAAAAAAAAGTGCATAGTGGCGCAATTGTTAGCACTCGTAGCAAGAACGTTGCAGGTTCAAGTCCTACTGCGACCTCTCTGCGTGGAGTTAACATGTTCTTGCCATGCATGTGTGGGTTTTCTCCGAGTGCTCCGGTTCCCACCCAAATCACAAAATATGAGTTTTCTCCGGTTCCCACCCAAATCACAAAATATGGGTTTTCTCCGGGTGCTTCGGTTCCCACTCAAATCACAAAATGCCTGATTGGTGTATGTAAGATGTAAGTCACTTTGGACAAATGTGTCAGCTAAATGAATAAACATGAAATGAATAAACATAAAGCCATTAGCTATATATGGTATTATTTATATTATAGCCAATTTATTTTAAAATTTCATTAACAACAGTTTCCACTTGCATGGAAAGATGGGGCGTCTGAGTCTGTCCTCAGTGTCTGAAATGTAAAAAACATCCTCTTATGATATGAGGCGTACAAGGATTTGTTTAATGGCAAACATTTAGTCAATCTGTATTTTTTAAATACTATGCTTTTATGCTAGATCAAATGAAAATGTAAAAATATTAATGAACAAAAATATGTTTTAATGAAAAACAAAAATTAATTGGCAGTAAAATGCTGATTAAATGGTGATAAAATAGTAAAAAAAAAAAACCATCTTTAATTGGCAGTAAAATGCTGACTAAATAGTGATAAAACAGTGAAAAACAAAAATCTCTTTGTCAGTAAAATGCTGATTAAATAATGATAAAATAGTGAAAAACAAAAATAAATTGCTGATTAAATATAGCCTATAGGGATGTCCCGATCAGGTTTTTTTGCCCTCGAGTCCGCGTCATTAGATTTTGAAGATCTGCCGATCCCGAGTCCCGATCTGATCTTTTTAATATGTTGTTGTGATCAACTTTATAATGCCTCCAGACCACAGACCAGTGGCGGATCTAGAAAAAAATTAGAGGGGGGGCAGCTGCTTTTTTAAAGGGGTACATTCTAAAACACTAAGTACTTAACATGGGGCCACATGGAGGCCAAGCTTGTTGTCAGGGGGGCACCCCTGCCCCCCCCTCCCCGTAGATCCGCCCCTGCCACAGACATACTCACACTTTCTGCTTCAGCTGCTTCTGTGTTCTACTTTGCCGATGTTTAACTAATAAAACAAACAAGCCACAAAATGATGTCATGCTGCAGACATTAATCATTCTGTATAGAAATCTATCATATCTGATATTTAATACTTAAATATACATTCTCTGCTGCACAAATTCCCCATGAATTAGTTTGTGGTTAAAGTAACTTTTTGAGGAAAATCTTTTTTTTTCCTACAGCTGTTCAGGTGCAGAAATGTCAACATTATTTTAACACTCTGGTCCATTTTTTGCCCAGAAAGAACAAACTTGTTTACTGACAATGACCCGGATCATTTCTTAAGTCATCAGCTCCTCCTTCACTCCTCCTGCTGCTTTATCCTCTGACTGCAGCAGCTCTGAACAACTGCTTAATTAGACTATTTGGAGAAATCCGTCAGTGTTTGGTGCATTTTGGAGCGACATTTAATCAGGAAGCTCCTCCTCAGAAAGCGCTTTTAAAAAATCTTAACATCGCTCAATTTATTTCCCGATGGAGGGCGGGTGTTTTGCAGCACGGAGCAGAATCTCCTCCTGTATGGCAATTGAGCCTGGATGGAGACGCGGCGTAGGGAGAATGAGTTAGCGTGGGTATGACTCGCTCCACGCCGGCCTCGCCTCCTCCAGGACTGAGCACTCCCATTGGTGCTTTCTGTTCAGGGGGAGGACGAGTCCTGGCGGGTGACAGCAGCGAACCCGGTTGCTGCTCGCGTGTCTCCCGGTCTCGGCCGGCCCCCTCCCTCCTCCTGGACCGGAAACTGATTCAAACTCTGATTATGGTTAATATAAGTGCACAAATATAGACTATATATAAATCCCATGTGCTTTAGATTGTTTAACATAGATTAAAAAACCCAAACTTCCTTCTGAAGGCGTAGCGGCTTTCATTTTGGCGGGGCAGTGCGCAAGTAGAGGAAACTTGAGTCAAAATCGGGAGGTGACGTCCGATACCGATCGAGTCCAAAATCACGTGATCGGGGCTGATTTCTGATCACGTGATCGAATCGGGACATCCCTAGCCTAGTATACTAGACCATCAGTTTTGCTCACCAGGCTAGATAAAATAGTGAAAAACAAAGATTTTTACTTGGCAGGAAAATATTGATTAATAGTGATAAGATTGTGAAAAACAAAAATCTCTTTAATTGGAAGTAAAATGCTGATCAAACTGTGAAAAACAAAAATCTCTTTAAAGGAGCAGGGGGCAGGATTTTTTTAAAAACGCAATAAAAACTGATAAACAAATACACAAAAAAGCAATAAAACACTGATAAACAAATACACAAAAAAATAAATAAAAAACCGACAAACAAATACACAAAAAAGAAATTTGACTGATTGATTAAAAAAAACACACATTAATGCAGCCACAATAGGGAACAAGCCAGTGTCCTATTTGTGCCGGTCCCCAGCCCGGGTAAATGCAGAGGGTAGTGTCAGGATGAATCAAAGGAGAAGATAGAGAAACTGTAATTATGATGTATAGTTTTCTATGCATTTTAGGGATTTGGGGGGATGTGGAAATTCGGGAACATTCGGGAGAGAATTGGAGTAGAACCGCTGCTCCGCCACATCGAGAGGAGCCAGTTGAGGTGGTTTGGGTATCTCGTCAGGATGCTTCCAGGATGCCTCCTTGGGAGGTGTTTCAGGCATGTTCTGCAGGCAGGAGGTCCCTGGTCAACCCCAGGACTCATTGGAGAAAGTACATCTTCAATATGGCCTGGGAACACCTTGGGGTCATGCCCAGTGGCAGTCCATCAATAGGGAGCGCTAGGGTGCTGCCCCACCAGTCTCACAGGAGGAGGAAGAAGAAGAAGATGATTGGAATCACAAAATAGTAATAATCTTTATTTATAAAGCACCTTTCATACAGAAAAAACTGTAACTCAAGGTGCTTAACAAGTTAAAATGACCCTACATAAACCACATTCCCATCCCTCCCCCATAAAAAGCACACATACGCATACACACACACACACACATGTACACATACACACAAGGACATTGGGCTGAGTACAGATGAGCAGGTTCTAAGGAAACGCCATCAGAGGAGCCCTCTGCACCAGCAGCAGCAGGTCAACAGCAGCAGCCAACGCACCGACACGGGGCGACCAGAGGGGGCAGGGCTGAGACCCCACCTCCACCTGGAACCACCAGGCAGCCACAGCTGACCACCGCTCCCGAGGCAGAGAACTCCTTCAGAGGAAACACTGGAAGGAAGATTAAAATAACAAGTTAAAATATAAAATAACATAAGATAAATATAAGAATAAATTCAGGTTTTTCCTGAAAGCAGCAGGTGCAATCGACAGCTATCACATCTGCATCAAGGCTCCAAGCGGCCCTGATGGTCAGTGCTACATAAACAGAAAACTGTTTCCATCTATCATTCTCCAGGCAGTTTGTGACCATCAGGGCCACTTCATTGACTCGTATGCGGGCTGGCCTGGGTCGGTGCACGATTCCAGGGTGCTCCGCTACAGCCCACTGTACAGGCAGTCAGTCTACCCTCCTCCGGGGCATTTTGTTCTCGCAGATGGAAGGTACCCATGCCTCCAACGTCCGCTCCTCCTCATCACCCCTACAAATGGCAAATCCAAGGTGTGGGAGTCCAGCGCTTCAACAGCCATCATTACAGGGCACGTTCCATTATAGAGCGTGCTTTTGGAATGATGAAGACGAGGTTTAGGGCCATCTTCCTGCAAGCGCTGGAGGTGCACCACACCTTTGTACCTCATGTAAGTGATCATAGTAATGGCATCTATATTTAAATATAAATACAGGTCCTTCTCAAAAAATTAGCATATTGTGATAAAGTTCATTATTTTCTGATGAACATTAGACTTTCATTTTAGATTCATTACACACAACTGAAGTAGTTCAAGCCCTTTTATTGTTTTAATATTGATGATTTTGGCATACAGCTCATGAAAACCCAAAATTCCTATCTAAAAAAATGTGCATATCATGAAAAGGTCCTCTAAACGAGCTCTGAACCTTATCATCTGAATCAACTAATAACTCAAAACACCTGCAAAAGATTCCTGAGGCTTTTAAATACTCCCAGCCAGGTTCATTACTCAAAACCGCAATCATGGGTAAGTCTGCCGACCTGACTGCTGTCCAGAAGGCCATCATTGACACCCTCAAACAAGAGGGTAAGACACAGAAAGAAATGTCTGAACGAATAGGCTGTTCCCAGAGTGCTGTATCAAGGCACCTCAGTGGGAAGTCTGTGGGAAGGAAAAAGTGTGGCAGAAAACGCTGCACAATGAGAAGAGGTGACCAGACCCTGAGGAAGATTGTGGAGAAGGACCGATTCCAGACCTTGGGGGACCTGCGGAAGCAGTGGACTGAGTCTGGAGTAGAAACATCCAGAGCCATCGTGCACAGGCGTGTGCAGGAAATGGGCTACAGGTGCTGCATTCCCTATGTCAAGCCACTTTTGAACCAGAAACAGCGGTGGAAGCGGCTGACCTGGGCTACAGAGAAGCAGCACTGGACTGTTGCTCAGTGGTCCAAAGTACTTTGGAAATCAAGGTGCCAGAGTCTGGAAGAAGACTGGGGAGAGGGAAATGCCAAACTGCCTGAAGTCCAGTGTCAAGTCCCCACAGTCAGTGATGGTCTGGGGCGCCATGTCAGCTGCTGGTGTTGGTCCACTGTGTTTTAACAAGGGTAGGGTCAATGCAGCTAGTTATCAGGAGATTTTGGAGCGCTTCATGCTTCCATCTGCTGAAAAGCTTTATGGAGATGAAGATTTCATTTTTCAGCAGGACCTGGCACCTGCTCACAGTGCCAAAACCACTGGTAAATGGTTTACTGACCATGGTATCACTGTGGTACTCTCCTGACCTGAACCCCATAGAGAATCTGTGGGATATTGTGAAGAAAAAGTTGAGAGACGCAAGACCCAACACTCTGGATGAGCTTAAGGCCGCTATCGAAGCATCCTGGGCCTCCAGAACACCTCAGCAGTGCCACAGGCTGATCGCCTCCATGCCACGCCGCATTGAAGCAGTCATTTCTGCAAAAGCATTCCCGACCAAGTATTGAGTACATAACTGAACATAATTATTTGAAGGTTGACATTTTTGTATTAAAAACACTTTTTTTGGTTGGATGAAATATGCTAATTTTTTGAAATAGGAATTTTGGGTTTTCATGAGCTGTATGCCAAAATCATCAATATTAAAACAATAAAAGGGCTTGAACTACTTCAGTTGTGTGTAATGAATCTAAAATATATGAAAGTCTAATGTTTATCAGTACATTACAGAAAATAATGAACTTTATCACAATATGCTAATTTTTTGAGAAGGACCTGTATATACCGTATATATATTTTTTGTCCTCCATTGCAGGTCGTAACAGCATGTGCCATCCTCCACAACATCTGCCTCAGTGCCGGTGACATTGTGGCCTCAGAGGATGAGCCTGAGGAAGATGCTGCAGAGGATGAGAGGGGAACTGATTTGGAGGAAGTCAGCGGTGCTCTCTGGCGGGACCAACTGTCTGCTGAGGTGTCTGCCCGACTACCTTTGAAAGGTAAGTAATTTATCTAAGAATCTTTATTTTTTTAAAGCAAATTAAAGCAGCACTCTGGAGGATTTCATCAAGAGAGCAGTTTTTGAAACTAACGTCCAAAGGCTCCTCCTCAAAACATCTCGACACGCTCGTCCGGTCGCGTGTGCGCGCGTGCACACGGCGCATATACTTCTGACATGAACTGTACCGCTCAATGTGTAGGGTTTAATCACTCACAGTTCACAATCTTATTCCAACAATACTACGAGGGTCTGATGAGCCCTCTCTGTCCCTGCTGCTTCTGATATTAGCTCTGTTTGCAGAGCTGCTGCTGGACTCTGAAGCTGAACTTGACTTGGCCCTGGATGAACTTTCTGACCAAAATAAACGCATAATCCTGTCAAGCCTTGCCATTCTGTGAGGTGAAAGGTTTAAAAATAAAAATAAATCCATCTTTATCTGGGGAATGGGTAGGTTTTTAGTAGAAATGAGCTGTGAGTCCTCAGTGAACGGCTGAGACGGCAGAGAAACACACATGGCGTCCTGTACGACAGCGCCCCCTACTGGTACAGGTTTGGTCGATGCGCGTGCATGTTGAGAGAATGCAGAAATTTGAATTTCATTGGCTGAAAAATGTCGGCGGCAAGAAAAAATGGAAAGGGGTCTCTAGGAGGAAGGAGGGTCTTCATCAGAATGACAGATGTTGTGGAACTCAACCCATAGATCATAGTTTAGACCTGAAATATCTTTTAAAACATTTAGAAAACTTTGATACATAGAAAAATGATCCAGAGAGCTGCTTTAATTGTTAAAAATTTCAAATTATATATTATAGTAATATAGTTTATCCACCCTCTACTCTTTGCAAATTTCTGAATACTTTTAGTGACGTGACAGCCGTCGATTGAGCCACCCTGAAAACCCTGTTGATGGATCATGCAGTGGACAGTGGAAGCACACCAAAGCCGTCTTCACAGACCTTCCTGTGTGCTTCACTATTCAACCAGAAAAGAAAAACCACGGGTCTCGGCTGCAGCTCTCCATCCTGGTCCAGGAAGAGGTCACTCTGGTTAATCCTGTAGGAACTGTAAATAACTAAATTTGATTTCCTTTTGTGAATTTAATATATTCTTGTTTCAATATTCTCTTCATGTATTGATTATTCATTTTAAATTGTTCAAACTTTGTTCTATGTTTATATATGTTAAAAATCTGTAAATAATAATAAAATTGTCAATAAAATGAGTTAAATTCCCAAAATATCTGTTTTAATTAATTCATTAATAAACCAACAAATAAGTAAATATGAACTGGGAAAAAGAACAAAAATCTTCAAAGAACATGCGAAAAAAGAAGAAAAGTAATAATTTAGGAACAAGTCTTTCTAAGATGGAAAGCAGCCGATCCATCCTTTCTTTGCTTTCCTGCGCTCTCCTCTGCTTCCCTTTGCTGCCTTATGTCCTCCCTGATAAGGTCCATCAGCTCCTCATCCCTGCTCCTTCGCCTCATTTTTCCTGAAGGTGGCTGACTTCCTTCTTCATTCCTTTACTCATGGTCACCCACTGCTGCACTTGTGCCTGGAGTGTCCTCATGGATAGAAACAATTAGGACAAGAGGCCTTGTAGAAGGCCTTTGTCCCAACACCTGATCCATGAGGACAAACCAAGGCCAACAGCAGCAGTGGGCTTCCCACTGACCCCCACTCCTGACCCTGGATACTTGCAATCCTAAACATTTGAATTGTCCCATTTTTTTTGGGCCTGCATGGGGGTGACCTTGTCCTGCAGACTCATCTTCTCCAGAATTGTCCTAATAACATACACAAAAAATAAATGAGGAGGGAAAACATGACAACTGTGTTAAATCCCTTGTCACAGCCTCTGCTCCTGTGTGTTTGTGGTTGAGTGTGTGGCTCTGCTTGATAGTTTGCAGGTCTGAGTGCTGATTGCCGATTGACAGCAGCTGGCACTGAATCTGCTCAACACATAAAGGCCTGCCTCTGCCCAGAGGACGGATGAGATGAACCTGACAGCGCTGTTGAGAGAGTCCTCCCTACTCCAGGAGATTGGATATTAGATTTTTTTGAGTTTTTGCTTTATAATAAATTATTTATATCACAAAAGTTCCCACGTGGTTCCCTTTTTTGCTACAGCTTTTGAGCCAGGCTGTGACAAATGGGGGCTTGTCCGGGATTTATTTTCCTAGAGTACCACAAAAACTTTTATAGTTTTTTGGGTTTTGTAATGTGTGCAGCTCCTGGAACCGAGTGGGCGTCGGTTCCAGGTTATGGGCATCCCCTTGTTTGTTAGTCCCGAAACCTGATAACACCTACAGCTTTTGAGCCAGGCTGTAACACCCTGAATGTTCAACTGTAGTTTTCACAGCATAACACAAGAATAACCTGTGGACATTTTTTTTCATTACTGTACCTCCAGGCCACAGAGGCAGAGTTTTTGGCACCGGTGAAGAGGTGGTCAAATTTGCCTCTGAGCCTAATAAAGATCTCCGTCTGATCTTTGTTCCCTAAAACACATGACAAACAGCTCCGTTCACAAAAATCAAAATTAGCTTAGCGGCAAAACGACAAACTATAAATTTGCTTTTGGTTTTTGAATGAAAATTATATTAAAAACAAACGACGAAGGCCTAACAACACATGCCACTTTCGGCTTTTAATTTTTGAACCGCCAGATTTTAATATACTTACATTTAAAAGTGTAATCCTCTGCCGTCTTCTTGCTCGAGTTGTCCGCCATTGCTACAAGAAGAAAATTCTCCCATTCTGCCTGCAATGCATCATGGGATAGCCTATGCCAGTAAGGATACATCAGACCCATCCTTCAAATTTGGGTAAATCAAGTTCTGCCCCTTGACGTTAGTTTTCTATTTTGATCGTCAGACTTTGGTTTGCATAATAAATTCCTTTAAGTTTTACTTCTGCCTTCTGCTCCTCCATCACACCACCCCTTCCTGACAGATTGTAAATCAAACCTCACATGTGGAACAGGACATCAAAACCCTAATGACTAGGTCAGAGAGTTGGGGAAAAGATTTTTACACTAGTTTGCATTAATGAAGCTCTCACTGCTGAAAAGCCCGACACCCCATAACTTTTTGTTGGAACTGAGAAAGCTCCTCAGATTATTGTTTTACCATAGCTTAACTTTATTTTGATACTTTTTTTTTTAAATCCAGCTGCCTATCATATCTTTAAGTTATTAAGTGTGGATCTTAAGTCCTCACTCCCCACCAGGGTAACGAAAAAATGAAAACTAGAAGAAAATTCTCATTAAGTGAAATAAAAATAATCAAGCGTCATGTCTGTTTGTTTGAGATTTTCTTTTGTCATAATGTACAGTTTTATTGGACCCTGGCGCCACACAACTCACACAACACAGCAGATGTACCGGTAAGTGAAAAGAGTTTATTTTAAAAGTGAATCCTGCTGGATGCGCAGGGATTCTGGAACCGGTAGGGATCTTAGGAGAGAAAAGATGGTGAACAGAGGGTATAGTAGCAATGATACCGAGAGTTCTGAGAGGTTAGCAGGCTGTGTCTGAGGAGTGAAGGAGCCAGGGAGGGTACTGGACTGAGGCAGAGACCTATAACTGGAGGAAGGCTGGTGGTTTCTGGAGACTGAGGTTGGCAGGGAACAGGCAGGATTGGCGCTGGAGTGAGTGGAGTCCAGAGGAGCAAGGATGGCAGCTGTGGTGGTTTTCTGAGGGAGGATGGCACAGGAGATGAGAACACTGGTTAACTAGGAACGTTAGAGAAAAGAGTTACTACATAGGTAATGGAATGGACTGGCTCCATCCAGGTGTAGATCCACTCCTCTTATGCTCCTCTGCTGATGAGGCTGATTGGGTGCAGCTGGTGGGTCATGGAGGATGAGAGGGGCGTGGACATGACACCTTTTCACTTTGGAGTAAATCCCATCTCACCTGGATTAATGTTTTTGCAAATACAACTACTACTAATAAAGTTTTAAAAATCAGGACAGGACACTTGTAGGCTATGTGTTTTACACATGTGAATAGGTTAGTTTAATATTAAGAAATCAAACAAGGCTTTTCTTTAGAATTTAACTCATGCTTTAAGATTTATTAGTTTAATTGGTTATTTAACCCAGATTTCAATGCTTGGGTCTCTTCACCCCATGTGTCTTTTCTAATAAGTCCTAAAACATTTAAAGCCACAGCTTTTAACAGGAAGAACAGCAAAAAATTATTGATCCAGATCAAGTTAGAATTCCCTCTAAATATCACAACCTTTCTCATGCTACTGTCCTGTTTAGCTTTTTTAAATCCATCAGGTGAAACACAGGTTAATGTATTGCTCTGTTCACGAAAGAGAAATTAATAAAATCCACTTAGTGCACCATTCTTTAATATCTCCCCCCCAAAAAACTTATCTCCATTAAAAACCATTGTGTCTGCAGCTCAGTTGTGTGAACAATAGGTTGTAAAAGCCTACAATCCTTTAATACCATCTTTCTAAGCCACTTAGTATTCATAAAGCTTCTGTAGAATTACTCTTGATGGACTTTCATTTTAACACCCACACGTGTTATTTTAGCTTATGAAATCATAGGTTTCTGTTCATCGATCCGTCTCAGCCTTGGCAGACTTGGTTTTGGATCGACTGCTGTCTGAGCTCCAAACTTTAGAAGTACTTTCTGCTTCTGCAGTTAATCCTTGATGATGCATTAAAGGACCGTGTACATTTCAAACTCAATATTGTAAATTACTGCTTGAGGTGGGGCTGTAAATCTTCACTGTCCCCACAGGCTGAACTTTAGTCAGCTTTAGATCATGTTTCTCCAGCAGCAGTTGCATGGCCTCAAATAACTTGGAGAAATTTTTAATATATTGTGTTACGTGTTCTCTACTCACTCGTGTAAGATTCAAAAAGCCGTATTGCCAAGTTAACAAAAACAAAAAGTTTTGAATTATATAGCAAAATAAAAAAAAACTATTTCTGCACAGTTTGTCCAAACAAAAACCTTGAAGATCCATCATATTAAGTTCTTTATTTGACAAAATGAGAAGAGACTGAGTCTGAGACTCACTCTCAGCTGCTTAATGCTCGACTAATCAAAAAGGATTCAGATAGAGAAGTCAAAATCAAGCAAAACATTTTAAAAAGTCAAGAATTTATCCATCTCCTAATTCAATAAAACCTCTCCTTCAAATGGTTCTCTATTTCATTAGCTACCTGTAAAATACAACCCAAAACTTTACAATATGAAGTATTTTATTAAGTTAAAGGGATACTCCACCCAAACGTTTGTAACCAGCCCAGTCGTTTTCCTGATCCGGTAATACTCCTTTAGCTTTAGCTTAGCATAAAACAATGTAAGTGAATGGTAACAACTAGCATTGTCAGCAAAAAATTACTTAAAAATTACTCAGTAGTGATACTAATGATACTAATTATTAGTGACCTCAATATTCATATTGACTGCAAGTGAAAATAAAAAGTAACATGAAGGAATTACAGGTATTATTTCAGACTTGGGACTACTTTATGACAAAAAAACAGCTGTAAGCCTCCGCTGAACGGTGCTAGGACATGACGCAGCGGCCCCAAAGTTACCTACTTCTGTAAACACGTATCCACACGTTGTTTGCAAACCTCAAAGATGAAGAAAAATAAAAAGAGTTGCACAGAAATTTTCTTTAAAAAACCTTACCCGATTTAGCCAAGTAGCCAGTATCTGTTTAGTTTGAATAGTGCGGGTTTATGACAGTTTCTTAAAATATGTACAGAATAAAATCATTTAAAATATAATGTCTGTAACAAAGCTATTTAGTATGTCGAACCAAGCAGGGCAAATGGTTACAGTTTCCATTACTGACCAAATGGATGATGGTAATGAAACATACAGAGTGCTGCAAGCTTTGTGCTCAGGCAGTTATGAATTAGGACATTACAGGATCTCATGTTTTCTTTCATTTGTGCAAAACAGGTCCTTATTGCCTGCAGACTGATTTTAAGTAGAGCTAAAGGTCTGCAAAATAAAACTAGTGTGTTATTTCTTAAGGGTCACATTTACACTCTGAGGTGTGACATAGGGTGTCACATTAAAGCAGTAGAATATAGCACTAAACCAATGAAGCATAACCAAAAAGTTAACTTTAGAAAGGAGCCCTTTGAATGCCTCATAGGTCTTTTTATTTTAGAGAAAACAGAAGCATTTGATTTCTGGGGACTTTAACAAATTGATTTCCACAAAGCAGAAATGAAGAGCAGGAAGAGAAACCAAAAACATAATCACAAACATAAAATCAGCCCCAAGTCCTAGCAGAGACATAAAAACTAAAGCTCCTTGTGCGCATTAAGAGTCCTTACATGAGTTTCATCCAGTGATCTTAGTAATGAGTGGAATATTGACCGCTTTATCCCTTTCGCAAAATCAAAATATGCGCATGTACACTGAACTACCACAGCTTAATCCGTTCCCATCCACTAAATCATTACACCAGGAGCCAATTCCAGTGGAGTGCTTAAGTTTATTAGAATCAATATCCAGCATTAGAGGCTCTTTCATACAGCACTTAACCCCATTTAACCTGCTTCCTCACACACCACACAGAAGCTGAAAATAACTAAACTTGTCATTCTCATTTTAGATTAAACATTACATTTAGCACTGATGTTTTACAAGAACTATTCAGGCCCAAAGATGCAGTTTTAAAATCTGAAATACATCTTTAATTTGTTTCAATTTGAGGCATACACCCTTCAGAGTCCATTTTCATTTATGTTTCAGATAAAAAAAATATTTAAATTACACTAAAAATATACACTGAGTGTATAAAGTATATCGTTTATGTTCACATGTATTTAGGAAATGATCTATTGCCTATTTTCTGCTGTAGAGTGCAACCTTGTTCATAAAGAATTTTTTAATTTCAAAGGACAATTAATTTAGATTTAACAGGAGCTCAGTGAGGAAGCTCTGATCCTGAGGACAGTTACTATAAAAGTTTATGTTTTGTATTTTTTTAAAGGACTAATGTTCCCTGGAGTTATATTATCCTGATCTCACCAGAAAACATATTTAAAGATGTCTGTTCTAGACTGAGTTAGAGTCAGAATCTGGGGTTAGATATGATGAGAAAGAGGGTTGGGGAATTTATCTGTAAAAATATTAAATACTGATGACGTGTAATGAGCTGGCAAGCACTTCAAAAGGTGGGAATCTTTTGTTCAGCAACTAAAAGAAAAAAACTCAAACTGAAACTATTTTATAAATAGAAAATACTCAAAGTTTTTTGACTTTGGAAAATGTTTCTGCAAGCTAGACAAAGACAGAGAGGCTAAGATATATAAGATGGCAAAAACTCAGTCAGTTTTGATTAATTTCAGGATTTGACTAAAACTTAAGATTATGAAATGCTGCAGTTACAGATCTTGTGGCTTTTGAGCCATTTGTAAACTAATACAATTTGAATAGATTCATAAAAGTTTTTTCTTATGTTATTTCAGGTTAAACATACTGTAAGTGAAATATCTGACCCACATCAAAGCTCTTAGAGGACCAATAAGCAGCAAATACATCTTTCAAAGCACATCTGACACGAGTCCTGTATGAAGATTGATTCTACCATAATAAAACGGTGAACCATCCAATAAAGCTCTGGTAGTAACCAGGGGGAATCACTTGGCAGAGGAAAAATACATAATAACTATATTTTTATAAGTGTAGGACCACCTGAAATTGTTTTTTGATCATTTACCGGCTCTTCTCCTCCTGTTTCTCTTTGATTCTGAAGTAGCCCAAACTGGACAAATCAAAACACTGATTCTGGAGCAGGCCTTTTCATATCTTTAGCTGCCATGGGAAATAAGATGAAGAGGAGTATTCTGTTTATAGCAATCTGCAACTTCTTTCACTAGATTTCCCTACATAATATATGCTTGAACTTCAAAGCACTAGAGAACGGATATCCACAACTTTATGAGCATCAGTGATGTGTTGATGAAATCCAGCAGACACTAACAATACCAAGAAGTAGAAGATTTTTTTTTAGTCAGTGTAACACAAGTCTATGTTTAACACTTTTTTTCATCATCTAGCACCTGTTTGATGCTAAAGCTCGGATACAGGTTATTATTTAGTTTCTCTGAAATACCTGCAGGGTTGAGTGGTGAAAATGACCTTTTGTTGCACTAAAGATTTGCAGAAAGCTTTAAAATTGTGTAAAATCTTGACATAGGGTGAAAATTAAAATTGGACTTCTAACCCTTTACTCTAGAACAGACGAGCAAAGTGTTTTGATGTTTTATTGTACAACACAAGGACACCAACTGTGCATAAAGATGACCTATAGCTAAGTGAGAAAATGTTATTTGTAGTCTTTGCAGCATCAAATTGTAAAAAGTTCCAAGTGTTGTTTTGGCACATTGATTGATATTGCTATTAATGATTAACTGGCACTCAAACAGTCTTTTTTAAACACCTTCACTCTCTTTTACATCTATTCTCCAAAAGTTAAAGAGGTAAAGTGTTTCAGGGTTGTGACCCTTCCACATTTATGTCCATTCACCTGAGATGATGTGTTAAGTAATAAACTTCCCTGCATTTACTCTGGTTTGATTCTCAGCTGCAATAATATTATGGACCATCAATGTAGAAAACTCATTGCTCATCAGCTAGTTTTTTTTTCTTACCAAATGTCTCGACCTGAGGCTTTAAAGCTCCAGGTTTAAAGCAGCTGGACTCAGTATGATGGCAGATGGTGGAGAGCTGAAGCAGAGTGCACAAACTAAAGGCATGCTTCTGAAATGATGGATAGCAGACGGTGAAGTGGTTCGTGAGATCACTTCTCAGCTGAATTGCTTGTGAGTGATGTTGATGCTGAAAACCACTTTACATCATCTATCAAATGAATAAAAGATTTAATGCACCTGCAGTGCTTACATGCAGGTGATAATGCTGCTGGTTTTATGTTGTATCTTTTCTCCATCGATAACTTATTTGTGAGGAAAGTTTTAGTAAAGAATCCCATTTACTTAAGTAATTTTTTTATGAGTTGTGTTACAGTTTGAGCTCTTTCAGGTCATAATGACAACATTTTGCAGCCTGACTCAGACTATGTGAGTGGCACTTGAAGAGAGATGCTCATGTAAGCATGGCGACACTAATTGTGTAAGAACGCACATTTTGGTTTAGCACACTCGCCTACAATGTGCTAAAGAGCAGCAACAACTGATGATGATGTTAATTTTTTAAAGGTAGTCACTAGTCATCACTATGACTGGAAGACAAATAAGATTAGAGGTAAAGAAGAGTTTTTATAAATTCATCCATTGTTCTCAGAGTAGTACCGTAGTTTAAAGCGGCTCTCTGGATTATTTTTCTATGTATCAAAGTTTTCTAAATGTTTTAAATGATATTTCAGGTCTAAACTATGATCTATGGGTTGAGTTCCACAACATCTGTCATTCTGATGAAGACCCTCCTTCCTCCTAGAGACCCCTTTCCATTATTTCTTGCCGCCGACATTTTTCAGCCAATGAAATTCAAATGTCTGCATTCTCTCAACATGCACGCGCATCGACCAAACCTGTACCAGTAGGGGGCGCTGTCGTACAGGACGCTCCGTGTGTTTCTCTGTTTGATTCTCAGCCTCACGGCTCATTTCTACTAAAAACCTACCCATTCTCCAGCTAAAGATGGATTTATTTTTATTTTTAAACCTTTCACCTCACAGAATGGCAAGGCTTGACAGGGTTACACGTTTATTTTGGTCAGAAAGTTCATCCAGGGCCGAGTCAAGTTCAGCTTCAGAGTCCAGCAGCAGCTCTCTGCTAACAGAGCTAATATCAGAAGCAGCAGGGACAGAGAGGGCTCTTCAGACCCTCGTAGTATTGGAATAAGAGTTGTGAACTGTGAGTGATTAAACCCTACACATTGAGCTGTACAGTTCATGCCTGCAACGTATATGCACCGTGTGCATGCGCGCACACGCGACCGGACGCGCGTGTCGAAATGTTTTGAGGAGGAGCCTTTGGACGCTAGATTCAAAAACTGCTCTCTTGATGAAATAATCCAGAGTGTGGCTTTAAGGGAAAAAATTGAGTTTTTGTAGAGAACAGATACCTTGTTAGTCGATCAAGGTAACATGTTTTCAAAATACCAATCAAGATCTAATCTGCTTTAAACAGCGCTGCCAACTCCTCAGTAAGGAAAGTAGATATTGGCCGTCCTAAAAGTTGCTAGAAGTCACTGAATGATGTCATCACCTAATTTGCAGAAATGGCAATGTGTATGTAATTGCAATGGATACTGTAGGAGAAATGAATAATGTCCTTAGAGAGACAAACAGTGAGTTGAAGGCACACTATGTAACCATATTTTAAAATCTTTTCCTTGAGCCAGTATGTCCTAATGGCCCATTGGGTTAATGAAAAGGCTTTGATCCAGAATACCCAGTTAGCAACTTCTGAGTCTCTGGTCTGGTGCACCAGAAGTCTCACAAAATCATGCATCTTGCGAGGGTTATGCTAACCCAATGTGGCGTTTTTAGCTCATGCTTCCTGCTTTATTTCTATCTTTTTCTGCTTGAACAGCTGATTTCTATGAAGGAGTAAATAACCGCTCCTGTAGAAAGCAATGAAGGCTGAGGAGACATTTCAGCAGTTAGATTTAGGTGTTTCTGAGCAAAGACAACAATGCTAATGTTTTTACGACAGTGATTTAAAACGGACACGAGGGGGTGCCACTACAAGCAAAACTGCATGCCTTCAAAAACACTCTAAATGTGTTCAGAGTTCCAATTTTTTGTCACAATTTCAACCCAAATCATTACAACCTCCTCATTTATCTGAGCTTGCAGCTAAAGTGACCCAAAAGAGAGGCTCTAGCAGAGTTACTGAGGTTTTTATATTATTTTCTATAGTTTGTTTACTTTATTATGTAGCTTCATGCATGCTTCATTTGCAGTCTGGATACAGTGGGGCAAGCAAGTCCTGCTCTGACTGCAGCTAAGAGGAGGTCTGTTCCATTAAAATGAGGCTATGTGAGTGCTTTGGGATTGGGGAGGGACCCACAGCAGCTGCTGATTGAGAAGAGTAAGGATATGTGTTTTCATGCCAAAGTCTTCAGGCGTCTCCAATAAGACTTGAAAATTTGCTAAATTTGTCATCAGTTGCTTTTTATTTTTAAAGAGCTGCTTCAGGGGTCTGAATGCTTGTTAAATATAGTGACAGTTACTGTATGTAAGTTTCTCTATTAGGGTTTTGTAATGTGTGAAGCACCACAACAATAGGTGTAAAATAAATACATACTGTAGTGAGGCAAATCTGTTCCCTGACTTTAGAAACCCATCCACACAAATGGACTTTTGTCAAAAACAAGCAGAATATTAGTCAGCGATGTTGGAAAGTTGAAAAATTCCTGTTCTCAGGGTTAATATTTTCTTAATCTATTATTTAATCCCAAACTCAACCTTCATCCATGGGCAGAAAAGTATATGATCTACATTTGAATCAAAACAACTCGTCTTTAAACTGGACAAAAATACTGGGACTGTTATGCAAGGATAGAAATTCTCAAATTATACAGAACCTTTTTCTAATTGAACTGTTGGAATGACAACAAAAGAAGACTTACTTTTCATAGGCATAAGATGCAGTTTTGGCTTGTGTTAGCACCCCCTAGTGTACATTTTAAATCACTGTCATAAAAACATTATGCTCAGAAACACCTAAATCTAGGTTCTGTATCAAAAGTGACTGGGCTCTTCTAAATCTGAGTCCATGGTTCTTGACCCAGAGATCATGCTATGAAATCCACAGCTGTTGCTTCCTAAAGGACTCATTGTTTACTGCTAGACGGATTCCTGAATGAGAACACTTCTAGTATTTTGACCCTGCACTTAAAACTTTAGTTTTCAACAGCCTTTTGTGAATGTGCATATGAATATTTCAGTCTTTCTTCATCCCTTGTCTTTGTACTATCTTTGTCCAGAATAAGTTCATTATTCTTAATAATAAATATTTTATTTTTCACTCTTGAGTTTGTCCACATAACACTTATCAAAATCTTTGCCTTTTGTCCCAATTTGATTCAAATTTAACCTACTTTTCTGTCTAAATTCTTGCAGAACCTGTAAAGAAAACATTTAATAGAAGAAGAATTGTTGTGGGCCTAAGCTGTGTGGCTGAGTCCTTCATGCAGTTGAGTTAAGCTCAGAAAAGTCAGAGACCCGTGAAAAGGAGCAGCCTCCCCTTGATTCTCTGGCTGTATACCATACAGTCACGGAAGGTTTCTCTATATAAATGCTAGTCTGTCATGAGAAGACGACACGGATATCCATAATTCTGCAACAACTAGCTGTGATCATTGGCTTGCGACAGCAGCCTTCTTTGTGCGAGCGCAGTTTTTGTTAAGAAGAGCTACAGCATCATAAATCAGAGTGGTGGAATTCTCTAGTGATGTGACAGGATGTACGTGATAGATTCATTATTCAGACTCTGATTCAGTTTATTGTCATTCAACATGTTGAAAAAACAAAAATATACCCTCAAAATAGGACGCTCAGGTTGCTTTAAATAATGACAGAAACTCTAATAAACACATGATTAATAAAACATTTTAACATTGAAACCTGAGCCTCACAGTCTCTTGTTATTCAGGTTTTGCAGCCTTTGACTCGAGAGGAGGATGAACGTTCATGTGCTGGGTGGGTGTAGATGCTCTGTGGACATGGAGAAAAGAAGGGCAAAGAAAGGTTTGTTTTATGCAGCATTTTTCAAATCTGAGTCCAACATTAGTCCTTTAAATCTGAATATTTCCAAATCCTTCATTAAAAAAATGAAAAATGCAACTCATCATTTTCAGGTTGTATGTGACGACAGCTCAGATATTCAGGTCAGATTAGTGGTGACATGTTGTTGGATGAGGGGCGATGCATTTTTTAATGAATTAAAACAAGATTCATTAAAGGAAGTCTAATCAATGTTCCTCAAATGAGCTGAGCTGCAGAAAGCCTGATTCGTTTATTAGCATTGATTATTCTTACATGTATAGCAACTGATGAGCAGGATATTTAAGAAACTATTCAATCCTAATAACAAAGGTCTTTAATAAGGCTCGTGACCAGTATAATGCTGTAAATCTTAGCAAGAGCTGCAAAAGGTTGCAGAGTTCCTGTTATTATTTAGTTTTTGGCACCCATATTTAATTTTATGTTGAATACTGATTGATTGATATATTTCAAATATGCAGATCTATTTCTTAGTGTTAAAAAAAAAAATCATAATATTGCAAAGTAAATTCCTAAAAAATAAAACTGACAAATATAAGAAGCCAAAAATAAGATGAATTATTTATATATCTGAATAGCCAAGTATTTAATCCCACCCCTTCACCAACACAATAATAAAATAAAAACAATCTTCCTCTTTTATAATAAACATATACTTGTATTTTAATTAATTTATTTATTAGCACAATGATAATTACCAAAAATAAAAAAATACACCATTGTGAACAGCCAGTGGAAATCAGAAACTTCTTCCTGAATATCTTGTGAAAAGATCCCTGTCTTTATGAACTGATCTACATTCCTATAACTCTACTTTTAATTATTCCACGACTTACTTCACCCCAGATACAGATATACAAAAGCTTCTTCACACCGTGTGATCCCTCTGAACTTTAAAATAATTGTTTCTCCTTAAATGAAAACCTACTCCTCTTTCATTAGAAATCGTTAGAATATTTGCTGGTATAGTAGAAGGATTTGTGCTTTAAATATGATTTCTATTTGTTGTAATTCTATAAGATCCTTAAGCAGTTTTGATTCTAACAAACAATGAGTTTGTGTGATGTCTGTAACCTGCATGATTAATGATCCTTATTGCTTTTTTTGGGCAGAATGAATAGAGGATGAATGATATGTGTATAGTTCCTCAAACCTCGGCACAAGAGCTTAAGTATGGAAATATTTTTGAACAGTAGGTTTTTTAGAATCCAGATCCTGTTTAGTTTTTTTAAATACAGCTAAATATGTGATTTCCAACTCATTTGTACCACTATTATTATCCTTAAGACTTTGATTTCAGTAACCTTGTCTACATTAAAGACAAACTATGCAGTTTTGCTTGTTTTGGCTCCCCCTAGTGTCCGTTTTAAATCACTGCCATTAAAACATTAACATCATTGTTTATGATCAGAAACACCTAAATCTGAGCTATCGCCTGCTAGTAGGATCCAAAGTCCTTCAGGTCCAGTCGGATTTGAGTCGATTAATTATTTGGACATACTGAGTCAAGCCAATTCATCCTCCATGAGAAACAAGAACTTTGTACTCGCTGGGGGTCAGCGCGGGCCGCAAGGTTTTGCACAAGTCCACCGAGACCCGAAAGCCTCGTCAGGTCTGCGCTGGTCCACTGAGGACCCGGAGGTTTTGCTTGAGTTCACCAAGACCTGTAAGCCTCATCAGGACCGCGCTGGATGATGGATTGTTTTAATCTGCACACACACACACACACACACACACACACACACACACACACACACACACACACACACACACACACACACACCTGATACGCACACCTGTATGACACATCGCTGAAGGAGTTTGGCAGCTGAGTTCTCGCCTTTACGCTCAGACAGCTGGGAAAGAGAGAGGAAAGAGAAAGAAGAAAGAGAAAGAGGCAGAGAGAGAGCGAGAGAGAGAGGGATGCTATTCAGCCAAGTTTAAACTGTGCAGCTCGATTACATTGCAGGGTTCAATCATTCACAGCTCACAAATCATGTTCTCACGCTGTACGAGGGTCTGAGACATGTCTGTCCCTGCTGTGCTTCTGAAACATTGGTCTGGAACTGCGAGCTGCTGCTGTACTGAAGCTGAACCCAGAAATGAGGAAACACTCGGTCCTGAATGAAGTTCTTGACCAAAATAAACACGTATCCTTGGCAAGCCTTGCCATTCTGTGAGGAGAAATGTTTAAAAATAAAAATAGATCCCTCAGTAGTCGGGGAATGGATGACGATTTAGTAGAAATTAGCTCTGACTTCTCCATGATGGCTGAGACTGTAAAGACACGGAGCATCCTTTACGAGAGCACCCCCTACTGCTACAGGTTTGCACAAAGCGTGTGCACGTTGACTGACAGCCGACAATGCAGAAATTTGAATTTTATTGGCTGAAAATGTTTGCCGATCAGAGAGAATTCAAAGGGGTCTATAGGAGGAAGGAGGGTTTTCATCAGAATTGTGGAACTGTACCCATATATCATAGTTTAGACCTGAAATATCATTTAAAATATTTAGAAAACTTTGGTACATAGAATAATAATCCACAAATCTGCTTTAAGTTTGTCACTAAAGTGACCTAATTTGTCTGATTAGATGCGAAAAATACAATATTAATATACAGACTTATGTAATTGATAATTTAGATATGCAAGATAATACAGCAATAATGGTTTTGTCTCAGTAATCTGAAAATTTATAGTGACAGATTTGTATCAAGGTCTGAACCATTAAAAATAATCAAAAATAAGTCTGATGTAGGAGTTCAAGGTTGCACTGCAGCACTGACAACATTTGAAACTGAAAAACCACATTTTTTTGCATATGGAATAATAAAGTGGGAAAACCATAAATAACTTTTATTGGCAGCTCAATATTAAGTCAAGAAAAGAAAGGTTAATTTAAAGTAGACTAATTATGCCAACACATAATACTAGATGAATACAGACATGCTATCGTTTAAGAGTAATTTAGAAGGTAGAATCAAAATGTGCTGAACAGTTTTGACTCCCTTTAACAACTGAAGTCTGGTGAAGAGGGACTAGAAGTGAGGTGTGGACCCATGTATCTGAAAGACCAGACTATGGAAGAACCTCCAGTTGCAGGTCAGCGGAGCATTTATTCCCTCTGGACTGGGAGTCAGCCCGTGAGATCAGTTTCTTGTGCTTGTTGGTTTTCTTCACTCTCATGCTTCTTCCCCAGCAGACTGCAGTGTGTTTGCTTTTGTCGCTGATGTCCACAGGCTAATAAAACATCCACAGCATGTGGCCCCAGAAGTTAAAACGCTGGAGCTTTCACTGGAAAAAGAGTCAATTTGGACTCTCGTTGCTGAGAGTCCCTGGTCCTGTCTCCTGTTGGGAAAAACGAGTTGATGAATCTGTTGATCTCCAGAAGTCCTAGATCTAATGAAGTTCTTTGTTTGGCTCATGTTCCATTACAGATCATGAATAAAACCATGGGGTGCAGAGTCTACTCACAAATCACATCTTGTGTTTGCACAGTTAGCACATTACATGCATGTAACCTCATGACTCAATATTTGGGCTGCAGAAACATTCGTTTATGATAATGTGACTGTGGAAGACAATCTTTTTGTTAGTAAATATTGTGAGCCCCCCAACTATTTTTTGTTTTCTTCATTCCTGTCCGCCTGAGTCCCCTCATTTCCTTATGTGAACCATTAGCTTGTTTTCCAGTGAGCTTGTTACCATAGATGGGAAACACAACTTTAAATCTCCTCCTTTTTAGCAGTGTCTGTTGTTCAGACTCATTTATCTTTCCTTGCTGCTCAGCTGCACCGTCAGTTTGTCTCCCTACCCCGACTTGTGCCATTGTTTATTTTTTGACGAGTTAAAACATTTGCTTGCATAGTAAACATGGATTTCAGCAAAAATAAAAACAACAACAGCAACTTAAAGCATTTCATGTATATGTATGAATGTATATAATATGTACAAGTATGTAAAATAGAGCTGAGTTCAACACTGAGGCATCCATCATGAAGTAATGTTGGCTAGCTTTATGACACAAACATCTCTGACTTCCGCAGCTGTAACAAGATAAGCAACAACTTAACTGGTCATTCATGATGCATTAGAAGCTTCTGTTTTGTTTTAAATTAGGTCAATAACATCATTTTGAAGTTCTCAAAGATAATCAAAAGTTAAAATAAAAAATTCTGTTTAGAGTGCAGACCTACAGACACACAAGCTAACCTTGTTTCCAGAGAGGGCTTCTTGTCATGCTCTACTAAACCAACACAAAACACCACAGACTCTAATCTCATTTTTAAACGCTTTACTGTTTCTGCATGTGGGCCTTTGTTATAGTGGTGTGTGTGTGTGTGTGTGCTGGGATGGGCTTGTGTGTCTCTGAGCAGCCCTGTGAACGCTGCTCAGAGCCCTGCAACGTAAGACACTGCTGGTGCCCGCCTGTGCCGGTGTTACAAAACCGGGGTCACTGAGCATCCATGACCTTTTGAGTGCTCTTCAGCTGAGCCCTGCAACAGGAAGTGTAAAGTAATAAATAATAAGTAATAAATAATAAACCTGATAACCTGTTAGATCATCCTTAGCAGCAACAACTGCAATCAAGCATTTGTGGCAACCAAGTATTTTACATCGCTGTGGAGGAAACATTTGATCACATCACTGTAAATCGTAAAGCGTTCGAGCACCGGCTGCTACCACTAGCACGGCACACGTAGGGTTGAGTATTGAAAGGGTTTCATTCGGTACCGGTGCCAATTCAATACTTTAAAAACGGTAGGTTCCTAAACTGTATTTAAATCGGCACTTTAAAACAAACAAAAAAAAAAAACCCAGATGTTTTGAGTGGCAGCAGCACATGACGGTCCAGGTTCTAATGATCCGACATGGACACACACATACATACACACACTCACCAACACACACACACTCTAACTCCACTGCTATGCTGTTTGTTTGATCTGCATCCTGTTGACTGAAGTCAGTTTGCCTACACAGTGAGGCACTGGCAAACTGGACAGTCAGGATTAGTTTGATAATTTAATGGTTCTATTCTAATAATGCCAGCTAGACCTCAAGCTGTGAGCTGCATCACAATATAATCATGGGTTCAGCCTCAGAATAGAGATTGATGATGTTTGTTTTGGTAACTTTTTAATTAGTTGCCCGGCCCTGCACAGCAGGAGGCAGTGTCGACCAACTGGAATGAAACAAGGACTTTATCCTTTACTGGAGTGGCTTCTCAGCTTTACACACTGCCAGGTGGGCTTCATGGGGCCAAATTGGAACAAATGCATCAGAGTTGGTAGACATAATTAAAACCTCCCTGTTAGTGCTGACTGCTGGTCAAAACGTCAGAGACAGCTCATTAGTCAAATAGGGGAACTTTATTTTCCTGTTTCCAATCAGAGCCAAAAACAAAGTTTGTATTTTTGGACTCCATAGTGATAACACATTTTAACGTAAACTTATTTCATTAATCAGTTTAGGAAAAATTTTTATCTTTTTAATTTCATCATATAAAGAGCAAGACTAGACCGCTGGAGATAGGCACCAGCTCCCCCGTGACCCTCTGTGGAGGATGAAGTGGTTTAAGAAAATGGATAGATGGAAAGAGCAAAACTATTAATTTAGTTTAAAATTTTAAATCCAAACTCAATTTAGATAATTTTGAACTGTTTTAGTCTCAGCATTTGTGGTTAAACACATGTCAATGGGTCTAGTGTTTTTTTTTATAACAATATCTTAAACATTTTTTAAAGTTTTTTGTTCCTGATGCTGCTTTTTATATATATCAAATTAAGGATTTCAAAACTGTCAACAGGTATAGTTTAAAAGCTGAAAATGTCAAACCCTCTTCTAAAGGATCAAATGAGTTATTGTAGCTCTGCAAGAAGGCAGATGGGATTTTAAGATTAGTACACACGCACACATGCACTCACTCACTCACAAAATGTTGTCAAACACTTCCTGAATGTTCATGACTTTACCTGTGGATTACTAAATCCTCAAAGTCCCTCTGAGTCATATCTCCCTCTGGGACGGCAGGACGCTAACAGACATATAAACACACTGATGTGCAAGAGGTGCATTTTGAAATCCAAGCTGTCTTCAACATCTTTAAGGGTAACCTTAAGATCCTTTTGGTCTCTCTTAGTACTCAGATCAACTTTTCTCAGAACTTAAAAGGCAGATTACAAGTTATAAGTTTGTTTGGAAGAATCTGAAGGTTATTTTACCTTTGAGCTCAACACTCTAAAAAGTAAAACCATCATTTACTTAAATTTTTGGGTGTAACATTTTACACTCAAGAATTTTGAGTAGATTGGAGACAATTATATTAAGTAAAAGCCAACTTTATCAGTATAATTGTCTCCAATCTACTCAAAATTCTTGAGTGTAAAAATGTTACATCAAAAAATTTAAGTAAATGATGGTTTTACTTTTTAGAGTGAAAGCTGGATTAAGATAACGTGAATCTAGCAGGCTCACCTTCCAAATGCATAAGAGGCTTTTTTTAATGATAAAACAAGAGCTTCCTCAGTCCATCAAGAAGGGACATTTGAATATTTGACATTTATTTAAAACATCCACTCATGACCTCAGGTTCGATAATGCTCAGTCTTCCTGACGGTTTGAGAAATCATGGATCTGTGATCTTCCTTTTGAGGTCTAAGTACCTGGTTACATATATATCTATTGATGAGTATGGCTCCAGCTGAGGGAGTAAATGCTCATGTAATAGCCATCCTGAAGGTGTAGTGTAGAGTGTGCATCCCATTAGGGTGTTAGTATGGACTGAAACGTAAGTAGGCTGTTTACAGAGCAAATGAAGTGCAGAGGTTACAAACCAGGCAGCAGAAAGCAGTTTCAATTTGAGTTTAAATTATTGATATGATGGTGAGCATTAGCCCTCAGTCACGAATCCTCTTATAGACTCTATCTTATTATCATCAGCATGGTGCAGAGATGGAAGGACTACTGGGAAATCAGACTTCAGTTAAAATACAATTTCATAAAAAAATTCTGTTGGAATTGCAATGACCTGGTAGACATCATAAAAGTGAGGATCCTAAGAGAACGCTGACATCTGAAGGAAAATCCAATGAGCATTTAGCCTTTAACCCTTGCACTGTCCTAACA
>SSNR01000008.1:4114279-4126678 GCA_006937965.1 Callopanchax toddi | reverse complement strand
AGTTTAGGAAAAATTTTTATCTTTTTAATTTCATCATATAAAGAGCAAGACTAGACCGCTGGAGATAGGCACCAGCTCCCCCGTGACCCTCTGTGGAGGATGAAGTGGTTTAAGAAAATGGATAGATGGAAAGAGCAAAACTATTAATTTAGTTTAAAATTTTAAATCCAAACTCAATTTAGATAATTTTGAACTGTTTTAGTCTCAGCATTTGTGGTTAAACACATGTCAATGGGTCTAGTGTTTTTTTTTATAACAATATCTTAAACATTTTTTAAAGTTTTTTGTTCCTGATGCTGCTTTTTATATATATCAAATTAAGGATTTCAAAACTGTCAACAGGTATAGTTTAAAAGCTGAAAATGTCAAACCCTCTTCTAAAGGATCAAATGAGTTATTGTAGCTCTGCAAGAAGGCAGATGGGATTTTAAGATTAGTACACACGCACACATGCACTCACTCACTCACAAAATGTTGTCAAACACTTCCTGAATGTTCATGACTTTACCTGTGGATTACTAAATCCTCAAAGTCCCTCTGAGTCATATCTCCCTCTGGGACGGCAGGACGCTAACAGACATATAAACACACTGATGTGCAAGAGGTGCATTTTGAAATCCAAGCTGTCTTCAACATCTTTAAGGGTAACCTTAAGATCCTTTTGGTCTCTCTTAGTACTCAGATCAACTTTTCTCAGAACTTAAAAGGCAGATTACAAGTTATAAGTTTGTTTGGAAGAATCTGAAGGTTATTTTACCTTTGAGCTCAACACTCTAAAAAGTAAAACCATCATTTACTTAAATTTTTGAGTGTAAAAATGTTACATCAAAAAATTTAAGTAAATGATGGTTTTACTTTTTAGAGTGAAAGCTGGATTAAGATAACGTGAATCTAGCAGGCTCACCTTCCAAATGCATAAGAGGCTTTTTTTAATGATAAAACAAGAGCTTCCTCAGTCCATCAAGAAGGGACATTTGAATATTTGACATTTATTTAAAACATCCACTCATGACCTCAGGTTCGATAATGCTCAGTCTTCCTGACGGTTTGAGAAATCATGGATCTGTGATCTTCCTTTTGAGGTCTAAGTACCTGGTTACATATATATCTATTGATGAGTATGGCTCCAGCTGAGGGAGTAAATGCTCATGTAATAGCCATCCTGAAGGTGTAGTGTAGAGTGTGCATCCCATTAGGGTGTTAGTATGGACTGAAACGTAAGTAGGCTGTTTACAGAGCAAATGAAGTGCAGAGGTTACAAACCAGGCAGCAGAAAGCAGTTTCAATTTGAGTTTAAATTATTGATATGATGGTGAGCATTAGCCCTCAGTCACGAATCCTCTTATAGACTCTATCTTATTATCATCAGCATGGTGCAGAGATGGAAGGACTACTGGGAAATCAGACTTCAGTTAAAATACAATTTCATAAAAAAATTCTGTTGGAATTGCAATGACCTGGTAGACATCATAAAAGTGAGGATCCTAAGAGAACGCTGACATCTGAAGGAAAATCCAATGAGCATTTAGCCTTTAACCCTTGCACTGTCCTAACATTTGGGACATTTGGAATCCTCTGGTATTTCTCAGGTAATTTCACCCAAATGCAGGTCTTTTCATTTAAAATCGCATATAAGTTAAAACTCTCAAATACAATAGGAATCTAAGCCACTGTGGTGCTCACAAAGAATGATTGAGCTTCCACTTTGAAATTAAACAACATGGCGGCAGCTCGGGAACCGTGTTTGTTTGAAACGGCTTTGTTGTTAGCTTAGGACGAATAAGATGAGAGCTATTTTTTTAAAGATGCAAACAGATAGAGGCACTTAAGTCTTTTATTTTGAAAATTGATGTATTGGCTGCTTTGCGGACAAGATATGGTAAAAGTTTAATTTAATTTGTTGCTGAACAGCTATGATTGGTCCTAGCGCTATCCAATAGCATGTGAAGACAGTTTGATTGACAACCATTGATCCCGCCCCTATGAATGAGTTGTTTCAATGGATCGTGTTCAGACTTTACTGTATATTCACATACACTAAGTAGTCTGGCTTGCCAAGTTACGCTTGAGCTGGAATGTTTGGCACACTTGACACATCCCTAATTACCAGCTCAAAGGTTTTCTGCCTTGTCGTCTGTTTGCATTACTTTAATTAATAAAATACTGTTTTTATTCAAATCTGCCTGCTTGTATTTGGGTCCTTTAACATCTAATATATAAAAAACATAAGAAAAAGAATTATTTCCACAAAATGACTCAGTAACAACACCGCAATCATATTTTCTATATCGTAAATTTAATATAATAAAATCTTGTAAAACTTGGCTTTAGGTTTTCTAATATTAAGAATTGTTTAGGGGGGGAACTGCTGATTGTGTCCTAATTGTGCTCAGTGCACACTACCCTTTATAGACATTTTCTTACTTTGGCACACCTGATTGCAATTGACAGCTAATTAACAAGTTTCTTTGATGGCAATGTGTTGAGGTAATTTGTTCATTAAAAGCAGGTGTGTTGGACCAGGGGCACATTTAAAGCATGCAGGACGGAGCGTCCTGAGAGACTGTTTCACATGCAGCACTCCTCTTCTGCAGAAGCCTCCTCATTTCAAACGAGTGAGAGAAACAGAGATATGGTGTATTTACACTATATATTTATATTTCCTCAATTTATTCTAGGAATGGAGTTTCTGAATTCTAAAACTGACTAGTGAAGATTCAGAAGAGGTGAATTCATACATCACTGGAAATGAATCAGCCCTCTGCAGCTCATATTTGACTTTATACTCTTGTAGACACAAGGAGTGGTTCCATTATTAGTTTTTTATCAGTTTGAATTTATTATTTTCTTTTTGTGTTCTGTTCAGATCAAGGTAGCTGGTGATTTCTAATCTAACGACTGTCAGAGGAAAGTTGATTCAGCAGCTGGTTGATTATAGTACGAAAAGCAAAATGTTTCAAGATTTATGCTTGATTAATGATCTATAACAATCTATTTATGGTATTGGGAAAAAAAAGGAATTTCAATTGAAACAAATATATATTTATGACTCATCCTCTTTTTTAAAAAAAACTTTCTGATGCATTTATCTGCTCACCACTCCACATTTCACTCCTCTTTTTATTTTTCTCATCTCCCCTTTACACCCAGAATTTCCACAATCTAATAGCTTTTTTCCTGCTATCATATTTTTAAAAGCTCTAGCTTGACATAAAGCAAATTGGGAAATAAAAGAAGAATTAAAAACAGAAAATAAAAGGTGAACACCTGTGGTAGAGGAATGCTGATGAATAGGCTGGAAGCAGTTGGCCTTTTTTTTGTTTGTTTTTGTTTGATTGTCAACTGCTGTAATTAGCCATATGCTAATAGGGATTTCTAAATGAGAGGCTGAGCCGAGTTTCTATTGATTCTTGGAAAAACAAGCCAAATCTCTCGGGTCGTAGTGATGAGCCAGTCATTTTGGTTTTTATAGTTAGATGTTTTATTTTCAAGGAGGAATAAAATAAAATTGACTCTATAAATCATTTGCATTAGTGAGCGAAATGAAATCACAGTTTGAACCAATGGAGACTAAATTTACTCAGTAAACTTGTGTTTTATTGCAGATTTTACTTATATTTTCCGAAGTTTAAAGTTGAATATTGACTCATGTAACCTTTGGCATTTTCTATACCCACTCTTGCAAACAAGTTCCAGCATTATAAGCCAAAAGTTTAAAACTTTTTTATGGAGCTGAATTTCTACCCTCCAGATCATTTGGTAACATTGACTGCTTGCTGAGGTTTGGTTTGGCACAGAACAGACATTTTGCAGTCAGAGCTCTTAAATTATGCAGGAAACGGTTAAATGTTTGACAGGATCCTGTTTACCTGTTTTTTAATCTGATCTTGGAATCCATTAGTATTCATCCGCTTTTAACTCAGGATGACATTTTTATTTGTGTCCATTTATTGTTTTATGTTTTTTATTGAATGTTTTTTTTGTCCTTTTATTGTTTTTTGTGCAGTTTTAGTAGCTTATCATTTATTTTTATGTACAGTAATTCAGTCAGTGACATTTTTATGAATGCATTTTATAAATTAACCTGACCTAACTCCATTCATGCTGGACTGTTGAAATATTTTGTTTGGTGCATATTTATTTCTGCATTCGATATGTTGTCATCCCTCCAAAGGACGGCAAGAACTTCCAACAGGATCAAAGTGGAGTCAAGTCCAGATTTGTGATTCAGAGTCTGATGCCAGCTTCCCTGTGCTTTGTTTCTTTCAGTGGTTCGAGTGCATTTATTCAATATGTCCACAGTGAAATGTGTATGTGTTATGGTGTCACTATTGGCTTGTGTTTGTGCCTATGTGCATGCACTTCTATGTGTTCTTTTTGTATGAGTTTGTGTCAGTATCCTTGTGTGTATAGCTGTGTGTGTTTGTGTGCGTGTGTGTGTGTGCAGATTTGTCACCAAACTGATTTGTGAACGAGGTGCAGAGAGAGAGAGGGGCTTTATAGTTTCTCAGCGTCCCTGAGCTGTGTTTCTTTCTGGGCTTAGAGTGATTTATTCTATAGTTCCACAACAGAATAATAATGTTTGCATGTTTAATGAAATTATGAATCCAAAGTTGTTTTTATTGGGTAAAAAATAGGATGCTTTCAGCTTACCTTAAGGTGTACTAGCTTCTTATGTTAGTTTGAGGAAATACATTTCTTATTCATTAGAAAACATTTCTAATCACAACTTGCATATCCTTTTCTTTCCTATGCTACATTAAAGTCAACCTGCATGAGCACTAAACATTTGGCTCCAATATGGTCCCATATAATTTCTGGCACTGCAAGCAGCAGCCTTAAGTAGCCAGGCTTGGTGTATTTCTCAATGAGCTCAGCAGCAGCCACATCAGGGCTTTAACAGCCAGCCACCATGAGCCCCTGAGGGAAAATGCACCAATCTGCAACAACGTCATGAAAACTGAGTTACATTTGTCACCACACTGCTTCCCTCTCATTCACGAACAGTTAGCATCATTATAGAGCAGATTGGTCGGGGGCATGAGTTCCCAATGTAATCCTATAAATTCTAAACTTATCAGTGGATGTTGATTTATTTAAGAAAAAAAATAGAAAATGATTTTTATTTCAAACAGCTGTCTTATCCTGTAAACCGGTAGTATTGTTTAGGAAATAATCAACCACTGTCCACAGCGTGTTTGGAAGTGAAAGCTTTCCTTTTTTCAGCGACAGGTGTTTTCTTCTCCTCAGACTGGTTGGCTGCAGGCAGTTCCTGGATGTAATTTCCTGGCTGGCTGACATACACCAAACGCCTGGGCCTCAGTCTTTATTAACAAGGCTCGCCATGAGCTTTCCTCATGAGCTGCCTAAGTCAGAGCAATTGAGCGGAAACCAGTAGTCAGTGCTGTGTATCACCGATTAATCTGGCAAAGGAAGGAAACAACAGTAACTGGTAATCATTACATCTGTCTGCTGTTAGAGTTTGAACAAATAGTTTGTAACTCTGGCTGAGGACTAGCAAGACTTCAGGTAATTTAAAAGGAAGTTTGTTTTCGAGGAATAAAAGAATCAGTGTCTGAATGTCACTGAGGTGGAAATCAATTTTACCAGAAAGGTAACATCCTGTTGTTGAGGAAAGGCCTTTCAGACAATACTGTCTCAAAGAAAAGTTCATTCTACTGATCTTGCAAATCTAAAGATCTCTGCAGAAAATGAAAAATGCAATAAATAAATTGCATCTAAAACTTTTATTATGTTTGGATTCCTTTGCTTTGCACTTCAAATACAAGTGCGGTAAGAAAGTGGATCATGTCTCATGTGGTTGCAAAGTTAGAAGAGCATCCAACAAGGTATTGGTGTAACCTCATGACTCAATATCCAGGCTGCAGAAACAATCCTAAGCAATAACGTGACTGTGGTGGCACAATTTCAGGTTAATCAATGCTATAAGCCCCCTGACTATTTTCTGTTGTTTTTTCCCCACTGCCTGAACTGTCGGTGTCCCCTCATTTCATTGCGTGGACTATTAGCTCCCTTTCTTATTTACTAGTGATCTCAGGATAATAGAAGGGAAACAAAGCTTATACCTACTGCTTATTTGAAGCAGTGTCTCTTGTTTAGACCCATTCCTCTCCCGTAGATTCTCTATCTGCCCTCTGTGCATCCTCCTCTGATTACAATGAGATGTTATGACATTTGAACATTTTGAAATGCCCAGAAAAACATGTTTTGAGGAATGAAGATCTAAGAAAGTCCAACAAAATGTCTGCAACAGTAGATTAGGCTTTGCTGCAAAATTCATTGGGCAAACCATTCACATACAAATTAATTTCTTTTAGAAAAGCTTTCCAAGGTGGAGATGTATAAAAATATATTTGGTATATCATTGTGTACAATACAAATGGAAGGTTGTATTTTTTGGGAAACAATTACTGTATATGTTGCATCCTGTTTCATGCATGTTTGATTTAAACCACACACTCAAGCCCTTTATTATTATTTTTTCCTATGTTGGCAGTAGTTGTCTTGATCCTTTCCCCACTAAACTTTGCTCATGGGCTGAAAAAGTTATTTACCAAGAAGGAATGGTAAAGGTTATCAAATAAAAGATGAGCTGCAGCTGTTTTTATACAATGCCCAGCGATAGCCTGGTGTAAAAAAATAATAAATCTATTTCCTCAGTTTAGTAAACCATACACATGCATTTGCAATTAAATTGGTGTCTGTGATGTTGATAATTTTTGAATCCACCTCATTTAAAAATGTATTCACACCATAAACAACAGCTTCTTGTGCTGAATTAAACATTTTGTTCACATTTATATAACTGAATGCTACAGGGAGAAGTGGACCAGTACTAAAGTCCATATGAACCAGTATGCAGCAGAATAAAAAAAAAAAAACAACAACAAAAGAATATATCAACTATTTCAATGTCAATTTTTATTTATATAGCACTTTTTAACAGGACTATAACAAAGTGCTTTACAGCAGCAATACATACACTATAATACATGGAAGCAGAAGGAGATACGTGAGTTTGTCACTTTACAGTCAATAAGTAGAAGTGGGTCTTACACAGCTTTCAGATCCCGTTGTGCTGACAAGCTTTATGGATATGATGAGGTAATTTTCCAGCAGGACTTTGCATCAGCCAAAGGTACCAGAAGCTCCTTCAATGACCTTGGAGTTACTAAGCTCTGATTGGTCAGCAAACTGGACTGACCTGCCAGAAAAACAAGCAGCAAAGAAAACAAGCAGCAAAGAAAACATACAGCAAAGACAACAAGCAGCAAAGACAACAAGCAGAAAAGAAAACAGGCAGCAAAGAAAACAAGAAGCAAAGAAAACAAGCAGCAAAGAAAACCTACAGCAAAGAAAACATACAGCAAAGAAAACCTACAGCAAAGAAAACCTACAGCAAAGAAAACAAGCAGCAAAGAAAACAAGCAGCAAGGAAATGAAGCAGCAAAGAAAACAAGCAGCAAGGAAAACAAGCAGCAAGGAAATGAAGCAGCAAAGAAAACAAGCAGCAAGGAAATGAAGCAGCAAAGAAAACAAGCAGCAAAGAAAACAAGCAGCAAGGAAATGAAGCAGCAAAGAAAACAAGCAGCAAGGAAAACAAGCAGCAAAGAAAACAAGCAGTTAACAAAACAAGGAGCAAAGAAAAAAGCAGCAAGGAAAACAAGGAGCAAACAAAACAAGCAGCAAACAAAAAAAGCAGCAAAGAAAACAAGCGGCAAAGAAAACAAGCGGCAAAGAAAACAAGCGGCAAAGAAAACAAGCGGCAAAGAAAACAAGCGGCAAAGAAAACAAGCGGCAAAGAAAACAAGCAGCAAAGAAAACAAGCAGCAAAGAAAACAAGCAGCAAAGAAAACAAGGAGCAAAGAAAACATGCAATGGAAATAAAGACTTGAAATGTTTAACTACCGATATGTGAAATTAATCTGAGTTTCACTTTCCAAAATTAATGAATAATATTAGAATATTTTAAAATGATAAAAATAATAAAATGATTTAATAATATTATTCTTTTTTGAGATGTACCTGCATAGACAAAACATGACAAATGAACAACAGTTGAGTAGCAAACGGGAAATAACAAATGAACAAAGCAACAAATTCAAATATTTCAGGCCAACAGATTTCCCTAAATGTAATTCAACTGTAAGAAGAATGTGGTCAGTTTGTCCTCCAGCAGTCTATAGCAGCAGAACTAAAGGGATGAGCCAGGATAACTAAAGCTAACTCTAACTTTGGGATTTATCACAGAGGAAAGTCTGAAGCTGAGTCTTAAAGTCGACAGGGTTTCTGCCTCATGGATGAGAGCTGGACACTCTACTAGAGAGGAGTCTGAGAACTGAGCACTCTGCCTCCCATTCTACTTTTAGAAACTCAAGTAAACCTGAAGACTGAGAGGCAAGAGCTCTGATGGAGACATCTGGAACAAGAAGATCTCTCATATAAAAATGGAACGTGATCTTTGATAGCTTTATAAGTTAAAAACAAAACTTTACTTTCAATTCTGGATTTTACAGAGCTACTTTATTAAAGTCATTAGCACTGGAGGCTAAGTTAATGCCATCCAGAATGAGTGAATGACTGTACAGTTTGTTCCTTAGAGGCTCCGGTCCACATGCCACAACCCTTCTCTGGTCTGAGTGTAAAAATAGAAAATTAAGAGTCAGAGCTTTTCAAAATAACCAAATGAAGCAATTACCCCCTAAAGGTCAAACGGAAACAAGGATAGAAGGAAACCAACACAAAACCTAATACAACCAGGAACATTTAAAACAACCAAACAGAAAATTTTCCCCAAGAAGCCAAAAAAACCAAAACAAAATCAAACCCAAAACAGAACCAGACCCACTGACTGCTACACTTCAGTCTCCTTCTGTTTTTTGCAACAACTGTCTAATTGGATCTGGTTGGTTGGTCATATTAACATGACAGGTTTTGTTTCTGAGTGTGTGAAGACAGTATTGATGTGTGACACTAACACAGACTCATAAAGCAATCACCCATCAGACCAACAGAATGTGAATGTGGCTCAGAATGACCGGTGCTGACTCAATACGTAACATTAGCTTCCTCATTAACGCAGGAGGTTGTGAGATAATGGATCCTACCACCTCACACCTCAATTAACAAGTTTCTGCACAACACAAATAACTGGCCCCAGTGTAAGGTTCAAGTAGTTTCTCAAATTACTGGCTTTAATTACTAACTTGAATTTAAATAACTTTTTAGATTAAATTCACTTTGAAGACCAACAACATTAATGTTATTATGCAACATTAGAGGATCCCCTGCCGCCCCCTGTAGTGACTTCAGATAATCAGGACCTAAAGTGTCACTCAGTGCGTTTACATGCACATCTAAGTCGAGCTAGATCGGTCTAGGTCAATCTTGTGTTAATAAACTGGGAGCCTTTATCCTAGTTTATACGTCTGTTAGAAAACCGAACTCTTAAATGAAGTTCATTCCACTCCACTACAATAGGGGGCGACATGCGCCCTTTCCTGTTGGTGTTCATGCCGGTTGTTTTCTTAGCGTTTAAAAACTCTTGTTTTAAACACTTCTATCGGTCACAAATTTGATCGGGCGTCTTCGTGTACCAAGCGCTTGCAAGCTGTCCGTTTGTTTTTGCTGCTATCGTCTTTTACCGCTACTGATTTGTTTGTATTCCCACTACCGCGGTGTCGTCATTCTCGGAGGAGGAGCGCCCAGCCGGCATTAGCTCGGCTAAGCTGTTTACATGGAGGAGGAAGTCGAGCTCCAACCGCATTATCTGGGTGTTTTAGCTCGATTAGATCCAGTTCGACTTCAGCCGGACTAACGTGTTTACATGCAGTTGAAAAAACCGACTTAAGTCGATTTAAGGCAATAATTCGGTTTTCTAGACTGCATGTAAACGCACTGACTGAGTTGAGTTTTGGCCTATTTTCTGTATATTATAATGACAAAGCTGGCTAAAAGATGATGTCATCTTTAAAAAGGTGGAAGATCTTCATCTGAGGCAATGTTAAAAGTCTTTAAACTCTTAAATAATTACATTTCCCTTGTCAAGAACAGTTGGCAATAATTAATTTCAAGGCTAAGTGTGTTTGACTGTCTTCAATTATAGATCATCACAGATATAACTGAGGTAATGTAACAGACAGACAGGAGGTTGGTTACACTCTGATCCATTTATATCTGTCACAAACTGAAATTTACTCTGAAATATGTTTTACTGTGTTTTGGGTTATTTAAAGCTAATAATCAATGGGTGCAAACAACTCGTATACCAGTACACATGAGCGCCACATATCAAATGTGCACACCAGATCCCTCTACCCAAATGCTCTTTTGTGGACCGGTGCTGCCACGGTACCAATCGCGCAACCCTCGATGCAACAATGGCGATAACACAGACGAGCTTCACTTCCTGCTGTGGGGCGCTGTGAAGGAGCTCTCATATGCCTGCGGAAGCTCGCTGAGATAGATAGATAGATAGATAGATAGATAGATAGATAGATAGATAGATAGATACTTTATTCATCCCCAGAGTGGAAATTCACAATTCCAGCTTCCCCGCGAAATACAGATGACATTAGAAATAATTATTGAGACATGGTAAGGCACATATGTTAAGCATTAGAAAAACAAGAAACGTTAAAAAATAAAATAAAAATAACAACAATAGTTATCATTTATCATTGTGGTTAAGGTGCATCATTTGCAGTGTATACTGCCACGTGGATCAGTTTAGAGCTCCCTCCCCCGGGGGGAGTTAAAGAGTCTCATGGCGTGGGGAATGAAGGAGTTCTTCAGCCTGTCTGTGGACCAGGGCAGTGACAGCAGCCTGTTACTGAAGGAGCTCCTCTGTCTGCTGATGGTGTCATGCAGTGGATGGAGTGGGTTGTTCATTATTGATGACAGCCTGTTCAATGCCCGTTTTTCTGCCACTGATGTCAGGCTGTCCAGCTCTGTGCCCATGACGGAGCCCTCCTTCCTCACCAGCTTGTTCAGGTGTGTGGCGTCCTTCTTCTTGATGCGGGCTCCCCAGCACACCGCGGCGTACAGTAGGGCGCTCTGCACAACAGACTGGTAGAACATCTGAAGCAGTTTCTTGCTGATGTTGAGGGACGCCAGCCTTCTGAGGAAGTACAGTCGACTCTGCCCTTTCCTACAGAGCATCTGTGTTGGCAGCCCAGTCCAGTTTGTCATCCAGTTGTACTCCGACGTATTTGTAGCTGTGTATGACCTCCACACAGACACCTCCGATGGTCACTGGTTGTGGGTGAGGCCTGGACCTCCTGAAGTCCACCACCGTCTCTTTGGTCTTGGTGGTGTTGAGGTGCAGGTGATTTAAGTTGCACCATGAGACAAAGTCCTGGATCACTTTCCTGTCCTCCTCCTTTCCACTACTGATACAACCCATGATAGCAGTGTCGTCTGCAAACTTCTGTATGTGGCAGGACTCTGAGTTGTACTGGAAGTCTGATGCGTGCTGCGCGCGTGCTGCACTGCTCGCCCTCCCACGGAGGGTCGGACTGATGGTTGTATTATTTATGACAGAATTTCTAGGTTCAGCCAAGGTGTAGAGGGTGTTGAATTTGGTGGCAGGAGGATCTCATTTCTGCTTTCTGATGACCTTCAGTGGCGTTTCAAGCTGCAGGGATGAGGATCAGTAGCTCCAAATCTAAAACCACAATTGTAGAGTGGAAAAAGTTGAATTTCCAACTTTAGGGGGAGAAGTCCTACCTCAAGTGGACTTTAAGTTTAAGTATCTTGGGGTCTTATTCATGAATGAGGGACGGAGGAAGCAAAAGATTGACAGGTGGATCGGGGAAGCGTCTGCAGTGATGCAGATTCTGAACCTGTCTGTTGTGGAGGAGAGGGAGCTGAGACAGAAAGAGAAGCTCTCGGTTTACCAGCTGATATACAGTATATTCCTCACCTGTTGTCATGACCTTTGGGTAATAACCTCAGCCTTAGAGAAGGGGTGAGGAGCTCAGACATCAGGGAGAAAACTACTGCTCCTCCACGTCGAGATGAGCCAGCTGAGGTGGTTCAGGCTTCTGGTTAGCCTCCTGGGCTTCTATCAGTGGAGGTGTTTCTTGCGTGTCTTGTTGGCGGGAGGCCCCTGAGTTGACCCAGCACACGCTGGAAGGATTAAATCTCTAGGGTGGCCTGGGAGCAACTTGGGGAACCACCAAAGGAGCTGGTGGAGTTTGGTGGGGAGAGGACAGTCCGGGCTCCCTTGATGTTGCCCTTGTGACTGGGACCTGGATATGCAGTTGAAGTAGAGGACAAGAAAGAACAAGTGACAATATGAAGGGGATGCAACCTAAGTCTTTAAATCATGAAAAAAGGTCTCTGTGCAACAATCTAAAATAATAACATGATTTGATA
>SSNR01000008.1:4064242-4114269 GCA_006937965.1 Callopanchax toddi | reverse complement strand
AGATAGATAGATAGATAGATAGATAGATAGATAGATAGATAGATAGATACTTTATTCATCCCCAGAGTGGAAATTCACAATTCCAGCTTCCCCGCGAAATACAGATGACATTAGAAATAATTATTGAGACATGGTAAGGCACATATGTTAAGCATTAGAAAAACAAGAAACGTTAAAAAATAAAATAAAAATAACAACAATAGTTATCATTTATCATTGTGGTTAAGGTGCATCATTTGCAGTGTATACTGCCACGTGGATCAGTTTAGAGCTCCCTCCCCCGGGGGGAGTTAAAGAGTCTCATGGCGTGGGGAATGAAGGAGTTCTTCAGCCTGTCTGTGGACCAGGGCAGTGACAGCAGCCTGTTACTGAAGGAGCTCCTCTGTCTGCTGATGGTGTCATGCAGTGGATGGAGTGGGTTGTTCATTATTGATGACAGCCTGTTCAATGCCCGTTTTTCTGCCACTGATGTCAGGCTGTCCAGCTCTGTGCCCATGACGGAGCCCTCCTTCCTCACCAGCTTGTTCAGGTGTGTGGCGTCCTTCTTCTTGATGCGGGCTCCCCAGCACACCGCGGCGTACAGTAGGGCGCTCTGCACAACAGACTGGTAGAACATCTGAAGCAGTTTCTTGCTGATGTTGAGGGACGCCAGCCTTCTGAGGAAGTACAGTCGACTCTGCCCTTTCCTACAGAGCATCTGTGTTGGCAGCCCAGTCCAGTTTGTCATCCAGTTGTACTCCGACGTATTTGTAGCTGTGTATGACCTCCACACAGACACCTCCGATGGTCACTGGTTGTGGGTGAGGCCTGGACCTCCTGAAGTCCACCACCGTCTCTTTGGTCTTGGTGGTGTTGAGGTGCAGGTGATTTAAGTTGCACCATGAGACAAAGTCCTGGATCACTTTCCTGTCCTCCTCCTTTCCACTACTGATACAACCCATGATAGCAGTGTCGTCTGCAAACTTCTGTATGTGGCAGGACTCTGAGTTGTACTGGAAGTCTGATGCGTGCTGCGCGCGTGCTGCACTGCTCGCCCTCCCACGGAGGGTCGGACTGATGGTTGTATTATTTATGACAGAATTTCTAGGTTCAGCCAAGGTGTAGAGGGTGTTGAATTTGGTGGCAGGAGGATCTCATTTCTGCTTTCTGATGACCTTCAGTGGCGTTTCAAGCTGCAGGGATGAGGATCAGTAGCTCCAAATCTAAAACCACAATTGTAGAGTGGAAAAAGTTGAATTTCCAACTTTAGGGGGAGAAGTCCTACCTCAAGTGGACTTTAAGTTTAAGTATCTTGGGGTCTTATTCATGAATGAGGGACGGAGGAAGCAAAAGATTGACAGGTGGATCGGGGAAGCGTCTGCAGTGATGCAGATTCTGAACCTGTCTGTTGTGGAGGAGAGGGAGCTGAGACAGAAAGAGAAGCTCTCGGTTTACCAGCTGATATACAGTATATTCCTCACCTGTTGTCATGACCTTTGGGTAATAACCTCAGCCTTAGAGAAGGGGTGAGGAGCTCAGACATCAGGGAGAAAACTACTGCTCCTCCACGTCGAGATGAGCCAGCTGAGGTGGTTCAGGCTTCTGGTTAGCCTCCTGGGCTTCTATCAGTGGAGGTGTTTCTTGCGTGTCTTGTTGGCGGGAGGCCCCTGAGTTGACCCAGCACACGCTGGAAGGATTAAATCTCTAGGGTGGCCTGGGAGCAACTTGGGGAACCACCAAAGGAGCTGGTGGAGTTTGGTGGGGAGAGGACAGTCCGGGCTCCCTTGATGTTGCCCTTGTGACTGGGACCTGGATATGCAGTTGAAGTAGAGGACAAGAAAGAACAAGTGACAATATGAAGGGGATGCAACCTAAGTCTTTAAATCATGAAAAAAGGTCTCTGTGCAACAATCTAAAATAATAACATGATTTGATAAGGTCTTGCCATATGAAGGCCGCTATTTGGTGTCTTTTCAGTCACTAATCTTTACATCATTAAATCAGTGTCACCATCATCAAAGAACACAATCACGTCAGCTGAGAGCTGAAAAAAGACATTATTCTCGTGGTTAATGTGAAGATATCTTTGAACATTTATCTGTTATTAGCATATAAAACATAAAACAAAGCATAATTTAAGATATTATTGTTGTATTGTGTATTGTGAGATTTGTGGCTTCTTTGCTGCCCTTCTTAAAACCAGATCATTGGTTTTAATGATCAGATTAATGACCAGATCATCAAGCTTTGAGCTTCTGACAGACTTGTTAACTAAATTAAAAGTTTTATTATTATTATTATTTCTTTTAATTAGAAGGGGGCTGTAGGTGAAACTTATGCCTATGATGCATTTCTGTCAATATTTAATGACTGACATTGAAGTAGATTGAAGAGTCTTCTTGAAAATATCATTGATTTATTGATCATTTGTGATTTTGTAGATTTTTTACTCATTTACGTTTGGCTTAGCATATTTATTTCTACTAACTTCAGGCTAAAAGCAAAAGTAAAAACAAGTAAAACTATTTGGAATTTATAAGTGCTCTTGTTGCTTCTTTTTTAATGTTTTCTTAAGAAAAAACCCAAAACATTCTATCAGCTTTTGACCCCAGCCCTACTGTATATGAATTATTTCTGAGCGTAGTCTGACCCCTGAATTTCATTACCATCACTCCGGTGCAGATGATTAAAACATGTTCTTCCTCTCTGCAGATTGCTGCTGTATGCAGGATGTCGCCTCGCAAGTTTCTCAGGGACGAATTTCCATTTTATGTCCTGCTGTGACACAAACGAGAATTACTGTGACCCCCCACATTGATTGACTGGGACATAATTTGCGAGCGTTTATAATTAGGAATGGAGTTAATCCCTCTGTGTCTCGTTGCTGCTGCATATTTTCCTTCCTGAGAGCTGACCTCTGTTGCAGATAAGGAGCACACCTTCCTTGTCGTTCTGCTCGTGGAGACTTCTGAGCCCAGCTGATAAACCTTACCTCTAAGCAGACTTTCTCGTTACAACCTTAACCTCCATTTCTTACCGGCTGCTTGTCTTTCAGTGAATCAGCAGCTAATTAAGAATACCCCATGCTGGCTCTCTCAGCTGCTCAGCCACACACTCTCTTTATCTTATTATTTGAACTTTTCGCCTGAACATTGGGTTTTGCTTGTGGCTGTTGACAGGGTGACACTGTCGAGGTCATAAGATTTTGTTCAAAATGTTTGTCTGGGCTTTTTTCAGTCAGGCAATTTAATGTAGAATGAACATTTAGTAGATACTATAATTAAACACCAAATAATGTCTGTGTGAACTCAAATATGATTATTTTGAGTGTTTTAAAAAAATATTCATTATCTAAAAAGGCCTTATAAGATTTTTAAATGGTATAATAAAAGAATAGCATCATTCTTATATCACATATATCACATGGGTAATGGTGTGCAAACTTCACCCCTAAACATCATTATTTCATGTTGATAGTTCACTGTTTTAAAGTTTCAAACTACATTCACAAGTTCACATAAATCAGTGTTTCACTTTAGCTATTCTGTATGAAGTAGAAACGGCTTTTCATAACAGTATCTGCAACACTGAGTTCACATTCATCAGTTTAAAAAAGCCTCATTCTGTTTTATATTCAAAGAAACATCAGTGCCTTATCTGAACACATCTATGCACAGAGCTCATTATGGGATGTTAAAATCACAAGATGTGGTAATCTGGTGTCTTCTTATTTATGGTAAATGTTGACAACTGTTATGGAAATTATTGTTAAGATATTACTGGGCAAATGTTACAAATGGTTTGGCTTGAGATCCAAATGGAGCCCCAAAATCCTAGAAGTTCAAGCTTTGACAATTAGAATAAATGCCATTTACATGATGTACACCCATAGAGAGAAAACAAAATGTGGATTTGTAGTTCTACAGCATGGCTGATCTGGATTCAAGGTATTTTTGTACTTTCAACTCATTCAGTCTGTTTAAAATGTTCTGTGCTCAAGTACCTGGCAAAGAGCTGGCTAGAATGAGCAGATGTGCATGGAGGAGAAAGAGGATCAGGTGTGGAAATGGGTGTGAGGATTCAGGTGACACGGACTAGTGGGAACACACAAATGGCAACAGCTGATGTGAAGGGTGTGGAATGAAAGTTAATTTAATAACTGGCAGGTAATAGTCTGGAGAGGTTATGCAAAACTCAACAGCAGCTGCGCTCCATTTAGTTGGCATGACGCTTTTTGCAGATTCTCAAGAGTGAAAAGCCTCTTCTTGCAAAAATGCTCAATTTGACAAAATTAGGTGCTGCTAATTTCTCTGGATTGTAATTGTGGCCTGCAGGGTGGTGCAGGTGGTGCCACAGCTAGAGGGTCTCTGGTTTGACTCAGACTTTCTGTGTGGAGTTAGCATGTTCTCCCTGTGTTTCTCCTGTTACTTTAGCACAGCAGGGATCACTGAAGAATCATATATGACAAAAATCTGTTATTTCTCATAATGCTGCAAATATTTAGAAGTCATCTTACCAAAGAAGACACGTCTGTTCATAACATCCCTTCATATGACTAAGCTTTGATGTTATTCACCTCCTGTAAAGTAATAAAAGCTGCACACAAACATAAACAATATCATATTTTAACAGTATGAATTACATTCACAATTGTTTTTTTTTTGGCATGGAAACAGTTCCCACTATCCATATTTGATTCAAATCAGTAATTACATGTTTTCTTTACGTAATCTACTTTATTATGTCCACATGTGATAAAACAGAGGAAAGGAGTGAATTCCATAGAGCTACAGTTTTTACTTCAACACCTGGTTTTATTTGTAGAGAGGTCATCCTGACACTGGCAGTGATACACAGCTGTGTGTGATCCATGCTGTCTCTTTTTTCATTTGCTCAGATAATACTGGTGCCAAAGGTTCAGCTATCCAGTACTGATGGAAGGCAATGCAGCTGAGAAGATCATAACCCTGAAATTACTTTTTCTTGTTGAATCCTGAAATAATAATAATATGTTTTAGATGATCAGTAAGTGTTAGCTGACAGAGAGATGCTGGGTGATAACATGAGCTTTAATGACATACTGGAATAGACTCTGTGCATACTGACAGATGATTTATTCTTTAAAAGAAGTTGTTAAAAAGTAAATTAAAAAAATATAGGCTGCATATAGACTTAAAGGGATATTTCAATCATTTTTAGGTGGTGTTCTTTCAGGTTTTTACAGTATGTGAGCAGAGTCTCTAGAAATCTAATCTCTGCAGCCCAATGGTGTAGATTGGCTCTTGACATTGGAGGGGACCAGGACTAGACTGGGGAAGTGTTTCGAGCACGTGTCGAAACAGAAAGTAAATCGTGTGCTGTGCGACTGTCTGACCCAAGGTTACCATTACCTGGAAAATGCCAGATGCCCAGTCCAGCCCAGTCCACATCCCACATCCAGACCTGGAGCAGGTACCGTTGCCATGAGCAGTTCGGCATGAACCTCTGTCCAGGGTAAGGGGGCGTGTCCTGGAGCACAAACTGCAGCATGCATACCAGAGCAAGGGGCCCGCGTCGGTCGATGCAGACCTCTGTCCGCTGGGCTGCATATTGAGGATGCAGCGCTATTTTTGCACCCTTGGATTGAGTTATTGGTGGGGATAATTCAGTGAGTGCTGGGTATTGATGGGAACACGTCACCTCCATCCATGCCAAATTTACATCTATGCTGCAGCCCTTTTATAGGACTCTTGGTTACACATTTTAAACATTTGCGTGAGGTAGCTATTTAACTAGGCATGCTTCACGTGAAAACAGATGTAGTTTTCAAATTAAGAGACCAGGGAATAAGTGATGGCCAATGATTTTAGCTCCATCTGTGGACTATTAAGCTATGCACCTTGTATGAAGTCACTGAAGGAAGGAGCGTTCAGCATGAAAGTTAAGAGTTTATGGAATCAAGAAATGTGAGTACCTGACTTGTTATTTGTACACTGAAGATGTTCTTTAGGCTTCAGTGGACAACTATGGGTGGAGTAATGAAAAAGAACCTTCTGAGGACTATAGGGAGAAACCTCACTAAAGGGTTACAGGTATAACCTTAGGTTTTGTGACATGTTTCAAAGAGGGCAAGCTGCAGCAAACCACTGAGTTCCAACACAGTTCAATCTGAAGTATCACTCTATTAGTCAGTGTGAATTTTTATCTTTAATCAGACATTATGTTTTTTTGTGATCCATGCTGTTTAGATTGAAAATATTTATATATTAAATAACACAGCCATACCTTTTCACCACTTTCATTTTTAACTTAAATCTTTCTTGTTTTATGTAGATTTGTTTAATTACATTTTATGATGTAAACAATTTAATTATTCTGCTTTGCAATTATATCAGTAAACAAAAAACACCAGTGCATTTTATATCCTTTTAAAAATGCTTTAATGCTGAGAATTTAATTAGTGTATTTAGATCTTCATTTATTCATATAAAATCTATATAATTGTGTTGTTTCAGCTAAATAAACCCATTGGGATATTATTTCCAACAAAATTACAACCTTATAATTTACTAAGAAGTCAAAGTAAGATAAATGATGTCAGTCTGATTTAATGTGACCTTATCAACTCCTTTCATTAAACATCTTTGTGTGGTTCTCGTGTTAAAACGAAGATCTGATTCTAAATTAATAGAGTGCTGACATGATTTCCCTATAGTGTCAGAGATCTATTAATGATGACATTTTTTAACTTAACTGAGAGTGAAGACACTCAAAGAGTTCACTAAAGTAACTCGGATCAGATGACTTCACCTGCTCAGGGTTCATTATTCTAGAAATCTGGATTATGCTCGAAGCTCATCATTTTTTTAAATGAGTTTCTCTTATTGCTACCTTCTTGTTACCTGGAAATATACCAATTAAATAATCTGAAGGTTTTTTCTTTAAATTCCTAAAATAATCTTGATTGGTAGAGGATGCAAAGATTTAAGTGGGACATTAACAAATCAGAAAAATAACGAGCAGAAACTTTTACCCTTTGTTACCAATCCTGTTAACATATCCTATGAAACCATATGGTTTCTGCTCACAGCAGATGGTGATAATTGATGAGAAACTAAAACTGATAGATGATAATTGTCTGTATCCAAAACAGTTTAAAACATGACACACCATTCGTGCTGGTATAGATTTGTCAGGTTGAATCTAAAAATGAACTTGATAATTTCACCCTTGTAGAATACAGACAGGTTTCGTATTTCATTAATGTTTTTTCTTTACACCTGCTGGATGTGTCACCAGTGTAAAGTTAAAAATGTACTCATTATCATCACATAGGAAATAACTGCAACACCTTGAGAAACCACCTGTGCAATTATTAACCCACACAGACAGTCTGACTCAAACAAAAGACTGACGGCATCTTTTTGTCACTGACAGAAACTGACTTATATACACACAAACAAAACTTCTCATACACACAAATGAAAACCTCACATACACTTTATGAAAACCTCTCGTACACAAATGTGAATATCTCTCATATGAAAATCTCTCATACACACATGTGAAAACCTCTCATATGTGAAAACAAAACCTTGCACACATGCACACGTGATAGCCTTTTCATGCACACAACTGAAATCACACAAACAGAAACATTTTCACTTGAAATTGAAGTATGAATTTGCACAGGAATTGGTGGTTGGTTGGTGTGTTAAATGCAAACTTTACACCACCATTGGACTGTAGATTTTTCAGTTAAAATCATGGATGTCTGCATAGCAACCTGCAGTACAACTTAATGAATCAATCTCATTGCTTCCTAATGATGGTATTTGACACTTCCCCATTGTCATGTTGAGTAGAACATGCCTGCTGAGATTTGCATGTTCTATCATGGGAATGCACATAATCAGCTACTTGAAGTTCAGATTATGGCTTGAAATAAATGCAATTGTGTAATATTTCTGGTGTATCTCTGGTTCTTGTGAGTGTGTACATTGGGCATGCCTATAGTAGTGTGTGTGTGTGTGTGTGTGAGGGAAAGATAGATTTTGTTCTAAAAAGCACTCCATCAGACGCCTAAGGACTAAGACATTTTTTTTCCTGTTTCCTGTGCGACCACCCTTTTTCCATTTCAAGTGAAAAATCCTTCTGTTTTCATGTGTGTATAGGTTTGGTTTTCATGTGTATGAGAGGTTTTCATATGTGTGTATGATTTGATGTTCCCCTTTGATACAACAAGAAAATGTCAGGTACCGGTATATACCGTATTGACCCGAATGAAGACCCCAATTATAAGACGACCCCCTTTTCAAGACTGGTCTTCAGAAAAAAGACTAAATTCACTTTTTAAAGAAACTATTTTTATTAGTGCTGTCAAATTTAACGCGTTAATTGTGATGATTAATATGGAAGACATAACGCGTAAAAAAACCAAACGCATTTAACGCAACTTGTGTTTGAAGCAAGGCGGAGCGCTTGTCAGCATCAGATTTCCTACAGCTCCTTGACGCAGCCCGTGTCCTCCCTCCAGCCCGATCCACCCGCTCCTCAGATCTCATCAGTTCACTCGCTTCACCTGTCTACCCGGTAGCGGAACTCAACTCTTCCGCTCCTTTCACCGTGAAAACCGAAAGTAATCCACGGTGAAACTGGATGGCCTCTAGCCTTTAAGATTTATTCCTCCTTTCTCGCCGTACGGTCCGGTTCGGTTCAGTTCAGCAGTGAGCAGGTGTTACGGGTCCAGTCTGACACTGAGGTCCGAGCGGACGGAGGTGTCAGTTCGGCTCGGTACGAGAAACCCAAACCCTACACCTATCTGAAAAGTAAAACCAGTACCGGACCGAAGCGATCCCATTCCCACACTAGTCTTTAAACAATAGAGACCTGACCCGGACCCCTCACTGAAAACGAGTCAGACCGTGGGTCAGTTTGAACACTGCAAAAAATGATTCTCTCATAGTGTTTCCACATGTTGGAAATCTTTTATTATTATTTTAAAACAACACCCTTCTGAAATTGTACATAAAATAAACAAATGGTTTATAAAGTACTGTATTTAGGGTCTGTCCAGTTTTAGTCAGGAATTTTTGTTTTTCAACTGTTTTGAACTGAAATGCAATTTAAATGCATTTTTTCATCAATTATAAAAGCTTTAAAAATGATTTTAAAAAACATTTTGGCAGATTTCTTGGATGGACATTGTAAACTGCATGTAATTTCTTTTTTCTGAAAAAACGCAATTAAATGTGATTAATCGCAATAAATTTTGTTCAGATTTGCGATTAATTAGTTAATTTATTTTAATCGACTGACAGCACTAATTTTTATTGAAAATTTGAGAAAATCATTTAAACAAAATTGTAATTACAGACTGCTTTAATATTTGCCTATGTGGTGACGAATTTCAGTCAATTGGAAAAAAAAGAGGAAAAAGTTCTGTTAAATTTTTCTCTTTTCTTCTCGCGCTCTGTCTTGAGCAGAGTCTCTTTCTCTTTCTCTCTCTCCCTCTGTGTGTGTGTGATGCAAATTAACTGGGATGAGCAGCGAAATGTATTCAAAGAACCAAATAAGTCCAGTTGCCTTTATTTAAAACCCTTTTTTGGATGCAAATCAAGATACGTCAGAATAGTGAAGTGTGGATGGAGGTGACGTGTGGGCTGAGTCTCTCCCTCCCTCTCTCTTTCTCTCACTCTGTCTCTCTTTCTGTGTTTGTGTTTATTGCGCAAATAAAGATAAGAGAGAGAGAGAGAGCGTGGGTGAAATGACCGACGCGAGCCGCCTAGCCCTCACTTGAAAAGAAGTCTGTGCTGAGCTGCTCATCAGTAGTAGGTGAAAACTCCTTCCTGGGTCAAAGTGGACCTGACTGGACTGATCATCGTGCATTTTAATCCCCAGTGGGCCTGTAACTTTGAGCTGGTCCGGACCAGGACCTGTAGCAAACTGAGCTGCTTGCTGTTGCTGCCACTTTGACCAGTAGCCTGCGCCCTCTGCTGGTTTGGTCGTGTAATGACCCCAAACAACTATGCCGTGATTATAAGACGACCCCCCTTTTCACATTATTTTCAATGAAAAAAACTCGTCTTATATTCGAGCCAATATGGTGTATTTATCTATAAGTTGGTTAAAACCAGCAATCTTTGTTAGAAGTTACATCAGTTTCCAGATTTTTTTCTCAAACCAGATTCAGATCAGAGACTTATTCATGAGTCGTTATTACATATCAGAAAATTAGAAAGATGATGTTTTGAAGACATCCCTGATCTCATTAGCCTTCTTTCACTGTGCATCAGCATCTAGTGTGTAAAGGTCCTTTCCAGTCCTGCTAATCTCTGAAACCTGTTGTTTTTAATGACTTTTGCTGTACAAATTAGTTTGTTGCTGATGAGCAAAGAGTCTGTGACTTTGTGATGGACCAGGGTCCACTTACACATCCAGTACATCCAGTGTACACAAGGTATCCGTCCAGGTCCAAAAAAGACATCCACTAACAGTTAAACAACTTTTCATCCATCCCTCTCGTCCCATAGCATCACTATCTGAGTCCAAAGCACAATTCTGCTCTGACTCAGAGTACAAACGGCCCCTTTAGGGCCCTTTTTATTCTTCTCATAGCAGGGATGCTGTTACACTTCTTTTTAAAGCTACATTTCCCTTGTTTACATGCACACTGGACACAAACCAGCAGCTCCACTCCAGCCAACAACAAAATGACATGCTTCAAGTTTTGAAAACTCTTATCTGTAAATTGTGACTCCACCAACCAGTGTGTTGAACTCTGTAGTGACTGGAGCGCATCACATTCTGTCTGAAAAAGAGCCACAAGGCACAGAAGTGGAATCAGTGGGTGGAATTTATAACCTCTGAGCCGCCGGTCACAGATCCAAACTGTGTGTGTAAAGGAGAGACGGCATCGATAAAAATGCTGCTCTAACAAAAAATACATCATTGTCATTCAGCTGATTTACGTAAACATAGGCGCAATTGTCTGGTCAACATGATCATACACAAACAACTGCAGCCTATAGTGGGTTTCATGCTCCAGTATCCTGTTTAATGTGGAAAAGACCGTTGTTCAAGTTTAAATTCCTAAAAGTAATACAATCTTAAAATACAGGAATTAAAAAAAAATGTCTGCTCACTTTAAGTCTGATATTGAGAGAAACAGAAGTATAAGGTATTAAAAATGTGAAATAAAGTGGGTATAACTTTCTAATAAGGAACTGAAAGATTTATTCAGAGCTTCTTAGAGTCAGCCCTGTTGACTGAGGCAGTTTTTAGACCTGACACCCTTAGGAACCAACTGCAGTCATTCACTCACTCTGAAAGGCATTACTTGGCCTCTAGTACTAATGTAAGGAACTTTGGAGTTATTAGGGATCAGATCTGTCCTTTAACTTTCATATAAAATTAGTTACAAGGACCGCTTTCTTCCATCTGCATAATATTGCAAGGATTAGAAACATCTTGACCCAAAGTGATGGAGGGAAACTAGTCCATGCATTCATTACTTCTAGACTTGATGACTGCAAATCTCTACTGTATTATCAGGAGGTTCAAAACAGTCTCTCAGTGCCTCCAGAATGCTGAAACCACATGAAACAGGAAGTGCAGATTAAACTGAGGCACTCAGATCACGGCTGCATGACCTGCCCTTCCTGGCCCAAAGTTACCATAGGCTACTGACTACTAGACTACTGGGAAAATACCCAATGGCCAGTCCAGCCTGGTCCACATCCAGACCCAGGGCAGGTGCCGCCGGCGTGAGCGGCTCGTCGCACACCTCTGTCCAGGGGGAGGGAGGGAGCACAAACCACAAGGGGTTTACACCAGTGGATCCAGATGTGTCCTTCCCCTGGACACAGGTCCGCGCACAGCAGCACCTCAGTCCGCTGGGCTGCACGTATTATTGGTGAGAATGCAGCACTATTTCTGTACCCTTAGATTGAGTTACTGGTGGGGACAATTCAATGATTGCTGGATATATGTTGGGACATGTCACCTCTGTCCACGCTAAATCTACGCCCATGCTTTACAGGGTTAATGGAAAGTCACTCGGCCTCATCTGCTGCTTGTGTCCAGAATACCACACTTGCAACTTCAGAGTCTCCAGTCTGGAGCCCCTGAAGTCTCACAAAGTCACGTATTTCATGAGAAGCAGCAACACTTTACGACAATCTATGTTTCCACCTCAGAACCTGCTCAGGACAGACGAGCTGAAGACACAGACATCATATAAATGAGCTAAGAGATCTATTCATGTTCATCATGGTGGAGCCTCCAAAGAAACAAAGAAAACCTTGTTTTCAACCTGATGATTGAAAACACGTGTGCAGAGGGGGTGAGTGGGAAAGTTTGTTTTTATGACAGTGATCGAAAACGGACACTAGGGGGTGCTAAAACAAGTCAAAACTTCCTAGTGTGCCTTTAATAGCTTCAAAAGCTATGATAGTTATATACATTTTTACTAGTCATTTACCATAAGAGGTACCAAGGGAAACAAAGTTTTCAAAGTTTCAAACTTTTCCATATTGATTTGCTGTTGGTTGCTGAACTCTATGTAACATGTTGAGATCTTTCTCCTTTAAACTGCAGTAAAAGTGAAATAAAACCAAGGTTTTTCTGAGAACACTATGTTCTCATAGAATAAATCCTTATACTGGAGTTTGCTTTCCATCAGTCCTACCAGCCTGTGCCTGATGTCATTGAAAATAAAGAGTGAAAACAGATAAAACATTTGTTTTGGAAGTATCCTGTTACAGACTGAGAAGTTACCAACAGGGGAGAGGTGATGTCTCTTTCAAACGGAAAGGTGTTAATATTGCTCTGAATGCTCACATATAGTCACGGTTCTGAAAGAAAATAAAAAGTATTTTTTTCAAAACAGTTAGAAAAAGTGTTATTTTTATTGGTGGTTTGAATGTATTGTGTTTAATAAGAAGTCCTGATTCAGAAAGACTCAGAAACTGGTGAAATCCTTTCATCAGGATCATTCAAAAATTCAAAAACTGATTTTGCTCTGGGATTAATAAAGTACTTTGATTGATTGATTTGACTAAAATAGCAACTCACATAGGATTTCGTTACTGTAAATTTACAATAAAAATCTTTTCCTAAATAACATTACAATTCTGTATACTTTTTTCCAGTATTTTTTAAAAAAGTTTTAGAAAACACTAATTTAAATACGTAGCTCTTGCAAGCATTAAGTGAAAAAAAAAGTCTGCTGCACAAAAATTCAGCCTAGCAAAAGATAACAACCTCTATATGAAGTACAATTCACAAAAACATACCCACCTCCCTGTTTGGTCTCATGAGAATTAACCAGAAAAGCTCCCAATTAATCAAAACTGACAAAGTAGCTCTGTGGTGTCTCTGTGGTTCTGAACTGCACTGTGTACATCTGATAACCTGCCACTTCTTATAGAATTAATGCCATCGCCAAGCTTCACAAGTAAACAACTCATAGACTTACCCATCAGAGGACAGAATTAGTGCTTATATATACATTGACAGACACACACAGAACGGTCAGTTGCTAGGGAACACGGTGCTTGTTGATGTTCCTCTCTGAACAGTCAGTAATTTGGTGCACAGCTTACTTGTCTCAAGGACATTCATTGTGTTCTTCAATTTCTGCCTCAATCTGCCCATAAAAGCTCATTTTCCCTCTCCTCTGGTTCACACTTTGTCAATGCAAAACATAGACAGTCCACTCAGGCTGCGGCGCACTGTCCTTCTCAAGGTTTTCACCTAAAAAGTGCCCTGCAGTCAGTAATTTACCAGTGCAGTGTCACTGTGGCTGAAAAAGGTGCAAAATGAAGAGATGGACAGGTTTTTTTCAGGATGACATTGTTATTATTATGCAAAATGTTTCTTTAATGTATTTTTGCACATGAATTAGACTCATCACCTCATCAGATAAATAGGATCACTAACATCCAGTTTGTGAGAACTTTCTATTTTGGGCAAAACACGATTTACAAATACTAGAATATCAAAGTTTATAAGCAGTTTTCAGCCAGTGACACTCAACTATGTATTTAATAAATGAAATAACCATTAAAACCATTTCTTTCTACTAAAGAGACATTTTTAACCCAACCCTGTACTTTTAAATTATTGACAAAAATGTAACAATACAGCATCCATGGATCTCCCAAGAGAAAGTGGAGGAAGTAATGAGAGGAAGCAAATTCTGAGCAAACAATTGTTTCATCCCACGTTCTTTAAATAAAAAACTGGATCCATGCAATGTCTAGTCCACACACTCTGATGCTAAATTAGTCATTTATAACATCTGAATGACAAAAATGTCAGCTGTGGACTGTTTCTCTGTCAGCAGCACAGCTTCTCTTTGTAAATACATGATGCAAATGTAACCTGCATACATTTTGATATTTACAGCACAATGTAAACATCACTTGAGCAGCACCCACCAGAGAGTCAGAGTCTGGGTGATTCTACAGCCTGTGCAGTGGTTATAGTGTGACATCTTGTTTGTTAGCATCACAGATCTTTACTTAAACACTGCTACACCTCTTCTTGGCTCCTAGAATCTGGAAGCTAAAGAGAAGTTTAAATGCTGCCTTTACATTTTAATATTAAATTAAGTTTTAAGTGAATTATTCAAATTAAATGTAGAATAAATATCTCACTTGTCTTTAATTTCTGTGTATAAACATGACAAAATAAGTCAAAAACTCTAATCATAACATTTTAACCTCAGAGCCTGAGGCAGGTTTTATTTGGATTTTATAAAATAACAGCCTTACATCGCTGTGCATTAACCTTAAATACTTTAAAGTTGTATTCAAATGTTTAATGTTTTCTAATTGATGAGGCATGTCCAATAAACACTGTATTAATGCCAAAAAATATTTAATTAAAGAACTGAAACTGAAAAGGAGGACATCTTTTAAAAATTCTGTTGGTTGCGGCTAAGAAAATCATTACAAGACTCTGGATGAAAAAGGATTTACCAAAGGTGGAACAATGGATGGACCTAATGGAGGAGATATACAAAATGGAGAAGCTGACGCATCTTCTCCGATTCAAAATGAATGCCTTTGAACAAAACTGGTCTAAATGGACACAGTTTAAAGATGTTAATGTGACAGTCTAAAAAAGTGCACCCCTGTTTTATGTTTTGTGTTTTATGTCTTGTTTTTTGTTGTTTCGTTCTGTAAAACAATAAAAAAAAAAAACTCTGCATAAAGGAATGACCCCACCCCTCCCTCCCTCCCTCCCCGAGTGTCGATAGGGCTGGAAAATATAAAGAAACATTTCAGAGGAAAAATAAAATAAAATTAAAGAACTGAAACAAATATAGTTTTGATCAAACCTTGAAAATAACATTTGCAGAATCTCACTCCATTGAAGGATTTTACACAATCTGTTAGCACTCAGCATGTGTTGCTGAAATTTTCAGACATCTGTTAGATATAGATTGACTGAGTTATAACAATGTGTTTGTTTGTTAGCTGTAGTGGTCATTTTGTAAAACATTGACTCCCAAAGGGGATCAGTTGTAGATGGATACACATTTTAATTAAAATCTGTCCAGTGTTTTGTTTGGCATTTTGTTAAAACTACTGATGATGAAACACATGCACAAACACAGGCAAAAAATATTAGCAGGTGAAAAAAATTATACTAGACTTTAGATTTGTTAGCACACACACTGAATAAGTATTTCAAACTACAAAAATTGTTTAAAATCCCACGCGCCAATAAAAGCTGCAGTTGTGCGGAGAAGTTTTCAGAGCATGACCCTGACTGATGGACAGGAGAATAAAATCCATGAGTGAAAAATGAATTGATCTCTCAGACAGAGTGAACTCAAACTAACTTTTAGTGCAAACAAACCTTAAAAACAAGTCTGGAGTCATTATTTATAATGACCCATCACCCTCTGAGATTAAATGTCTTTAGTTGATTATTGTGAAATCGGATGTATCTTTGAAGCTAGTCTGTAATGTGTGTGAAAAGTTTGTTTAAATGTTTTTAACTTCTCCTGGCGGGATGTGTTTAGAGTCCTCAGCCTGAATGCATCATCCACCAGATTAACGCTGACCGTGACACAAAGGAAGCTGAAGGTGCTTCAGTATGGAGTGAAATGGAAATGCATCCAGTTCCAATGCATTTAAATTAAAGCATATCGGTTTGAAAATGTCACACCTAATGGAAACTTTTCCCAGTTGAAAAACGGTGGAAATAGGACGTAAGGTTGTAGTTCTGTTTTTGCATCAGTACATAATATCCTTATAATTGAAGTGAAAGTGTTTTGCTTAAAAATTGATGGAAAACCGCTGCTCAACATTAACACCAACAAGGATGTAGATGTCCAGAATGTTAAAATCAGTGCGTTTTTAACAGAGGTCACCAACTCCAACCCTCCAGAGCTGCCATCCAGCAAACTTTACATGTATCCTGCTCCAACACTCCTGAATCAAACGACCTAATCGCCTTCTACAGGTTGAGTTCTGTTAATGAATTAAATCAGGTGTGTTGGATCAAGGAAACAGCTGAAATTTGCAGAATACGTATAATTGGTGACTTCTGATTTCAAACATTACTGTAATGAAGTCACTGCATTTAATTTAATCCTTTATTAATTTTATTATTTTCCAGAGAATAAAAGTTGTTTGCTTTCATTCAATAATACATAATATTTACAGGGACAACCCTGCTGTGTTTCCTGATTTCCCCACCAACCATTATGGTGGCAGTTTGAACTTGATTGCCAGATACTTTATCCTTTTAAAGCAGTGGCTACCATCTAGGTTTGCAGTTTTTCTTTCCTGACTTGAATACAAAATGTTGGATTGAAAAAAAAAATCAAATGAGAGAAAGTTAAATAAATAAATAAATAAATAAATAAATAAATAAATAAAAGGACTAAAATGAGAAAAAACGATGTCCTCGTGTTATGCAAATTCTTTCAAACCTCTGACTCTCCGACGACCTCGTGTTCATTACACATTGATCCAACATCTGTTTCTGTCTTCTCCAGCGCCACGCTCCTGCACCTGAAGCTGTCAAGATGAATAAATTAATTGCTTAAGCACAGTCGCCCTGTTGCTGGTTCAGAGCAGCCTCTCATTAAAAGAAACCTTAGCCTCCACTGTAAGTTGTAACTGAACTCCCTGATCACCATCCTAAACCTCCGCCCCCCTAAAACAAAAAAACAAAACAAAAATAAAACAGAACCACAAAGAGCCAGTCCAAATGTAGACTCACTTTTTTTATGCAGGGAATCCAATAAATGAACTTTTATCTGATAAAGTATTCACAATAAATCCTTTGTAACTTCTCATGAGCGTTTATAAAGTAGCAGAGAGAAACCTTGAGATGATTGGCTATTGACAGCTCTTCAGACAACTCGCATTCAAATATAAAAGATGGAAATCTGAGTGAAGAAAAGTGTTTTTTTTTATTATCCTGTATGGAGGATAAAGGAGGATATTGCTTGGCTCCATCCTCAACACCCACAAAAGGAAGAAAATGTTCTGCTTAGAAGCCAAGAGCGCGTTGGAGGAATTCATGGAACCAAGCTGAGGTTATTAAAGTACACACGTAGGTGAACGCTATGATGCCAGCATGTTGTGTGGAGAGGTCTTAAAATACCAGGTACAGGGTTCAAATCACAGTGTAGGCAGGTAGATTGCTGCACTAAACCATTAAGACTTAAGAGAAAAAATACCTTTGAAAATCTGCACTGTGTATTTGAACAGGGACATCCATTGTTGTTTGAATACAATCAAATGTGTTTTTGCAAATCATCAGTTGAAAGGAAGAAACATAAAAAGAGTCCTTGACAAATAGCAATTGTGGACTTTTCTGTTGTTTGGTTGATATAAGTGCAAAAATATAAAAGTCACTATAGTGATGTAAAAATCAAACTTCTAAACAGAGTGTATTTGGTTCTTAACGTAGCATCACTTAATATTAGAGCATGTCTTTTTAGGCTAAGTGTGTCGTAGAAGTTAAGTTCAAGCATCTCCTTGATTAATCCTAAAACCCCAGGCCCAGATTCACTAAGAATGTGCTGCTCTTGTTTTTTTGCTCATCATTTGCACCTGATATCTGTTAACTCTACTGTCTGATTTACTAGCGGGATGTGTGCAGCTCCAGAAAAAGCAGCAATTATATCTATTTCAGGAAAAAAATCACTCTAGATGACATTCCTAAATCACTATGTGACATTTGTTTCCAGATCAGCACTGCATGTTCTTTTTATTTAGTAACGCAAAAATAGCAAAGTGCTGTATCTTCCACTACTCCTTGCTGCTGCTTGCCTGAAGACCAGGCTATGATCATCAGCTCACAAAGTAATCCAATGAACTCTGTAAAGGTTTGTAAAGATACGATTTTTCAGGTCCTTAAGAATCAGACGTTTTCCCTGTCTTTAATTAAAGTAAATTTGAGTGGGTTTTCCTTGAAATGCATGCATCATATCTCATATAAATGTGTGCAAACTGCACCAGTACAGACAGACACCATTAGGTTTGCAGCATAGAATGCAGAGCAAATGTCCCTTAATGAGAGCTGTGTGACAAAGATGTCAAAACCTTATTTTCACCCATTAAAATGTGCAATTCTTCTTTAAATTTGTTTACAGTGTAAAGCACATAGGCTTCATTCTATTCATGCTTCTACTTTAAACCCTCTAGTGTTTTTGTGGCCAGAGATTTACCTGGAAGCGTCCACTGCTCTGCCCCTGGTTTCTCCTGACTGGATCAGCAGTATCAGGTGGGCTTTGATGATTTGTAATTATCTCCCCCAGAACACCATAAATTAAATGTTTTCTAAAACAAAGACAACCAGTACATTTCTCAACTGTGAAATCCCACCCTAATCCATCTGTTGTTCTTAGACATAGCTCTAACATCCCACTCAATCCTCTACTTAAATACATAATTCATCCCTGCTGTTTTCCTCTTGAGTCATGAATAGGGATTAATAATAGGATAAAAAAGCTTTATACTAAAATTTGAACATCCATATAAAAAGCGTAAAGAACAACATTATAATACATGTTTGAATTATAGAACATTCAATTTTATTGCTGAAAATTTAAAAATTGATGAAATGATTTAGTTTAAATGAACTAAAATAAAAAGAGAGGAATGTATAAAATGTTTGTAGATGGATGCCCAATTGATTACATGTTAAACATAAACATCATCATCATCATCATCATCATCATCAGCGGCACCAACAGCTGCCCTCTACATGGTCACTCCATCTGCATGTAAAGAGAAAAACATAAATAAAGAATTCACCTGAAATTGAAAAACACAAGCACAGAGGAAACAATGTTAAATCAGTCAAAGTTGGCAATAACATTTGAGTAAGGTCATACTGATAATAATTCCTGTTTTTAGGTATTTTTTAAGGGATTTAAATATGTAAATACGGTTCTTTTTGCCACTTTTCCCATCTTCTCAATGAGATTGTTTTAGTTTATTTTGTACATTGTTATGAAGTCTTTGTTATTCCTCTCAAGTGTTAAATCTTCATAATAATGAACTTATACCAAGTGGTAGGGATGTCCTGATACGATCATGTGATCAGGAATTGGGCCCGATCACATGGTGTTAGACTCGATCAGAATCGGACATTACCTCCTGATCCAGACTTGGATATACAGTGGTCCCTCGCTATAACACGGTTCACCTTTCACCTGATTTGTTTTTGTGTGCAATTTTGCATTAAAAAGAGCACAATGTTTTCTGCATCCTGACCATTGTCAGTCAATTTCCTCCGTATAGTGCGGTTGCTTGATGTCGCCGAGTGCAGTGCGTCCTGACTTCTCTCTAATAATAATTATTAATAATAATAATTTATAATTATATACTGTATATCTTATTTTTAGCACATCTTTAGTCAGGGTTGCACATTTCTATCAGTCCGCAAGTGCACCAGATATCATATGTGCGTACCGGAACCCTCTGCCCAAACGCGCCTCTGTGGACCGGTGACCTCGCTGCACCGACCGCACATCCAGCGAGCCGACGAGCTTCACATCCAACTGCGGGGAGTGGCGAAGGAGCAAACATACTGAGGAAGCTGCAGACTCTAGACACAGAACTGTCGAAGGCCCTCAGAAGGCCCTGCGTGAACCTCCGTCCAGGGAGGGGGGGTGTCAGACCGCTGCGGCGCTGATGCATGGAGCAATGCACATGCGCTGCAGCCCACCCTCCTCTCGCTTATGGCAGGTCTGCATTCTGAGCATCAGTGCCAAGTTCTCCCTTGAGAACCTCATTGATAAAGTTATATACACCCCTGTCTATAGTCATGCAGGGACACAGAATTAGACCTCTTGACTCCACAGAATCAGCAACGCGTGCGGCATGACATCACTTTGTTGCAGAGACGTTATTGGTTAAACACCAGCAAAGTAGAACATGGAAGCAGCTTGAAGGGGAACGCGCAAGTATGTCTGGAGGCATTCTAAAGTTGATGAAGACATTGTAGAAGTATCGGATCTGGACTTGGTAACGGTAGACGCTCAAAATCAAATGACCTGGACTCGAACTCGAGAACAATAAAACCTGATTGGGACATTTCTTCCAAGTGGTTGTGTTCAAACTAACCTGCTGTCTGGTACTAAACTTTGAAAACAAAAGTTGAATTGATAAAGAAAAACAGGTTATCCTGTTTTGTATCATGCTATCTTAAAACTAAGGCCAAACAACAGATTTTGATGAAAAAGTGTGAAACAAAGGTCCGTTTTATTTGTAGATCTCTAAACATGTCAGACCATTAAAGATACTTTTTCCCTCTCTGACATGTTCTCCTCATTACATCACAAAGAGACAAGAGTGCTCTAAAATCTTGTTCATTAACAAACAAATGGTCCTCCTTGGCCTCGCAGGATTGAACTTCACTCTGTTCTTCCTTCTGAGTATGAAAAATGTAATTCTTCATAACACATCAAATATTCAGTTTGTTTTATGGAACTGAAATCCATTTTCAGTAGTTTATTTCTGCCATGCTGCTGCACTTTTCTGTCTGTGGTGTTTACATTCTTCCAAGTGATAAAACAAGTTTGTTGCAACTGTGGTCACGCCTCCGTCAACAGATACATAACTCATTTCTGTAGAAGTACAGTCTGTTATATTTGTACTGATCACATCACAACTGGTAAAAGTTGATATTTTTACAAAGGTTATTCATCAAATAAAGTGAAACCCATAAAAAGATGAAATTTAAGACTTGTAGAGATCAAAATATGAAGAATTGAACTGTATTCACTGAAACTCTTACTCTCACCATTTTTTTTGTGTTTTTTTTTTTTTTTGGTGTGTGTGTGTGCTGATCTTATGTTTGACTTTTTTCCTTCCATTAGACTTTTGCCTTCAGGGTAGGGTATGAAGGTTTTTGTAGAACAAAACTATAGCTGTGGTCAATAGTTGAAATGCCGCAGGGCACACAAGAAGGTCCAACAAGCATCTTGACAAACAAGGCAAACTCAATTTTATTTTTTGAAATCTAAAATAAAAGAAGACCTGATATTCTTAGCTAACGCTCAATTTGTTTTAACACTAATATTCAGAAATCAACAGGCTATAAATGAGTCTATGATTAAGATAGATATACAGAACATGTTCTCAATGTAGAGCAAACAGTTCAGCTACTTTTAATACAAAAGTAATTTCCTATTTGAACAGGTCTTGATGCAGGAATGAGACCAGATGCCTGAAATTCACCAGTAAAATATGAAATGATCTATGATATATGAGAACATTAAATAAATAGCATGTACGTTGTGTATTCATTATGGCTCCTGAGCTGCAGCAGCTGCTTTATTATGAGACTTTCAGCTGAAACCTGACTTCCTATAAGTTTCTTATGTGAGGACAAAGTAAATAGTCATTTCTAAGCCAGGAGAGTGTGACTTGAATCTGAAGTGGTTTCACCTTTTGCTCCATTCTGGAGGCGGTACATACATAAGTGTAGGAAGTGATGTGACTTCGGAAGCATTCAAGGGATCCTCTGAGGAAAGTTTCACTTTCAGAAGTGATCAGGGAAGATGAAGTCACCACTCAAATATTTATCTACTGGTAGAAGTTCTGCAAACACACAGACATCATAGGTGGTTCATCCTCTGGACCCAATAGGTCATTACAGAGAGTCAGGCAGCACGATGCTGTAGCATGTGGTGATATGTGAGCAGACTGTTAAGGTGGTCTGAAGTAAAATGTCTGTAATTCAACAGATTGTTAAAGAATTTCTTGTCAAACAATAAACGGTTTGTTGGAAACAGCTATATCATGAATCATGAATCCGTCATGACAACACTGATTTTAATAACTAAACAAGAGAATAATAATTTAGTGGTCATATATAATGCATAGAAATAATTTTTTCACATTTAAATTGTATATGCATCAAATAAAAATTAGGGGAGATAATTTGGTGGAAGGACATTACGACCAAAAGCTGGAACACCAAATAGGAAAGTTAAGCAGGGGCCTTAAACATCACTTTTAAAGTCCTTGTCTTAAAAACAGATTTAAAGTTTCTCCTTTTTTTGTTTTAAAACTGTAACTAATTGCTGAAGACAGCCAAACCTATGTTGCATCAGTGTCCTTGATGAATTTTTTAAAAATGAACTTCTTAGTCTCATTATGTGCGTCCCCCTGCAGCGTATCAGTTTCATTGTCAGTGTTACTTTTGATATAATAGTGTATAACTCACTTTGCAGTCCTGTCTCTGCAGCTGCTTAAAGCAATTTAAGGTCATTTTGGTTCCTGGAGAGTTAATGGACTAAAAATGATCACACTCTTGTTTCCTGATGATTTTGCCCTTTATGCACCAGGAGTCTGCACAGAAACATTTGGTTCAATTGTATGTAGCTGAATGATAAATAAAGTTGAGCTCAGATAAGTCGAGCAAAGCATTTAACTCTAATAGGTCCTTCACTATTTTACTTATGGTTGTAAGTTGCACACATAATAGATTAGGGAATTAAGATGATCTTTTAGGGGAATCCAAGCTTATTTCAGCAGAACTATTTTAGCATTCTGCTTCTATAAGAACATGTCTTTGTGGCTACAAGCTAAACAAGCCTGGTTTACTCTGAAACCTGAAACTAACTAAAAAGGCTCAATAACTGAGTTGCTCAATTCATAGCAGGGAGAAAAAAAAAAAGACTTATAACACATAAGCATGCTGATGTGTCCAGTGCACAAATGCACACCAGTAACAAACAAACAAACAAACAAAAAGTTACAATTTAAGTAACCAAAACAAAAATATATTTTCCATCTTTTGTATGTTAGAAAGTATTGTGGGTTGATTTTGCATGCATATGCATGTATTATCCTTCCTTTTCTTTTCTTTACTTTTCTTTTCTTTCTTTATATTTTGGGAAGTATCCAATTTTGCAGAGACAACTTTGGGTCCAGGAATGCCAATTTAATCTGTAAACAACCAGGAGCCTGTAAAGATACTGGCATGGTGTGGACTGATTTCAGCTCAAACACCTGTGTATATTTCCTGCAGGGAACTCTTCCTCTCCAACTATGTGCAACAGTTTCACTATTTGATAAATCGTGCTACTGGGTGTTTTTTCCCCTTCCTTTTTATTTTCTTTGGTTTTACACATGAAGTTCCCTGGCTAGTTTTATAAATTACAACACTTAAAGTATAAGAATATCCCATTAATGTTGGTAAACTTGTGGAAAAACATACTCGTCTCGTCTCGTCTTCTTCCGCTTATCCGGGTCCGGGTCGCGGGGGCAGCATCCCAATTAGGGAGCTCCAGACGGTCTTCTACGCAGCCACTTCTACCAGCTCCTCCGGCAGGATCCCAAGGCGCTCCAGGGCCAAACCAGAGATATATTTTCTCCAGCGTGTCCTGGGTCGACCCGGGGGCCTCCTGCCGGCAGGACATGCCTGAAACACCTCCCTGGGGAGGCGTCCAGGGGGCATCCTAACAAGATGCCCGAACCACCTCAATTGGCTCCTTTCGACATGGAGGAGCAGCGGTTCTACTCCGAGTCTCTCCCGGATGTCCGAACTCCTCACCCTATCCCTAAGGCTGAGCCCGGCCACCCTGAGGAGAAAACTCATTTCGGCCGCTTGTATTCGCGATCTCGTTCTTTCGGTCATTACCCAAAGCTCATGACCATAGGTGAGGATTGGGAGGTAGATCGATCGGTAAATCGAGAGCCTCGCTTTCCGGCTCAGCTCCTTCTTCACCACAACAGACCGGTTCAGCGTCCGCATCACTGCAGACGCTGCCCCAATCCGCCTGTCGATCTCCCGCTCCCTCCTTCCCTCACTCGTGAACAAGAACCCGAGATACTTGAACTCCTCCACTTGAGGCAGGATCTCTCTCCCAACCTGGAGTTGGCAAGCCACCCTTTTCCGACCGAGAACCATGGCCTCAGACTTGGAGGTGCTGATCCTCATCCCAGCCGCTTCACACTCGGCTGCGAACCTCCCCAGCAAGAGCTGTAGGTCAGAGCCTGATGAAGCTAGGAGGACCACATCATCTGCAAAAAGCAGAGACGAGATTCTCCTGTCACCAAACTCAACACCCTCCACACCACGGCTGCGCCTAGAAATCCTGTCCATAAAGGTTATGAACAGGACCGGTGACAAAGGGCAGCCCTGGCGGAGTCCAACCCTCACTGGGAACAGGTCCGACTTACTGCCAGCTATGCGGACCAGACTCACACTCCTCTGGTACAGGGACTGAATGGCCCTTAACAAAAGACCATCCACCCCGTACTCCTGGAGCGTCCCCCACAGGGTGCCCCTGGGGACACGGTCATAAGCCTTCTCCAAATCCACAAAACACATGTGGATTGGTTGAGCACACTCCCATGACCCCTCCATCACCCTAGCGAGGGTAAAGAGCTGGTCCACAGTTCCACGACCAGGACAAAAACCACATTGCTCCTCTTCTATCTGAGGTTCAACTATCGACCGGACCCTCCTCTCCAGTACCCTGGAGTAGACCTTCCCAGGGAGGCTGAGGAGTGTGATCCCCCTATAGTTGGAACACACCCTCTGGTCCCCCTTCTTAAAGATGGGAACCACCACCCCGGTCTGCCACTCAACAGGAACTGCCCCCGATGACCACGCAATGTTGCAGAGACGTGTCAACCATGACAGTCCTACAACATCCATAGCTTTCAGATACCCAGGTCGGATCTCATCCACCCCCGGGGCTCCGCCACTGCGTAGTTTTTTTACTACCTCCGCGACTTCTGCCCCAGAGATTGGACAGTCCATCCCCAGGTCTCCCAGCTCTGGTTCCTCATAGGAATGCGTGTCGGTGGGATTGAGGAGCTCCTCAAAGTATTCCTTCCACCGCCCGACTATAGCCCCAGTTGATGTCAGAAGCTCCCCGTCCCCACTGTAAACAGTGTGAGCGAGTTGCCGCCTTCCTCCCCTGAGGCGCCGGATGGTTTGCCAGAACCTTTTTGGAGCCGACCGATAGTCTTTCTCCATGGTCTCACCAAACTCCTCCCACGCCCGAGATTTTGCCTCGGAAAATGCCACTGCTGCACCCCGCTTGGCCCTCCGATACCTATCTGCTGCCTCTGGAGACCCACAGACCAGCCACGCCCTGTAGGCCTCCTTCTTCAGCCTGACGGCTCCCCTAACCTCTGGTGTCCACCAGCGGGTACGGGGGTTACCGCCACGATTGGCACCGGCTACCTTGCGACCACAGCTAGCAACAGCCGCCTCAACAATCACAGAGCGGAACAAGGCCCAATCGGACTCAATGTCCCCCACTGCTCTCGGGACGCGGTCGAAGCTCTGCCGGAGGTGGGAGTTGAAGACCATCTTGACAGGCTCTTCTGCCAGGCGTTCCCAGCAGACCCTCACTATACGTTTGGGTCTACCAGGTCTGCGTAGCATCTTCCCCTGCCATCTGATCCAACTCACCACCAGGTGGTGATCAGTTGACAGCTCCGCTCCTCTCTTCACTCGAGTGTCCAAAACATACGGTCTCAGGTCAGATGATACAACTATAAAGTCAATCATTGACCTGTAACCTAGGCTGCCCTGGTACCAGGTGTACCGGTGGGCATCCTTATGTTCGAACATGGTGTTCGTTATGGCCAAACTGCGACTTGCACAGAAGTCCAATAACAGAACACCACTCGAGTTCAGATTGGGCGGGCCGTTCCTCCCAATCACGCCCCTCCAGGTCACGCTGTCATTGCCCACGTGAGCATTGAAGTCTCCCAGCAGGACTATGGAGTCCCCAGTAGGAGCGCTATCCAGCACTCGTCCCAGGGACTCCAAAAAGGGTGGGTACTCTGAGCTGCTATTTGGTAAGCACAAACAACAGTCAGGACCCGTTCCCCAACCCGAAGGCGCAGGGAAGCTGCCCTTTCGTCCCCCGGAGAAAACCCCAACATACAGGCAGAGAGTCTTGGGGCTAACAGAAAGCCCACCCCAGCCCTCCACCTCTCACCCGGAGCAACTCCAGCATAGAAGAGAGTCCAACCCCTCTCAAGGACTCGGGTTCCAGAGCCAACGCTATGTGTCGAGGTGAGCCCGACTATATCTAGCCGGTATCACTCAGCCTCTTCCACAAGCTCCAGCTCCTTCCCCGCCAGAGAGGTGACGTTCCATGTCCCAATAGCCAGTTTTTGTGTCCGGGGATCGGACCGCCAAAGCTCCCGCCTTGGTCTGCCATCCGATCCACATTGCACCGGACCCTTCATGCTCCTCCTGCAGGTGGTGGGCCCACAGGTGGATGAGCCCATGTATCCAGTTCGGGCTGGGCCCGGCTGGGCCCCATGGGCAAAAGCCCGGCCACCAGGCGCTCGCTCACGGGCCCCAACCCCAGGCCTGGCTCCAGGGTGGGACCCCGGTAACCCTCCGGGCCGGGTACACTGGCTCGATGATTGTACTTGCATGAAGAGTCTTTTGAACCGCACTTTGTCTCACCCCTCACCTAGGACCAATTTGCCATGGGTGACCCTACCAGGGGCACAAGTGCCCCAGACAACATNGCTCCTAGGATCATTAGGGTACTCAAACTCCTCCACCACGATAAGGTGACGGTTCACGGAGGAGGGAAAAACATACATTCAATTATTATATTTTTAGGAAATAAAAAACCCTATTGTGAAATGACATCCAGCAAAAAAACAGTAATATACTAAAACCATAAAGTCCCAGTCCTCCTATGTGCTGCTGTGACAGTGAATGCCTTTGTCTGGAAACACATTCATGTGATTTAGCCAACCGATATTTTTGAGTCATAATGAGCACATGAATAATAAATGAATAAATACACGTTTTCTTCCAGCTTGACATCAATTATGTTTGATTTGATTAAAACTGGATTTTAAGTTAATTTAGTTTACTAACAGAAAATGCATCAGGTTGCTCTGCATGTTGACACATTTACATAGTTTTGTAGGGGTGTGATTATGTTTTGCACTCAGAATAAATATAACATCAGAACTCAGATGTGCTTTGTATTTTTAAAATATGAAAATGTTTCCTAAGATAATAAATAAACATACCTGGTAAGAAGCAGGTCTGACTGATAGATTTAATGCCCTCTGGTCACTCATCCATAGTCGCCTCAGACAGAAAAGACCACATTCATTTAGCTTTTCTTGAGGAATGGCCAGAGCAAACCCACCAGAGGACCTTAGATTGTTTTCAGGCAGGCAGAAGGTCAGATCAGAGGTTAATCCTCTACCTTTAAAGGTCAACTAAACTTTAAAATCTAATAAAAAGATCAGAGAAAAGTTTGGTCTCTTGCAGGACCTGGTGATAACTCTCAGGTTTTGGTTATCTTAAGGGTAGGTTTAAGTAGTGTGCATTGCAAAAATCTGAAAACTGATAAGACATTATTAACAGAGACAATCTGAGAGAGGACATGCCTTTAAAATGTATTTTATTGATGCTGTGTGATAGCAAAGCTCACGTAGTTTTGATTGTTTTTTATTTCATTATCATGTTACCTCATATAGAAAGGCTTGTTTTTGATATGATGGCTTGTAAATGTAGCAGGAAGGCCTCCTGGCAGCTGATTCAAGCTGGAAATGTTACATCGAGGAACATCAGTGACTGATCAAGGCATTACTATTACAAGTCATCTACAAGTGTCATGATGACATGACGGAATACTGAATGACGACACTGGATATAATGCAAGAACAATTAACTATTGCACTATATGCATCTTAATGTCACTGTGAAATCAAAGTTTATTTTTTGCACAATATGGGACACAAATAGCTTTGTTATCTCGACAAAACAGAAAAGTTCATTTGTGATTGTGTGAAGAAACTTGCATGGCAGTTTAGAATAAAGGTTACCTGGAACTTGAAATTGGTGTTTAAAGTTAAATTCAAAGGTTAAGAAGATTTGTCCGGGGATCGGACCACCAAAGCTCCCGCCTCTGTCTGCCACCCGATCCACAATGCACTGGACCCTCATGCTTCTCCTGCAGGTGGTGGGTCCACAGTTGGATGAGCCCATGTATCCAGTTCGGGCTGGGCCAAGTTTAACTTGTTAATAATACTTATGCCTTCTAATGCTAGGCTGTAAAAATAGTTGTACATTTGTAAAAATCAATGAATGTTTAGTAAAGATTGGAAAAAAGAAGTTTTAAAAATGTAGCTGATTTAGTCATCAATCCAATCAGTCTTTTGTAAAACTTAAAAAGTATATATTTTTTCAAACTCAAAATTTTAAAATATGTATCTGATCAAGGTAGTTACAAGTTACCTGAAACTGTGTTGTTTACACTCTGCAATTAACAAATCTACTTTAAAATGACCTAAATGAGACCATAATCAGGATATTTACACCTTGGATAAATCTAATTTAAGTTATTTTCAAACAGTGAGTTTTTATGGTTTTCCCAGCAGCACCTATTATTAGTCAGGATTTACATACAAGAACTGCAAGCTCAAAATGATGACTGCACTCCCTTGTCTCTTAAAAGTAAATTATATTTTGCTATAACTAATGCAACCATTTTTAAGCATTTTATTTAAAAATCAAGCAGTTAATAAAAATATCTCATTAAATTAAAGCAACTTCAAGCAACTCTGACAACGTGATTTACATTCTAGTCTTATGGTTTTGTTGTATTGTTATACAGGATTTGGGTAATATGTGCCAAACAGCAGAACCTGTTTGTTTTGTCCCTCCTGGGCTGCTGTGGTGAGATAGCAGCTGTGTTTTGATGAGTTCAATAGGTTTCAGTCTTTTTTCAAAATGTTAAACAAGTCAGTATTCTCATTTAACAAAAATGTTTATAACATACAAAAAACCAAAAACAATAAACACCACACAACTTATTGATTTGATTCCAAGTGATGCTTTCGTATACTTGTCTCTAAAAGTTATAAAAACAACAATTTAACCTTTGAAATGTTCCTTTTGGTCACGAATATTTAAACTTGTATAAATGTGACTGGACGTTTAATTGATTTAGAGCAAAAGCGCCAAAGTCAGTGAAGGTTTTCTGGGTGTTAATTAACTGGAACAAACCTCTAGGATTTTACTGTTGGCATGAGAAGTACTTCAGCTCCAGAACCAACCGACAGTGAGGAAAAAATGTCTGTCGACAATTTTAATGACAATCAAGTTGGCCCTCTTCTCTTTCTCAAAACATGGCTTCTTGCCATGGATACTTTAAGGTCCAACAGCTTGTTTGGCGCCATTTTTGAAGTGTCTCAAAGGTGACAGAGGAGCAGATTTTATTGTGCTTATTAAGGCCAAATCTAAAGCTCCACAAAATTACACAATTACTGTGTTCACCTCCTCATTGTGCTTCCTAACCTGACCCTGTGTCATCTATGCATGTTTTATGCTTTTATTTCTCAATAAATACCTCAATAAAAGTATCCTTATAATAGCTTTATTATTGCTTTCTGAATAGGTTATTGAGTAGTTAAGTACACTCCATATAAAACATTAATAAATCAGTTATATATTGAAACAGAATCACTATGGGAAGTTCAAAAATTGTGTTTTTATTTAATTGGGTAATTTGTTAGTTTGCTAGAGACCCATCTTCCTTTATTTTGCTTGTTATATGAATGTGTTTGTGCCATTTATAACTTTAGGAGGACGCTTCATTGATAAAGTGTGTAAAGATGACCCTTTATAAATGAGTAAGAAACAACAGACATAACAGAGAGGTGTCTATTTGGCCAGAAACGCCTCTTTATTTCCTATTATCCAATGCATTTTAACCACTTACTGATGGTGTACTAGACAACCATTAATGATGTTTTTATGAAGCTTTTATAAAAGTTCCTTTTTGTAAAGCAGTACCAACCGACAAACTGGAAAACTCACTCTTTGTAAGGTAAATGTAGAAAATGCATGATTTTTTTTTTTTGCTACTACTTGTTCAAACTGATTTTCAGCTCAGAGCCCTGAATAAAGATGGTGAATATTTATTTATATTTTTGCATAAATCAAATTGAAAGTGTTACCAGATTCTGAACTCTTGCAACAGTGTGAACATCTGTGGGGATTCAAGATAATGTAGTTTTCAAAAGTCCTGAACAACCTCTATTTCTGCACTTTACCACAAAATAGATTTAATTTAAACTTTAATTCAAAAGCTTTACCTTTGGCTTGAGCTTGAACTGTTTCCAATGGGATGACTTATGCTGAGATTTTATTACTGAAAACATAAGGCAGTACAGAGAATTGGGTCTTAACCCTATATGACATTTTGTTAGTTTCACATATTTTTTTTCTCAAATTTGAGAAATTGATTTATAAAAACAAAACATACATTTTTTTAGCTATGAAAATCAGTAGGGATGTTTAGAAATCACCTGTTGATTTTCTCTTCAGTTACCTAATTATTGTCTTTCAAGCATCACCAGACAAATAGAGTGAAAAGTTCTGAATCACAGGTGAAATGCTCAACCTTTTTTCCATTTGTCTGGACTCTGGATTTGCTTCCCTGGAAGAAGCCATCATTACTGACAACAATAATCCATTGTGCTTATTTCCCGCTGGGCTTTTCAATGCACTTCTTGCTATCACAAGCCAAAATGTTCATTGTTGTATGGCACAATCGAACCCCCACATACAGTGAATGCTTGGCACATGAAACGATTAGGATTCACATTGAATGTCCCACTAATCCCTCATGAATAGGACTTTAGGATGCGTGTGGGGGTGCAGGTTCTAATGTAACACTCCTGTTTGGATAAGAGGCATTTAGATTTACTGGAATCGAACTAAAAATACTTAAATTACTGGCGAGAATACTTTTGAAGACATTTGTTGCAACCTATGGTTTGTTTTGTTAAATTTCTTATAAAGTCTCTTTAGGTTTTTGCATTAGTCCTGATATCAGCTCAATGTCTAAATATGTCAGTTGTTTATATTGTTTGTAAAAGGTTTGATTTCCTGAACTTTACTTTTTAATTTTGCAACAAAAACAACAACCTCTAATAATCAATCGAGCACTGATTTGAAAAATGCACACATGGGATTAATATAAGGAGACAAAGATACAGAGACATAATCTAAAGACAAGTGGAAGCAAATAGTTTCACAACAGTTTGAAACTGTTACTGATCACAAGAAAAAGAATTAGCAAAAGATTAGACTGTTTCTTCAGTGATTTTCCCCCAGGAAGCCTGCAGACAGCTCTAATTCTTTTGATTTGTGCATCATTTGATTGGAAAGAAAATGAGGCAGAGTGAAGACAGAGGAAGTAAAAGATACCATTATGTCCTCATCAAAAGACAACTCCATTATGACTCAGTATGTAACAATTTTTGTCTAGAATAACTAACAAAGAAAAAAGCACATGAAAAATGTGTTTTTAGAACTAAACAATGAGGGAAACCCAGTAAAAGTCAGCTTTGACTATTAGAATTATTTACTTGTCATAACTTTACATAAACAGTATGTTATTTATTTCCCTCATAACCCAACTGTCTGCAGAACATTTAACATCAAATAACAATTTAAAGAAGTCAATGAAACTGTGATTTTTAAATGTATTCATATTGAAAAATTAAAATAAGAAAGTACAACCACATCATTTTTTGTCAAAATGTTTCCTAAACAAAGTTACACACATTAAATCTCCCAAACCAAACCGAGTTTCACTATTTGAGTGTTTTTTTTATTTTTTAGCAGTTATATTTGTAGAAGTGTACTGTACCAAGCAACACATCACAGTCCATACCAAAAAGACAAAATATCCCTCAGTTGGTTTTCTCTCTTGTTTTGAGCTTCGAGTGCTGCCAGGTGTGTGCCAGTCACAGGTGTATGACTGGCACCTGATTGGCACCTAACTGACAGCACCTTGTGTGGAGAGGTCTGGTTACTTTGTAGAGTTAGTGTGTGCTCCAAGCACTGACATGTCACTTTTGTCCCTTCAGGATAAGAACTGTACAGTACAACAGGGGACCTGGAAGCTGGTGTTCCAGACTGTGGTGGACGTTGTTGCCTTTCCAAATTTAGTTCCATGAAACTGGTCAATTTAAAGACAGTTTGCAATGGGGATGTCTCTGGAGTTCAACACCCTAAGGAGGTTTTTTCACCCTTGCTTCACTGGGAACAGTGGGCTCTCTTTCAAAGATTTATAGTGAAGATTTACACAACTGTATCACAGATTGATCTGTAATAAGATGATGGGGAACAGACTTCAAATCACCAATCTACAAGCCTTTAACTGCTACTTCACACAGGGTGCGGTGCGGTTGCTGTGCGGCACCGCAGCAGCAAGAAGAGTAGTCCACACCGGCTGCGGTTTTGTTGTGGAATGTCTCCGGCTCTTTGCCTCAGCAGGAGCACCAAATCCCGGTGCGGAAGTTAACTTTGACCTGCAACTGCACCGCAGCTGCACCGGAGTCGGTGTGGAGGCTGTAATTGGAATAAATGGTTTTTAATCCTCACACCGCACCGCAACCACATCCGGGTGAAGTAGCCTTCAGGCTGCCAGGAACATCAGGCCTGTTTGTGGTGGTGTCAACAGCACCAACATTTACATTACAAAAACATAAGATGTTGCAATTTTGGTGTGTTTTTCCCCCTTTAGCTGTTTCACTAACTTGTGAAATGTACAAAATAAAAGTGAAACACAAGTAAGGCTACTGAATGCCTCTGGCTGCATGTTATTTCACAGATGCATTTTTAACATTCAGGGATCCTTTTGGTGTCAAATCCTGAGCACTTCCTCTGGCTCCCTCATGACAATTTTCTGTCATTTTCTTTTGAAAGCTTTGTGCATGGTTAGGCAATCTGACTCCCACAGGGGAAAGATGAAGAACCAGTTGCATTTAGAAACTCTGATGACTGAAATGGGTCTTTAAAAAGAATAAAAAAACAAAATTTCATCCAAAATAATTAATAAATGACACACTCCACTTATCGAGCCTCTTCCTCAAAACAAAAACAAGTACATTAGGAGTATTTTTGGAAATACAATAGCTGTCCTTTTTTTGTTGTTGTAAAGGGAGTTTTACTCAAAGTAGCCCCTCTGTGCTCAGCATTTAGAAGCACTTCAGCTCTCCCAAAGGCCACAGAAGAGCAGATGGTGTACTGCCTGCACTTTTCATTACTCAACATCCTACAAAAACTACAGAATATCCAGTAGATTTTTTATATTTTTTACCTTTGAAAAAACACATCCTTTTTCACAGGTCTTTAGATCAATGACAAAATAATTCAGCTCATAAACTATTTGTCTTTAATTCAGTCTCATGTTTTTTTAACTGGGTGTCAGCGACCTGACTCTCTCTGTGTGAGTTCAGGCGCTTCTTAAACGTGTTCTTGCTGTTGATCTCTTTGAATTCCATACAAATGAATTCATCACAGAGGACGGGTTTGTTTGAGAGCAAGGCTGATGAGGCCTTGACTGTCCTTGTTTAAAAACAGGACTTTTTAAGTAAAGTGGAGTATCTGACCAACACTAACCCTGCAGGTGAGAAAAATATGTGGATGTGTGATGTGGAGCCAAACTGTACACAGCTATAGTACTGGTTCTCATTTATTTTCTGTCAGAGCACCTCCTAAAAACATTAAGACATAAACATACTCCAACACATACAAAAGCACACACATTGCAAAACAGTTCAAGCATTTTTTTTAGATAAAAAGGGACACCAATGCACTTTACATTAGTCAGTTGTTCACCCATTCATACACACATTCACATGCTGATATTTATTTTATTAACCTTAATCTAACCTTAATGTCCCATTGAGATTAAAACAATCTTTTTGAAGGGAGTCCTGACTAGAATTAAAAACAGTATCAAAGAATAACAGAGAACATAAAAAGACTAAAATACATCAGACTTAAAAAAATCACCCCAACAAGTTTACTTGTAGCCCTTCATTTGGGAACATGTGCATCTGGTACCTAAATGATCCTTAATCCTGGCCTTAAACTGAGACCTTGTTACGACCCTAAAATTGTCTAGGAGTAAAAATAAGGGTCTAACACAAATGTGCTCCAGGACAAGGTGATTAAGGTTTGCAAAAGAAAAGTTTATTTTTCCCTCCCACGATCACAACCCAGCAGGAAGAGGAACTGCGGAACTAAAGGAGTTAGAACAAAACTAAAAACTCTCTTCAACTAAAGAAAGAGGGCTAAACAAACACAAAACGCTGGGGAGAAAACTCTACGACCCAGGAATATACAGTTAAACCTAATAAATTACACTAACAAGTATTTAAACTAACTAAAGGCGCTCAGAAATAACGAGGATGGATTAACTAAGGACGCTCGGAAATATCGAGGATGGAAGTCACGCTAATACTAAAGACGAAATGAAAATGCTCTTTAACGAGCAGCAGAACCCTGCAAACTACAAACAAGTACTGTAAATCGTAAACACCGCTAAACCTGTGAAACCACAGCTGTCGGGGACGTCAGCTACCGTTCTGAGTCCCCCCGTCTATCTGGCAGCCTGGGCCTTTTGAACTCTAGTCAGTCCTGATCAGGCTGACTACCAGCAGCTGCGTGATCTAACACAGCTGCGGGAAGATCGGCGTGCCGCTGTCCTGAGTGCTGAACCGGGAGTGCAGGAGCCAGCCTGCTCCGTCGCTGTCCTTGGTCCTGAACAGGTGAAGGCAGCAGACTGGGGAACTCCTCATGACAGCCACACGTAACAGACCTCGTTAGTAAATATTGTCGTTTAAAATGACTCTGCAGGATGTGGGTGCAAATACATGAAATGCACTTTTACCAAAAACGGTTTAAGCATGTGGGATTTCAAATCAAATGTGATCATGCGACTGTAGATTACTGCTTCTGTGTGCCGCCTTAGTAACCAGGAACACTGGTATGCAGGTAATTCACCCAAATTAACCTAAAAATATATATCAATGATCCGAACTATGGCTATGTAAAGAGAGCCAACCAACAGTCTCATACAAATCACAGTGATGTGTACAAAAACTACAGTTAGTTACAAATGTTAGTGCAGCATGATATACAAAATCCAATGTTGACAAAAGGTCATTTTTGGATGCATATACAAGCTATCCCCATAATCCAACATTAATAACAGAGTAGCTTGTATACAGTAAATTGTTTCCAGATTAAAGGAGATTATCTTGTTAGTAAAAACCCAATCTTACTTTTAATTTCTTAGCCAAACAATGTGATGGTTAAAAGACAGATTTTCCTCAAGATAAAAAATTATGTTTATAAACTGGCACTCGTTCAATTACCCTCTGATAGTGTTCTAATCTGTGAAGCATTTCCTACGTTTTCTGATCTAGAAAAGCAGATCATCTTGATCTCATGTGATTTTAACACCAGTTTCAGATTGTAAAGGTTTTCCTGTATACAGTAATAGTAAAAGTAGATCGTGAAGTGTTTTTGTCCAGCTGGGGCACAACGACTAAGGCAGACAGAGCAGGGGTTCAAACCAACAACCCGCTGGTTACCAGACAAACTCCTACCCTCTGAGCCACCTTCACTCTCATCATTACACAATGACAAGTCTCAGCCTGAGATGCTGACTTTAAATTTCACTTTCACCTTAGGTGTGGTGCACATGCTCAGTTTATGCATCAAGATTTGAATGCCATGCTTTTATTTTTTCAGCATTAAAAAAAAAACTTGTGTAAAAAAAGACTAAACTTTGTACAAGTTTAACAACAGCTTATTAGAGCATTCTACCCATATCTTCTTGGAGCATGCACTGAATTTATAAGAAAATCTACTGAGTATGGAGATATTTAAATGAAAAATTAACCATCATTATCTCACATTAGTTTTGTGTTAATAATAATAATATTTGTACATTAATATTACCTGATATTAAATTGTAACTTTACTGCCCCAAATGAATACAAATGCAAATAAGAAAATTCTTAGCGTGGAAGTTAACGGACGTAAACTCAGTCCACTACCTTCACCTGGGACATCAACACCTCATTCTCCAGCTAAAGCTGTTGCTATAGTCTTTCAATGGAGTCAGACTCTCTTCCTTTTAGGATGAGCATTCCCTGCCTACATTATCTCAAACGTAAACTATTACTGCTGTGAAACACCATCTTCAAACTCATCTGGAAGATATATATAAGCTGCAAGTTGATTGGCTAAGTAAGGTCCAATAACAATAAAGATTCAATTAAATTAAAAAAAAGACAGATAAATAAGCATATAAAAACTTTTATGTTCTAAAATTTAAATAAATGCAGCCAGAATTTTGAACACTAACATGTTTCTAGTGCACAGAGGTGGGATCTGTATTCCTGTTCAGCAACAGAGAAGAACACTTACAACAACCTTAGAAAAAAAAACCCCAATATACTTTGAATTTTTAAAATGCTTCCATAGGCTGCTGAATGACTACACTTCAACAATTTGGCACATAAAGTGACACATGTCAAACATTTTATTTTTCTAATCCACCATGTGCATTAGACCCAAATGCAACAGCCCCAGGGTTGAAACAGTCTTTTAGCTCCTTGAAAGAAGCCCCGGGGCCGCAAGGTTCTGGGTGTTGTTAGTTAAAAAGCACCTTTTGTGTGCCACTCTGTGTGCCCAATTGCACGACTGTAGACGAGTGTTAAATCTGTGCACAACCTTTTGAGCTGTCTGACAGCTCTGCTTTCGAGCATACTGTTTGTTACCAACCTTTGCACTCACCCTGCTCTTTGTCTCAGCTAAAGGCTCTCTGACAGGCCTCCAAGGATCTGCTCTAAACCTGCCCTCAGCTCATCACCTACACAGCCCACTTCGCCACTCAGAACCATCCCCATCTCAGCTTAATCTGCCCACCTGTTCAGCCAGTAAATTACCCGGTTCCCCTCAATCTGTCTGTCTGAGTCTCAGACTGCTCAGGATCACCAGCTCAGCTCTACTTGTAACATTTCCCCAACAGCAGACTTAAAATAAAAAACAATAAAGGAAATTAATTAAAGAAATATTAGAAGATGTCTAGAAATGATTAGATAAATGCTTGTTTTTTTATCTTCTTAATTTAATTAAAATGATGCTTTCTTCTTCTCTGACAGATGGGGTGTAAGAGAAAATGGAAAGTTCAAAGCACTGCTTAAAATGTTTAGTTATTTTAAAAAAATAGGAACAATTTAATTTGACATGTGAAGTGAATCTCAGATATAGGTCAAAGGCCAAATTGCTTCTCGCCCCTTCCTTCCTCTACCCCTACATTTTGCGCCTTCACATCAACGAGACAAGAAGTCTCTAATTTTCTCATAAATGGGGGGTGGGGGAAGTGAACCTTCAAATAAATGTTTTTCAGGGGCAAACTTCAAACAAAGGGGTCTCATCTACACTAAAAAAACCTCACAAATGTCATTAGTGAATTAAATTAAAGGTGATCTTGTTGGATATATAAAGAAACAAGGACTTGAGATTGAATGCATTTCTGGGACTTTTATTACACATACAGTACATACACACACACACCAGCATGGCCAGCCTTCCAATTACACTGAGAACATGGAGGAGACCTTTCAGCGCCCTGACAGCTACAGCTGCAGTTCTGTAGGCCCACTTGGTCAAAACGGACTGGAAGCAGTCAGTTTTGGACAGGAGGGACTCCTAGAGGTCATTGTTGTCAACCTTGGTGCAGATGGGCCTCAACCAACGGTTCCATGGGGGGGAATGCAGTGCATTCCAAGTTCCTCCATGCCCAAAAAATCTAGAAAGTAAGCTCCCAGTATCTGGGTCCTCCCGCTGAAGGTCACCTTGTCATCATCCTCATAATCCAGGTTGAGAACATCTTCCACCGCTGAAGCTTTCAAGGCCGGGTCCACCTGGGAGTCCCAGCTGCCCGAAGCACACGGCTCGACATCCACAGCCCACTTGACGTTGGAGCTGAGCCAGCCGATGGCAAATATGAGTCTTCACCAGAGAGGATAGCTTGCTCCGACCGTGGTGAGGCAGAAGCAAAGCAGCTAGCGTCCAGCGACGGAGGTGTTGTTTCCAGGATACGGACAGAAGGCTAGCCTGCTGAAAACTTAAATACGCTCTGAAGCAAAAAGACATTTCTGAATGATGCTGCGATATAGCGCAAGCTATTTAAAGGCTGAGTGACGCAGGCATCGCTATCAACAGCCAATCAAGATTGGCATAATGAGACAGGTCCTTCTGAGGAATACGCAGGCGGCGTATCCCATAGTGAGACATCATACCTAATGCTATGAATGAGAACATTTGTGACTTGGAAGTGAACCAGTTGTTTCACAAGTGTTTGCTGTCTTTTACAGGGAAAAAGTACTCCACCATAGGAAAATACCCATTATTTATGACTTAAAGTCAGCATACTTAACTAGCCTAAAAGAACACCTGACTTCTAAACTTTGCACTTGGTCAAATGAAAGTAGATTAGAAATACTCTGAGTAAAGAAAATAAAGGAGATTGCATTTTAATCTGAAGAATTAAACCCATTGTGATCATCTAAACATGTAAAATCAAACACTATAGTTACTAAGTGTGGATGCACTGATGAAATGTAGCCCCAAAGTAAATGTGATTAACACAAACATACATTTAAATACTATTGACCAAAAACTAAGGTTGGTATCAGAAGAGTCCTAGTTGTACATGAAGTTCACCTGACAGAAAAAACTACAAGTGTATTTGAGGACACACTGACGTTAACTCTTTATATATAAAATGAATCTGCAAAAAATGATAGCATATCATCTGCATAAATCTGGGACCCATTTTGAGCTGTCTCTTTTCACCTCTACTCCTCATAACTTTGACCAAAGGGCCAAAAGGTGTTGGTGGGAGCAGTGGTAACGCTGGTAAACAGGATCTGGTCTGAATGTTGAAGATCAGCCATGTGTTGGATTCCATGTGAGCACAGCCCATGCAATAAATGTATATCCTCACTTTAAGAAAGCTGGATTATGAGTATATAAAGAGAGGATTGTCAGTTTGCTTGAGGACAACATCAACTCAGAACAGACGCTTCTAAAATAAGCACGTCTGATTTCTCTCTAGATGAAGAGCTCTTCACAGAGAGCTGCATTTCACAAGTTAGAATTTGAATAAGTTTCAATCATTATCTGTAAAGTTTTAATTGCTGTTGAAGAAGTCTGCAATTACAAGAGACAGATGGAAAAAGAGACTAATAAAAGTCCATCCATCCATCCATCCATTTTCTGTAGCCGCTTAGTCCTCCACAGGGGGTTGTGGGGCAGCTGGTGCCTATCTCCAGCGGTCAGGGGGCGAGGGACACCCTGGACAGGTCGCCAGTCCATTGCAGGGCCACACAGAGATGAATGAGACAAACAACCACACACCCACTCACACCTAAGGACAATTTACCAGCCCAATCAGCCTGACAGTCATGTCTTTGGACTGTGGGAGGAAACCGGAGTACCCGGAGGAAACCCACGCACGCACGGGGAGAACATGCAAACTCCACGCAGAGAGGCCGCAGAGCCGGGACGCGAACCCACGACCTCCTTGCTGCGAGGCAACAGTGCTAACCAACTGCGCCACCATGCAGCCCACTAATAAAAGTTATATCTAAAACAAATAAAGAGCATGCAATATGTCTGTTTTATTGTGATTTATTAATTTCCATATTTATGTGGCATAAACGTAAGTTTACTCAAAATATTTATTGCAAAAGAAACAGATACAAGAGTGTTCTAATCCTGCCAACTGGCCAGAATCTGAGTCTAGCTGGTTTGTTTTTTAAATGATCTGGTTTAGACTGGTTTTTATACCAACAAATATATAATTAAAGGGAAATCAGAGATCAATTATCTGTTGGGAAACTGACCCATCATTTTACAAACTATTGGCATAATAGTATTTTATCCCCCCTAATAAATACACACACACATTGTTGGTTGCTTGGGGAGAATGAGGGAGAAAAAAAGAGCCAATTCATTTTCAAACCAACACACAGTGACGAGCCATTTTAGGTGAGCCAGAATTCCCATCACTAATTCTCACCGTGCTTTCCTGTGATCTGCAAACACAGACTGAAAGATAACCAGTTCGTTATATTAGTGCTGTAATGAATGGATGCCATGAGCAAAAAATTTTTGTGATTTTCTTTTACAAGGCAGCAATTTCATATTATGTTTGCTTCTCATCCGAGTAATCAAAGCAAAACATAAAGCTGGATTCGATACTTTATCTTGAAACTGGAATTTAAAAAAGGATTTTCACTTGCTTTTCAGGATAGGAGTATAAAAAATACACAATTTCATGGAAAAAAGCTCAAATTGCTCCACTTGTGTTTAAGTTATGTGATAAATTTCCAGTAAAACAAACTATCAGTTCTTGTTGTGGTGTATTGAAGGATGTTATTTCTCTACAATAACCACTTCTGCTTCCTAAAACCTGTCTTATTGTTGACTCTGGCTCCAATCTCACCACACTTGCTCCAGGTTCTGCTTGAATGCGCCAACGCTAAGCAACAACAGTAAAAACTCATCAGTGTGGGCTTTCTGTGCTCGTCGTCGTGTTCATGTTGTGGGGTGTAATGAATAATCCTGTCTTGGTTTTTAAAGGAGTTGCAGATATGCTGACTGCAAATCAAAAGCAACACCGTAGGAAGCACCAACTGTGCTGCATTGACTTCCATTGTTACTCAACTCAAGCACCTTTACCAAAGAAGGCTCAAGTGAAGAATAAACACTGCTGTAATTATTCAAAGTGTTGTATTATACTGCCTGGAATGATTTATGTCTTGTGAAATCTCCTTTGCGTGCACTTCTGTCTGTCTCAGAGCTTCATATAAAACCTTGGAATTATCTCTACAATGCTTTGTTTGCTCTCATCCCACCTACTGACTACTGCGTCTGTGCAGTAACACGTCGAGTGTAAATAGTCATTTTCACCTTACAGTCCAAAAATACCCACACACAAACTCAGCAGTGTTAAACAGCTAGGGCTTCTCGAGACTTTGTTTGAACACGTGTGTGTGAAAACACTTCTAAGAGTTCGCTAATAGGATATAAAAGACAACTGAATTATTTTTGTACAAATGCCATAATTAGAGCTGTCTACTGGGACTTGTCTGGAAGATTTGAGCTAAGAATGTTGGCAGAAAGCTTAAATGTTTGGAAAATAACTTTACCCCAACAAATTTAAGAAAGCGTGTCAACCTTTAAAGTATAGAAGTTAATTAACGAGCAAATGGGGAATTATTAGAATCAGCTCTATTTTTAATGTATTATGGACTAATGTTTATTTTTAGTGGTTGGGTGTGTGGGATCTTGCATTGGTTTTTGTGTGTTTTTCTCTAGTTTTGCTTTTAGATTTCTACTGGGGTGGCAGTAGCTCAGTAGGTCATCTTGCAAGTGAAGAGTTGCTAGTTCGAACCCCACTCCAGCTAGGTCACTTTGTACTGCCGTCAGCGTGTGAACGACTGACTGATGTAAAGTGCTTTGTAGTCCATGAATTAGATATTTACATTCTTACTTGTCCTAGTCACTTCTTACACTCCAGCCCCTCATCTGCATCACCTCACCTGTTTCTACTTGGTAATTACCTTTCAGTTGTTTTTTTTTAAACATTCATTTCATACTTCACATCCTCGTGTTTGCCTGTGATTTTTGTTAATAGTTTTTAACTTTATTCTACTGTTTTTAAACTTTATTCTACTGTAGTCACCTTTAAATTTATGATTGAGTTCCAACTTTAACTCACTATGTTTGACATTAGGAATATGAGACATAAAACTTATCAGCTCTTCAAATGTAGATTTAGAATTATTTGGAGTTACTTACAAAGTAAATCTATAAAACCCAGCAAACTATTATAAAAACAGTCATTTTGTGCATATTTATGATGATTGCAGCTGGTGGAGAGGTCAATTGGTGTGTGAATGTCTGACAATATGAGTTAAATGCTGATTAAATAAAAGCTCTGTCAACTAAAAATTAAGTTAGCAAAGTTTATTAATATTAGTGAGACAACAAATTATTCTGCACGTATCCCTGACCTAAGCATTTGATGATTGGCAACATTAAAATAATATCATAGTTTTTCTGTGACCTGAAGTTGTTAAGAATAATTTGACAGTTTGTTTTTTACATTTTCCAAAAACACTGGCTCAAAACCTTGTAGGAGCAAAATGTAGAGTTCCTTCAGCACAGTGTGTGGCTTATAGGAAGTGTTGCTAAACTGAGGTGAGCGTGAATCCTCGCCAGTGAACCAGGTGTGATGTAGTGTAGTGTTGGTAATTAGCCACAGGTGTGTAAAATCAGCCAGAGTAGCAGCTCTACAGCCAGACCTCGACAGAGCCACACAGAGAGGCAAACATCTACAGCTAACTGGGTGTAGAGGAGAGGCATGCTAGAGTGTGACCTATATTGCCAAAACAGCTTTAAAAAGCATGTAAAGACCATTGTTACTGCGTAAAAAGAGGCAGTGAGGGAGGAGAAAAATCTAAATTAAGATCATTGAATATTAGAGGTGTGCAAAGCAGCTGGTATTTGTAGTTGTTGAAGGGGGAAAAGGTTTTTATTTGTATTCGAGTAAAATTAAAAATAGGTGTAAAAGTCCACTTTTTGTGTTACACTTCTAATTTACGTTATAGTGTAAGTATTCTTTAATTATCCATTATAATAATTATGGATAATGTAATATTGGTTGTTGTTTTTCCATAAATCCTGCAATGAATTCCTAACAAGGAATGTCATTGAAAAGAATATAACATAACAGCCATGACATGAAACTGTAACCCAGACAAATCATTTAATGCATTAATGAAGTTATTAAGATATGTTACAGTCTTAAAGGTTCAAATAATGGAAAACATGTTCAATGTCGTGTTTTTAGCTTCACCTCTCCCTAGCGTCACTCAGGCTGATACTTTGAGGTTTTTTATAGTTGATTGAGCAGTTAGTGTGCTTGTGTGTGTGACTGGTGAGTGGGCCCCTCACATATTTGAGTTACATTGAGATTTTAGAGGATATGTGTTTATTGGTTTAATGTATTTGTTTTTGGTTGTTTAAAATGATTAGATCAGTAAATGACTGGTTTAAATACCCCATTAAAGAGGTTTTCTATTCTATTCTAGAATAAACAGCATAACACAGAATGGCAACCTTTAAAAAGTGGAAGGAGAAAGAGAACAGAAGGTGAGAAAGCTGATATGATCGATATGATCTGGTATCTAAAAAAATGTGGGAAAACAGTTGGGTCATATACATTATACCAGGGATACTCACGGGCTGGATAGCCTCATGTTTCTGACCATTGAGCCGGACCTGCACGTCTCGCCCTGCCTCTCCCATATGCAGGACAGGTCATCATTACAGGCAGAGGAGCTGCTGTAGCAGCTGTTCAGAAGTTTAACTCTCTCAGTATTAAACCTGCAGCGTTTGTCTCAGTCTCAAAATACAGCGGACCGGATCACAGGCCGGTCCATGCTCGCATCCCGCCATCCCCGTCGCACGTTCAGCACCTCAACACCGTAACATGCTGGGTGATTTTCATGTGGCTTTTTAAGGTTTGTAATTAAGTTCAACAGTACTTAATATGAGGAAACACCTGATAAATGAACAAAGTCTGACGGATCCTGACTCCAGGACATCACTCACTCCTCTGGGCATGCACTGCAGTCTCATGAGGAAACGCAGCTGTTTGATATAAAGTTTTTCTTGTTCCTGAATACAGATATTTTTAAAAGTGGGAAAAAACCAGTTATTTGTGCCTTTCTGAATACCGTATCTGGATTCGGCTCCACCCCTACTTTCTTTATATATTTTTGGTTAGGTATGTATGCTAGGTATGGCATTAGGAAATTGAACAGACTCATGTGTGTGCCTGACTGTCTATCCCGTGTATCTGTGTTGGGACCCATCCATGTTGTAGCACACCTCTCACCTTCAGGCTGCTGGGATAGGCTCCTCCTGCTGTGACCCTGAACAGGATTAAACAGGTTCAGAAAATGAATGAGTGAGTGAATTTCACTGGTCAGCATAGTGTTCAGCGTTTGGAAGGTCGTTTGATTTCCTTCACCTTGCACTCCGGGATCCATCTATCTTGATGACATCCTACTGGGGTAATTTTTTAATAGGAGGCCAATCTCCATATGTGTTATGGACATATTGCTGCAGTGAGTGGCATCACATTATTGTGAATTTAACTCCATTTAGATGTTGCTTTTTGACGTGCATATTTTGATGAAGGTACCAAAAATGCATTCAAGGAATATTTAATGAAGAATAATTTCCCCTGTGACTTGTCAGAAAAAACACCTGCATAAAGGAATAGGTGCTGCTCAGTTCTGTATGAAGATGTGCTTTCAGCTTCCTCCTTTTGCAGCACTACTTTATCAATTATGAATTTGTTTAGCAATTTGTGCCATAAGAGCTTTATAAATGTGTCAGTTGAGAAACCCATGTTCTATGTGTGAGAGGCAGCACAGAATTATTGATGTTGTTGCATCAATAAAGTATAAAGCTAATTAATGGCAAGAAAAAGCAAATAAAAGTAAAGATAATAAATATTCTTTGATGCATCTCTACCAGTAGATCACCTGTTTTGCTGTGTCTAAACTTTCCCAGCTATTTACAGCCTCTATCATTTGCAAAATTAATATAATTTATGCTATTATTTTGATTTAAATAGTAATTGGATTTGCTCTTCTTATTTTTGTTCACACATTCAAACACTACTCTTATATGGTTTTACATTTTCTACATCATATACACATTATAGTGTGATTCTTTTTTAAAATCAAGATTTATCCTATATCAGTATGAAATAAATTCACAACATGTTTGTGCAAACACAAAGTATGCACCTGTTCTTTCTCCTTCTAACATGAAAGGATGCTGGAGTGACTCTGATAGGAATTCCTGACAATGACCTAAATCCTGTAGCACATTCATTCTGAAGCAACAAAGCATTTAAGTTAAATAACTGCAAAAACAAGGAGCGGAGTGATGGACAAGTAAACCCGTAGAAGCTGCACGCTGAGCCCAACTTTGTTTTCGATTGGCTGAATCCCCAGCTGTGCAAACACACCAAAGCCATCTGCAGTATCTATTGATGTAGAATGTAACTGATAAGCTTGACATCCATCTCTCAGTGGAGGAGGTGTGGGTTGGGTGTGTTTGTGGGGGGGGGGACTAGCAAGTTTAGCTTGAGTTTTATGTCCTACCTTTAATGTATTTTTGCTAATTGTGTAAAATAAGAAAATATGTAAAATATAGATTAAGGGTTTTGTATAAATCCACAGATTCTTTCTTTATGTGATTATAATCACAAAGTTTATGCACCATTTGGTTTCCTTTTATTAAAACCTGTGATGCAGGGAATTGAATAAAATCGTTATTTGTCCTGTCCGAAAGTAATTTTGTCGCGTTTTTGTCATTTAGATTTTGAACGGAAATAGAAAAATCGCTTAGACTCTGTTGACTAGTAGCTCAAAGAAGCCTATGTAACATTCATAAAGAAGGAGGGTTGAACTAGGAGTGTGTATTAGCAAGAACCTGGCAACATGATATGCATCACGATACAGCGGCAACGATATAATATATTTTGCATTATATCATGATACTACAAGAAATATGATATATTGATATATTAAATCATTTAATTGTTGGAAAACTGAGTAGAATCAATTCAGTTTTTGCTAAAATGAGCCTTTAATGCTAATCATCATGGTATTTAGCCACATGTGCTCAGATTTTACAGACTGCTTAACTCCTGTCAGTTTTTACTGCATTTCCTTGTTTTGAAACCAAAATTTGTCCACACAAAATTGCAACATGAAATATCGCGATCTATCAGTATATCAGTTTTTTTCTTACACCCCTAGTTGGAACCAAGACATTAAAAATGTAATTGACAGAATGTTACTTTGTCATTCTAAGCATGTATAGAGTATATATACCCATTTTTGTCTTTCCTACATTGTTCCTTTCTACTACACTGTCCATCACAATTATATATTAGTTATGCTAATTAGGTGATGACATAATTTAGTGACTTTTAAGACAGCCAGTGGCTACTTTCCTTACTGAGGAGATGGCAACCCTGTTCAGGTGAATGCAGTCACTGTAATCACTTTACTTTAGTCATGATGAATGTCAGAATGATCACTTTTACCCTCAAACTAAAAATAGATTAAATTCAAGAAACCCTCCTGAGCTTGATGAATTCATTTGTGGGTGCTATGATTCCCTGAAGGCTCTTAGAATTATTGGATGGCAGGTACACAGCACCATGTCAAGTACCTCTTAAAGTTCCCCAAAAGACACCTCTGGATCATCGAGCTGCATGTGCGCTGGATTATCGATCATTCCCAGGCTTTGAGTAGGAGGAAGAGAAAGGAAAGAAGAGAAGGTAACAAGCTGAGCTGCCACAACAGCAGAATGAGCAGGTGTGAAAGGAGAAAGAAACATTAAAGTACAAATTTGAAGAAACAGTGAAAATGACTTACATAAACATTTTGTTTACTATCAACCAGATGACGTTTGTACTGTCAAAGGCAGGCTTGGCAAGAACCTCAGTAAATCAGCTCATGTTTACTTGGTAGAAACTTTGGATTGTATTTTAATTAAATTTGATTACATTGTTATACACTCTAAGTTATTTCATGTTTGCAGCCTGTAAACACTCCTTAAAGATGAGGAACTTTGTACATTTTCTTTTAGCTGTTCATTCAGTGTGCCCGAAAAGCAATCTGCAATGTGAGCAGCCAGCAATGACAGCTGAAACCTGAAAGACAAGTACAGCCCCCCTACATAACAGAAACTTGTTATAACTTTGTGTCACTTTTTCAGTAAAGCTTTTCCTTGTGATATAAGGCAGAGCCAGGATCTTCTCAGTGTAAAGTTTTCCACAGAAAATGCACAAGATCTGTGCAAGTCAGCATGTTTCAAGGCCCTTTAAAAAGTTTTAAACCTCTCAATGAATTGCAGAAAAGTGAGAGTTCACAGTTAAAGTCAGGCTGGTATGTTCTACTTGTGGTCACAAACTTTTGCACTTCGCTGCAAACTTTTCTGCTCTTCTCAAAAATGTAAATAAAGGCCAGAAATTCTAGACAGAGAAGGCAGAAAAATCTTTATTCCCATGTTAGAAAAAGTCTACATTTAAAGAATTGTTTTCTTTAAAATCTGAACTTGAAAAATCTAGTCTGTTTAGTGAATCCATTTTGCTTTCAGCCTTAACCTTACATGTCTACAGCTTTTTAGCAGCAAGCAAGCCAGGTATTTGCTCTGTTCTATTCATCTCTCACCTCCGGCAGAGCTTTGACTGCATCATAAGAGCTGTGGCTAGTGTCAGTTGTGGCAGTAACCCCTCAGCATTGGTGGACATTAGAGGTTAGGGGAGCTGTCAGGCTGAAGATGGAGGCTGGAGGCCTACAGGGCATGGCTGGTCTGTTGGTCTCCAGAAGCAGTGGACAGGTACCGGAGGGTAAAGCAGGGTGCAGCATTGGCAGTTGCCAAGGCTAAATCTTGGGAGGCATGGGAGGAGTTTGGTGAGGCCAACAGTTGACTGCAAAGAGGATCTGGCAAACCATCAGGGGAGGAAGGCAGCAACTCGCTCACACCATTCACAGTGCAGATGGGGAGCTGCTGATGTCAACTAGAGCTATAGTCGGGAGGTAAAAGGTAACCTTTATGAGCAGAATTTCCAACAGTCATTGTGTGAAGGGTGTCAAGTTCGGTGGCAGGAGGATCTCGTCTCTGCTTTTTGCAGATGATGTGGTCTCCCTTATGCCCTTCAGCTCTTGCTGGGGAGGTCTGCAGTGTGTGAAGAAACTGGGATGAGGATCAGTGCCTCCAAATCTGAGACCATGGTTCTCAACTGGAAAAGGGTGGCTTGCCAACTCTGGGTTGGGAGAGAGGTCCTACCTCAAGTGGAGGAGTTTAAATATCTCAGGGTCTTATTCACAAGTGAGGGAAGGAGAGAGCAGGAGATCGACAGGTGGTTTGTTGTGGTGAAGAGGGAGCTAAACCAGAGGGCAAGATTTGCAATATGTCAGCTATGGTCATAGTGACCAAAAGTATAAAATTGCGAACACAAGTGGCTAAAATAAGTTTCATCCACAAGGTGGCCGGGCTCAGTCTTAGAGATGGGGTGGTAAGGAACTCGGACATTTGGGAGGGGCTTAGAGTAGGACCACTGCTCTTTCAAATCTAGGGACTCAGGACTAGTTGGAGGAAGTACATCTCGGAAAGCTTGGGACTCCCACTGGAGCAGCTGGTGGAAGTGGCTGGGAAGAGACGAGTCTGGGATTCCATACTGCTGCCCCCACAAAATTGTGACCCAGATAAGCAGAGGAAAGCAAGCTAACAAATTAATATCAGGAGGAGAGAAATCACACTCTATGAGCACCAGGAGTGACTGGGTCTTTTCCTTCCCAGACATTCGGTGTGTGACCTGGCTAGAATTGATGGAGTGGTGAACAAGAAGATTCCCTTTTAGAATGAGCCATATAAACTGTATACAATTTTCACCTACTCAGCTTCCTGCTTCATCTGTTAAAATGGTGCAGACCCACTGATGAAATAAAATGTGTGGAGACATTCATCCAATGTCGTAGATTTGCTCTTGACAATGGTGAGGACGGGATGGGTGTGGGAGGTTGTTGAGCATTTGTAGAAAAAGGATCAGTTGCGGGCTGCTCGACTGTCCCGTGCCACAGGTGCTGTCAGAGAGAACGGTTCAATGCTGGCCTCTTTCCAGTGGGAGGGGGTGTGTCTTAGAGCACGGACCATCCTGGAGGGGCTTGTGCCGGTCATTTCAGACACGCCTCCAGCGCAGCACCTTAATTCGCTGCGCTGAACATATGGTGGAGATGCAGCGCTATTTTTGCACCCTTGGATCGAGTTATTGGTGGGGACATGTCACCTCCGTTTTACCATTTAATTGCAGCCTGAACCTTACATTCTCTATTCAGTGTTAAGCCTTCTCTGTCTCTCATCTGCTCTGTTCCTCACTCCCACACCAAGCCTACACATATTTGCTCCCTCATGCACGATATGTGCGCACTCCTAAAGGAGCAACACCATCCTCACAACACAACTTTATCATGCAGACTACGTATCTCAGACACTGAACTCCTCAAGACAAAGTTTTCATAGGCTAGTAGGAGGTTGTGTAATGATTAGCCACACTGTAAGTGTTAGCTCTAAAAACTAGCTGATACCTTTACATTAATTAAGCTAACGCGCACACATGCACACACACACAAACATGCACTGTAACCTTACTGATCAAAACAACATCATTAGCCCCCAACCCCATTTCTAAAAATATCAGAGAAGCAATCAGCAGAACCTGGTCACATTTAAAACCTTCGATGTGCAGAAAAAATATGACATCAATTTACAGGACTGTTGGAAATAAAACTTTGAATTGATAACGTTTAGGTCAGAACTCTGGTTCTGCTCACACATCAACTGATTTTTACGGTGGGTGTTTTGTTTAAAGTTTTTATTGAAGTTTATGTTGGAAAATGAAACTGTAAATGGCTAAAATGTAGATGTGTAGCCAAAGGAAGTAACTTTAGTCCAAATACTGAACACATTTGTCTTAATTTATTACAACTAGATAAATAAATATGTTCCTTCTTGTCCTTTATGCACTAGAGCAGTGGTTCCCAAACTGGGGGGCGCAGTGTAACAGCAGGGGGGGGGGGGGGGGGGGG
>SSNR01000008.1:3969853-4064220 GCA_006937965.1 Callopanchax toddi | reverse complement strand
GGGGGGGGCGGGATGATTTATTACTAGAGAGACACCCCTCTATCCTCCCCACCATATTGTTTTAGTATGTTTTTCCACCTCTGCTCACTAAATGCTCCTGTCTTTCTATTTTTTACTCAGTTTTTTTGGAAAGCACCAGGATCATAGGATTTCTATATAGCTTTATTTTTTAGAAACTCAAATGTTTATTTTGTGAATTACAGATCTGGAATTAGGCTGCATACTGCTGTTATTGGTATGGTTGTCATAGAAACTATAGACAAAGTTGCATGAGTTGAGGCTGTTGGTACCAGTCATTCCCAGGAGAAACACTGGGTAAAAATATAATGTGGTATTCTTTTTGAGTGGCCCCCAAACTTAACTGTCTGAGAACATCAAACGCTGATAGGAGCTGACTTTTTTGTGCAGATGCTTGAAGGGAAACATCTGGATACACAAGAACAACTGCAATCAGAGGCACACTGATATGAACAGGTAACAGATGGCTAAATAGAGACTAAAAGCCAAGCAAGTACAAACACAAATAAACAAAGGAATGCATTTAAATTTATACAAGTTAGATGTTAAGATCTTTTACTACCACAGACTTAGACATTTTGTTTAGCAGAATAAACCTTGTATAAAGATACAATAACCAATGATTTAAGTGTGTTTTTAACTATGAGAAGTTCTTTGTCCCTTTATGACAGCTGGGAAAGGAGAAACGGCGCTCACCCACCACCACCACAGAGATGTGGGTTCAAAGGAGCAGCTGGTAACACCATATGTCCACAAGGAGGAACAACATATCAGCTTCAGCGGCTCCACATGGAGAACACTTAAGAGGAGGAGACAGTAAAATACACATAATGTAAGTTTTTCTGTTTTCATGTATTTGCTGTTTTTACAAACATTTAGACAATCAGTCAGAAGACATGGAGTTGACACTTTTCAATTAAAACTTTGCAGCAGTGAACTTCCTTCCCTTAGGGCTGACCATGCTTTACCTCTTTCTATGATTGTTTTACTGTAGAATTAAGGTCTGATAAAAACATGGCCAGTCTCCCAGTGTAAAGTTCATGTTCTCTCTGAGTCTGTGTCAGCAGCAGCTTCCCTAGTCCCAAAATGAGATTAGAATGCTCGGATGAACAGCGAAACGTCTTCAAAGAACCAAAATAAGTCCAGTTGCCTTTATTTGAAACTCTTTTTAGGATTATCATGACCTGGATGACTGAGAGCCTTCACCAGCATTAGAATGTTAGATAAGTTTGAACATTTTTTTTATGTTTGTTGTTTATGTGCCTTGTTTGCTTTGCTCTGTGGATAAAGTGCATTTATAGTTTATTGTTAGTGTGCTGATTTAGAGTCGTTAATGCCTCTGTAATAAATGTACACGCTATGGGTTGCTAGTCTTTATCCTGACTGACAAAGTCCATCAATTTTCCACAGCTGAAGGTCAGATGGAGGTAACAGGAAGCTCATACTTCCTCAGTGGCACTCTTCAGTTCCTCCTGGAGGATCCTAGGGTGTACCCAGACCAGCAATAATATATAATTTATCCATCAAATTCAGGGTGGTCTCCTTCCAGTGGGACATGCTTGGGAAAACTACAAAAAAACAAAAGGTTACCAGTAGACGTCCTAATCAAATGTCTGAGCTACCTCAGCTGACTCCTTTGATATAAAGGAGCAGCAAATGTTCTCCAGGCTCCCACTGAGTGATAATGCTCCTCATTTTGTCTCTAAGGCTGAGCCTGGCCACCCTATGGAGGAAACTCTTTTCAGCTGCTTGTGTCTCGTCTTTTTTATGATCCAAATCTTGTGACTATGGCTGAGATTTGGAACATAAGGTGGACCAGTAAATCGAGAGCTTTGCCTTTTGACTCAGCTATATCTTTACCGCTACAGACTGGAGCAAGACAAAGCCTCAGCCCACTCCTCATCCCTGGTGATCCCTGGCATCATAAACTGTCTCCGGCTTGAATTGACTAAGTGTGTAAATAATCTAATTCACTGCTGTGTCAAAGGTTATCCTCAAAATCCCAAACTGTTAACTGAACACTACCAATATGAGCACTGCAACTATTTAAAACAAAAAACTTGACGTTGACGTCATGGTGCTTAGGTGTTACATAGCAATGACTAATGGAACTACAGGGAAGCATCAACTTCATTGCCTTTTGCTAAGACTTTACAAAAAGGAAGTTCTGAAAAAGTTTGCTGCAATCATTTGTTCTGGTCACAGCAGCAACTCTCTGCTTTGCCTCCAGTTATATGCAGACTTTAACTAAAGCACTAACTGCTGCTCGCTACGGAGACTTCTGATTTAGATGTCGAGAAGGAGAGGAGAAATGGGCCGAGGGTGTGGGGGAGAGAGAGAGAGAGAATGACAAATAGACAAAAACAGACTGAGGTAAGATGCCTTGACAGTTTTCCCCTGCCCTCCAACTGGTGTGAAAAAGATAATGCAAATGAAAAAGTGGCCTGCTGAATGATGATTAGTTTAAAAGCGGTTTGTGGCGTATCTGTTCTGCGCTGACAGCACTGTTTCTGCATTGCTTGTGAAATTAGGGAGGAGTACTTCTAATCTGGCTATTCAACACCTTCATGTTTTAATACGCTTAGAATTGCCTTTATCCTCCTCTTTCCTAAACCTCCTTACTGACAGCTCAGCGCTCTCATCCTACATGGGTAGAGGAGAAAATCTGTTTTTTTCCTCCAGCGTTTTATGTCTTCATGCAATCCTCTCTCAGTCTACATTGTTGCATGCTGTTGTGACTGACGCTGGCAGTCATTTAACTTTAATTTGATAACATATCTTATTCTGATCTGTAAAATAATATAAGCATATGGATTATCAATATTCAGAGACCTTTACAGATGACATTTTTGACTTCAGATATCAAAGTGTTATGGAAAAAGACCGTATCATTTACAGTTGTGGTGTTTTGTGACTGTGAAGGGAGCGATGCCATTTTATTTGACAGCTCAATAAATGCAGTTCGTACAATAACAGTTTGTTTGGCCGTCAGAACATTTATTTTGTGACAGCTATCTTGTGGTGTATGATAGAAACCACATCATTTTAACCCAAGTTGCTTTATTTTCTGCCAATCAAAATAAATCTGGTTAAAAAAAAAAATACTGGGCTGCAAAAGACCAGTGCAACAAATCTGGGTATTAAACCCACCTGTGTTCATTGGGTTAAACAACTCTAGACTCTAAAGGAAAGGAGTTTTTCTGTTAGATCAGTGATAGTGGTCACTATAATCATTGTAGATTTGATGATGTGAGTGATACAAATTTTCAACTTATTGACCTACTTTGTTAAAGGATTAATACAAAAAAATGTATATTGTCAGTGCCAATCAATGATTAGTGTTATATAGAAAAACATTTGAGAATGTCCACTAAACAATAGATAGAAACAATGCTGCCACATATTAAGCTCATGTCATGCCGTGTGTGTGTGTGTGTGTGTGTGTGTGTGTGTGTGTGTGTGTGTGTGTGTGTGTGTGTGTGTGTGTGTGTGTGTGGTGGTGATGCTGAAGAGACTGGATCCAACATAGCCTCAGAAAGTCAGTGCTTCTTGGTCCCTTGAGTAAAGAGACTAATTTACCTTAAATAATAAATGAAGGCAAGCAGTGGGGAACTTTCAATATAGGGGAAACTGCTGTAACTTTTCAAAAGCTTGCATTTTTCTTTTTACTTCACCTAACACTGCAGGTGGTTGAATAGTTTCACATCATAAGAGGCAGTGATATTTGATATTCAATCCATTGTGCCTAATTGTTTTTCATGCATTATATACTTGGTGACTAGGATTCAATCAGATGGAATCGTCAGCGTTTTAAAGAAAGTAGAATGAGACTAAAAGGAAAAAGTTAAAACCAATAAGAATTTATTGTTTGCAACATTTAAGTAGAAAAAGAAACTGATGTAAAGATTCCTGTCATGCTTTTATTAAATTTATTGAGTGCATACAAACGTTTCTTCAAGGATGTCAACTAATAAAGTGCAAGTTGCTTCTTTATAGAAAAACCTAAATGTCAGTTGTAGGTGAACTTTAAAAAGTTCAGTTTTTTAGTTAATATTGTATCACCACAGCACAGTTTTCCTGAAGGGCCACAAATGGGTGGTTTTAGCTATTGGCAAGCTGTACCGCTCAGTATGCTACTGACAATTTAATAAGATGCCACTCTGCTCACCAAAGGCTGCAGTGATTTTACTTTCTTGTTGAAATAGTAAACATGTGAGGGGAAAGCTGAAATAATCAATTAGAGCACATTCATCTCAGACAAGAGTTGTGACTGTACATGAGCCACACTAGCAGCAGCGTGCTGAGTGTTGGGATGTTCAGGCTGTTTCATACGGCACACTCAACTGATGGATATCAATATATAGATTACCCAGTCCTGTAAGAACTGTCAGAACTCAGGGAAGACTGGGTCCAGTTCACTCCACATTTACTAACATGGTTATTTCTCTCATAAAAGCTTTGCTTTTTCTTTCTGTCTGATACTCATGCAGTGAAGTCATTTAGTGAAGAATGGACTATGTTCAGCATGCTTTCAGGGATACATTTGGTCTTCTCAATTCAAATCAATGTCACCCAAGACAAATGGTAAATGTTCTGCATTTGTATAACACTTTAAAGTGCTTTGCATTACAGTCAGTCATTCATCCACTCATTCACACCCTGATGACAGTAAGCTACATTGTAGCCACAGAAGCAAAGCTGCCATACTTGCTGGGGCGACCGCGGCCTAGAGGAAGAGAAACCGACCCTTATAGGAGACCCAAGTTCAAATCCTGGCCTAGCCACATGTTGAAGTATCCTTGGGCAACATACTGAACCCCCAACTGCCTCCTGGGTGCCATTCTGACAGTGAGGATGGGTCAAATGCAGAGATTAATTTTCCCCAAGGGGATCAATAAAGGATACATTATTATTATTATACACCTGGCGCTACTGGACCCTAAAACCTCCACCAGCAGGCAATGTAGGTGAAGTGTCTTGCCCAAAGACACAACGATAACGTGACCCAGCCAGAGCTGGGATTGAACAAAAAACATGCTGTATTTGCCAACAAATGCTCTACCTACTGAGCTGCTCAACAACTTTTCTCATCAGGCTGCATCTATAGCCTATATATATAGTTTCTAGGGGAGATACATAATTAGGAAATGCATCATTAAACCCCTAAAATACCCATTTAAAAATGAACAACAGACACTTTAGTATTCTATAATAAGAGCCATACTGTATTTCCAATAAAGTCAAAAAACTTTTTCTTTAAAAAATCAAGGATAAATGTATTGTTATGGTATTTTGTTCAGGCCATAGAAGTCTATTTAAACCTAAACAATAACAATAATGAAAGCTGGTCTTATAATTAAAAACAGAAACAACTTTAGATAAAAATTCTAAAAACTACAGTAAAGCTTGTTAATTAGAAAATGGGCTTAACTCACACATGGATGATAGAAACACATTCTGAGATCAAAACATTAATTTTCTTAAGTTTTCAGACTTAGTTTAATAAGTTTTCTACAGCAGGCTTCTTGTGCCTCATAAAATGTGAGGGGGAAAAAATCACAGCAGGAAGGACTACTGTATAAGAGGCTGTAGCCTGAACATTTACTCCTCATTCGTTTAATATGGTGGGCCACTAAAGGCTAATGGGTTCATATGAATTCAGTGATTTAGCGATAAAAACAAACAGTGCATGTATAATGTATTTACCCTCTTGGGTGTTTTTACTTTTAGAAATCAATCATGTGCAACATCATTTGGCTTCTTTGACCAAACATTTTACAAAAATACACGCTGACTGTGAAACCAATTTCTACAAAATAATGAAAAATATGTAACATAAAATAAGTGGTGGCAGCATCATGCTGAGGGGATGCTTCTCTGCAGCAGGCCCTGGAACACTTGTAAAGGTAGAAGATGAGATGAATCCTGCAGGGGAAGATTTATCTCCCAGCAAGACGATGACCCAAAGCATCCAGCTGCAGCTACACAGAAATGGTTTGAGGACAATAAGGAGTGACCGAGTCCACACCTCAATCTGAAGAGACTTAGAGGCTGGACTTGAAAATGGCTGTTCACACCCGATCCTCACCAACCTGACAGAGCTTGAACAGTTTTACAAAGAAGAGCGGAGTAGAACTGCAGTGTCCAGATAAGCAAACCCTATCCTCAGACTCCATGCTGTTTTTTGCAGCCAAATGTGCATCAACTAAATACTGACTTGAAGGGGGAGAATATTTATGCAATTGTGTTTTTTTATGTTATATATTTTTAATGGTGATTATTTTTTAGAAATCAGTTTTCATGTTGACATTTAAAGGGTGTTTTTGGTCAAAGAAGACAAACTAGTATAAAAGCAATGAAAGGATAAAACATCCAAAGGGGTAAATACTTTTATTTTAGTTGCCGTAAAGGATTTCAAAATTTCCTACATGAGAAGTATCTTTTTCTACAAATGTAAATTTCTTTCTAGCCCTTTTTTCTATTGTGGTAATGGCAAGTTTTATCTGGTATTATATGTCAACAACAAGCTGATTACATTTATTCAAACTGTCACCTTTACTCCTTCTCTCTGTTTCCATCAATTTCATATAGTGTATGTCACACTATCGCTGTTTGCTTTGCTCTCAGAGCTCCCAGTTCGCTCCGTCTATTTGCTCCTCTGAGTTCAGTTTGGAGAACAGGAGCTTTGATGGACACAGGGAAGGCACAAGCGTTTCAGCAAGGACCTTGTTAACCTGCTAGTCTCGAACATCTCAGCTTATTTTGGTTCCATTCAGCCTCGGTGTGGCTCTGTTTGTGAAATTTTTCATTTTCTCCGATATAAAGACACTGCAGCTGAGAAATACCAACATACGGTAAATGTCTCCTTACTTTCTGCATGTTTTGCAACAGAATAATTGACTTGTTTGTGGGTGTCTGAGCACTGAAGCACAGCAGAGCACTGTGGAAAAACAGAGAGTTAAAAAAAAGTCATTAAATTAATTTTAAGTCTTTTTCAGGCATTATGCATAAAAATCATGTATTGAGACTTCACTGTAGAAAAACAGCAATCAAAAGTGACTCATGAATCACATGTTGCTCATAAAAAGCTCATCTTTGTTCCTTTCTAATATCATCTCTTTAATTTTCCAAAAATAAAGCATTTATTTTTAAAGTTGAGGCTTTTAAATTATGTTCCATCCAATGTATTCTCAGCCTCTGATGCCCCCAAACCTATTCTAAAGGTTCCTTTTTTCAGGCCTTTTACTTCAGAGTTCACTTTGGACCAGACACGACATCAAACACTAATAGAAACGTAAAATATGCACTCCTTCCTGCAGAATTTTAACACTAGCATTCATCAGGCTTGTCAAGGAGACCTTTCAAGCTTTGTGTTTGGGGGAAAAATGTTTCTCGAGTCTTTGAAAATCAAAAATTTCCATCTCTAACTCTAAGATGCTATTCTGTTTATGCTTCTAACATACCTTATTTCTTGCAGGACCTTCGAATTGTGGCACAAAAGATACAAATATTTAGGGTTAATGAAGTTCTGTGGTAAAAGCTGCCAGTTTGAAAGGAAGGGAGACTCAAATCAACAAAGTTAAATTATGTGAAGGGAAAGAATGTGAGAAACACTGCGTCAGCTGAAGGTCAATTAACAATACATTTGAAGAGGTTGTCAAAATGCATCAGTACCACATACCATAACTCTTGCAGGCCAATGAACATACGTTATATATTGTAAGAAATCAATTATTTGCTTCAAAAAGTAAGTAGACTGCTTTAAAAGAGTATATTTTGTAAATTATGTTGCATTAAACTCTTTTCTGATCAGTAACATTAAGCCAAAAGTAAGTTTTACACTCACAATATAAAAGTAAAGATCAGGGTGTCATGTTAGGGGTAAGTTTCCTAACCCACATGCAGAATCAACTCGCTGGAGACAAGAATAAGGTTAAGTTATTTTATTTTTAAAAGGAGTTGTTGATGCTGAGAGCAGAACTGGGTTCAGGGGAACAACTGGATCTATGGAGACAGGGGAGCAGTTAGACTTGGATGAGGTAATGACTTGAAGATAGAGAGGTGTAATGTTCTTACTGCACAGGAGTATTCTTTCAGGTGTTGGGGAGCAGGTGGTCCTGGTGGTGAGTGGGTCAGATGAAGAGTTGCTGAGCGGAGTCAGGGAGAGCGGGCAGGCACGCTGTTTGAAATTGAGGGACTGGAGGCTGCAGAGGAGGACCGTGGAGCTGAAGGATGGTTTGAGGCGAGTCTGTGGAGGTGATGATGAATGGACGTGAAGCCAAAAAAAAAACAAAGACCTGGGATGCACAGAAGATTTGAGGAGAGCAAAAAAACAGATGAGTCAAAAAAAAAAAATCACAAGAACAGTCAAAGACTAAGTAATAATTTCTATATGCTCAAAGAACTTCTCAGGAGGCTTGACTCTACCACAAAAGGTTGATCATCAGGCGAAGTCTGGTCCTCCAGCTGCTCCTTAAATCCCTGCAGCCTGATGAGGAGATTGGCAGCAGGTGTGGAGCTGCAGCAGCAAAGATCCGCTCAGCAGAGAGAGGTCTCACTCAAAGAAAACATGCCCACACACCAGGACATGACACTACCCCCCCCTCAAAAGGCCGCCACCCGGCGGCCCCGAAGAGCCAGAAGGACGGGAGGCCTCAAAATCCCGAACAAGACCATCGTCCAGAATAAAAGAACGAGGAACCCAGGACCGGTCCTCAGGGCCATAACCCTCCCAGTCGACCAGGTACTGAAAGCCCCGGCCACGACGACGGACATCAAGAAGCCGCCGAACAGAGAAGGCCGGGTGGCCACCAATGGGCCGGGCGGGCGGAGGGGGCACGGAAGGAGGGCACAAAGGACTGGAGAGCACAGGCTTAACTAAAGAGACATGGAAAACAGGATGGACCCAAAGACTGGCAGGAAGCTTCAGGCGAAGAGAAACAGGACTGAGCACAGACTCAATCACATAGGGCCCAATGTACCTGGGAGAGAGCTTCTTGGTGGTGGCCCTCAGATTAATGTCCCTGGTTGAAAGCCAAACCCGCTGACCGGGAACGTACTGTGGGGCAGGGGTACGGTGGCAATCAGCCAAACGGCGGTTTCGGTCCGCAGTGCGGGCCAGGGCCGCAACAGTGCCGTTCCAGATGCGTCGCCAGCGGCGGAGCAGTTGCTTGACCGAGGCAACAGAAACACCAGTCTCATCGGAAGGGAACAAAGGTGGCTGGTAGCCCAGGGACGATTCAAATGGGGAGAGCCCAGTGGCAGAAGAAACGTGACTGTTGTGGGCGTATTCCACCCAGGATAAGTGGGAGCTCCAAGAAGAAGGACTAGAGGAACAAAGGCAACGGAGGGCAGCCTCAAGCTCCTGGTTCATGCGTTCCGTCTGGCCATTTGTTTGGGGGTGGAAACCTGAACTGAGTGCGACTTTAGCACCCAAGGCTGTGCCAAAGTCCTTCCAGACACGAGAAATAAACTGGGGGCCTCTGTCTGACAGGATTTCAAGGGGGATGCCATGTAAACGAAAGACATGTTTAACCAGCAGGTTTGCTGTCTCAAGGGAGGTAGGCAACTTCTTCAGGGGAACAAGGTGACAGGCCTTAGAGAAACGGTCAACGATTGTCAAAATGGCAGAGAAGCCCTTAGATGTAGGCAGGCCTGTAACAAAGTCCAGAGCAATGTGAGACCATGGCCGCCGGGGAATGGGGAGAGGCTGGAGGAGTCTGTGAGGTGGTTGGGTACGAGATTTATTGCGGGCGCAGACATGACAAGCCAGTACATAGTCCTTGACATCTTTATTGAGGGACGGCCACCAGAAAGTGCGTCGAATGAGGGCAACGGTGCGACTAACACCAGGATGACAGGAGAACCTGGCAGTGTGGGCCCAATGAATCAGACGAGCTCGGACTGAAGCAGGAACATACATGCGATTGGAGGGACCAGTGCCAGGGTCAGGTTCAGAACGCTGGGCCTGGAGGACAGTGTTGTGGACATCCCAAGTAACAGAACCCATTATGCAGGAGGGTGGCAGAATGGTGTCAACTGGGGCTTCACGATCAGAGGAGTACTGTCTAGACAAGGCATTAGGTTTGGTATTTTTGGAGCCGGGTCTATAGGAGATGATGAAATTAAAGCGCGAGAAGAAAAGAGACCACCTGGACTGCCGAGGATTCAAGCGTTTGGCCTCCTGGAGATAAGCTAGATTTTTATGATCAGTCCAAACGATGACTGGATGTTTGGCGCCCTCTAGCCAATGCCTCCACTCTTCAAAGGCCAACTTCATTGCCAGGAGCTCACGATCACCCACATCATAATTCTTCTCAGAGGATGACAGGCGCCGGGAGAAGAAGGCACAGGGGTGGAGTTTGTCATCTGCTCCTGAGACCTGGGACAGTACAGCCCTGACACCCGTGTCCGAAGCATCGACTTCCATTATGAACTGTTTGTCATGTTCAGGCTGACTGAGAATGGGGGCATCAGAAAACTTTGTTTTGAGTTCACAAAAAGCCTTCTCTGCTGCTGGGGACCAGCAAAACAGCCTCTTAGTGGAGGTTAGAGCAGTGAGTGGGGAGACCGTCTGACTATAGTTTCTGATGAATCGACAGTAAAAATTGGCAAACCCCAGGAAACGTAGTTGTGAGATGTTGGGGTGGGCCAATCGAGGACAGCCTGTACCTTTGTGGGATCCGTCTTCACCTGCCCGCTCTCGAGGATGTAGCCGAGGAACGTGATAGTGGGGACGTGGAATTCACATTTTTCTGCTTTTACGAAGAGTCTGTTTTCCAGGAGGCGTTGGAGGACTAAGCGGACATGGTTCTTGTGTTCCTCCATGGTCTGTGAAAAGATGAGGATGTCATCGAGGTAGACGAATACAAAACGGTCCAGGAAATCACGGAGAACATCATTGATAAGTGACTGGAAAACAGCGGGGGGCATTGGTGAGCCCAAAAGGCATGACCAGGTACTCGAAGTGGCCCATCGGTGTCTTGAAAGCCGTCTTCCATTCATCCCCGTCACGGACTCTAACCAGATGGTAAGCATTTCGTAGGTCGAGTTTAGTGAAGACAGAGGAGCCATGTATGGGTTCAAATGCAGAGGTGAGAAGAGGCAGGGGATATTTATTTTTTACTGTAATCTTGTTAAGACCACGATAGTCTATACATGGCCGAAGGGTGCCCTCTTTCTTGGCTACAAAAAAGAAACCGGCACCCAGGGGAGAGGATGAAGGACGGATCAACCCAGCTCTCAAGGAATCGTTAATATATTGTTCCATACTGTCCCTTTCAGGCCTGGACAGGTTGTACAAGCGACTGGAGGGTAGGGAAGCCCCTGGAAAGAGGTTGATGGAACAATCATAGGGACGGTGAGGAGGTAATGAAAATGCCTGTGACTTACTGAACACTTGTTTCAGGTCATGGTAGTCAGATGGCACATTGGACAGGTCAGGTGGGGTCATCTCCTCTGGGGTAGGACTGGACAAAGGCACAGCAGAATGCAGACATGAGGAAAGACAACGAGTACTCCAGGAGTCCACCCGACCTTCCCTCCAGTTCAATTGCGGGTTATGCAAGGACAGCCATGGGAATCCGAGGACCAGAGAGGACTGACCGGGATACAGAGCTGTTTGACAAGTTCACTGTCTATGAGGTTCTGCTCACAACCAGAGTCTACTAGTGCTAGAACCTGTGTAGTTTCATGGTTGAAGAGGAGGGTGCCAGGTAACAACGGGAATGATCTTCCTTCTTAACTCCACCCACCAGTACTCCCGTGACTACTGGTGGGCTCCCCCTTTTGGCCGAACTGGGCAGGAGGCAATGTGGTGACCCGCCTTACCACAGTACAGGCACTCGTTACGCTCGAAACGACGCTGTCGTTCTGTCTGGGACAGTCGAGCTCGTCCAATCTGCATAAGTTCCTCTGGGCATGGGTCGGACTGAGCTGGAATGGAAACAGACAGGGTTAAAGGCAGGCACTTTCTCCGACCTTTTGTGTCCTTTTTCTCTGGATCTCTCACGGACTCTGTTATCAATGCGGATGGCCAGAGAAATTAGGTCCTCCAGAGTCTTGGGTTCTTCTCTACAGGCCAGCTCGTCCTTTATTTGTTCATTGAGGGATTGGTAGAAAGCCCCTTTAAGAGCTAGGGTGTCCCAACCAGAGGAGGCCGCCAGAGTACGGAAATCCACAGCGAAATCGGCCACGGACCTGTGCCCTTGAGTGATGTGCCACAGTCGTCTGGCAGTTTCTGTAGGGGTCTCAGGAGATCCAAATGTTTGTTTGAAATCAGAAACAAAGTTATCAAACGTGGTCTGAAGAATAGTATTGTAATCATATTTAGCTCTAGCCCATTGTAGGGCTCTGTCTCTAAGGAGACCGATGACATAAGAGATTTTAGATGCATGATCAGAAAAAGACTGTGGAGAACGACAAAAAATTAAAGAACATTGAAGCAGGAAGCCGTAACTTTTTGTGATCTCACCCGTGAAATATTCAGGAGTAGGTAAAGTCACATCACGGAAGCGGGGAGGGTCAGGTGGCGTCTGTTGTACCGCAGCAGTGTTTTCTGTGGGAGGACTCGGAGCCAAGGGAGGCAACCTGGTATTAAGTGTTTCAAGGGCTTTGATCACCTGATCCATTCGTTGAGCTGTAGCTCCCTGCTGATTACACAGCTCTTTGAGTATGGCTTCATGCTTGGCGATCTGTAATGGGACAGGATCCGCGAGTGATCCTACTGGGTTACACTGGCCTGATGATTCTGTCATGTTAGGGGTAAGTTTCCTAACCCACATGCAGAATCAACTCGCTGGAGACAAGAATAAGGTTAAGTTATTTTATTTTTAAAAGGAGTTGTTGATGCTGAGAGCAGAACTGGGTTCAGGGGAACGACTGGATCTATGGAGACAGGGGAGCAGTTAGACTTGGATGAGGTAATGACTTGAAGATAGAGAGGTGTAATGTTCTTACTGCACAGGAGTATTCTTTCAGGTGTTGGGGAGCAGGTGGTCCTGGTGGTGAGTGGGTCAGATGAAGAGTTGCTGAGCGGAGTCAGGGAGAGCGGGCAGGCAAGCTGTTTGAAATTGAGGGACTGGAGGCTGCAGAGGAGGACCGTGGAGCTGAAGGATGGTTTGAGGCGAGTCTGTGGAGGTGATGATGAATGGACGTGAAGCCAAAAAAAAAAACAAAGACCTGGGATGCACAGAAGATTTGAGGAGAGCAAAAAAACAGATGAGTCAAAAAAAAATCACAAGAACAGTCAAAGACTAAGTAATAATTTCTATATGCTCAAAGAACTTCTCAGGAGGCTTGACTCTACCACAAAAGGTTGATCATCAGGCGAAGTCTGGTCCTCCAGCTGCTCCTTAAATCCCTGCAGCCTGATGAGGAGATTGGCAGCAGGTGTGGAGCTGCAGCAGCAAAGATCCGTTCAGCAGAGAGAAGTCTCACTCAAAGAAAACATGCCCACACACCAGGACATGACACAGGGTGCTCCTTTATAAAACTTGCTTAGGCAAAAAACGAGCCTGAAAGTTTTTACGCAGACTTTGGGATTTAATTAAAAAAAAAACATTACGGAAAAATGTGAAAATGTGCGTAAATTTACTCAAACTTTGACCCTTGAGTAAAAACATTTTGGAGATGTGAAACCTGGCAGTGCAGCTGGTGAGATGGAAAAGTGTTGAATTTAAGACACAATTTCAGACTTGTAGACCCTCACGCATACAAAACCAACAGTCACCCCCCATCCCGTCTCTGAACAGAATAAAAATGAGAATCTGAATGAAAATATGTTGCATTTTAGAGAAATATCACATTATGTTCATACAGAAGTCTTCAGAGCAATTGCACTTATTGGTGTATTAATTGTGATTTCTGAGACTTGTGAATCCTGCAGTGACACTTGTGTGTAATGCAGTGCGCTGTTCAGCCAGTAGGCAGACTCCAGATGGATGAGGGGAGAGTTTTTAGAGTTTTCTAGATGATGACTGACTGATCGATCAGCTGATAGATTCTCTACATCAGTCCTATGGATCTGTGTGCTGAACTGGGCCCATGTGTTGGATCAACCAAACCATTGGAACCAGCACAACCCGGTGTCACTGCTGCAGCTTCTCGGGTTTCTTTCAACCAGCGAATTATCTGACAGGTTGACTTATTTGTTTGATAGGATGAACAACATGACGTTTCTTCCCCTTTGGATTAAATTTAATGTCATTAAATGTTTCTCTTAGATCCTGAATGATCTCTCTGTCAGACTGACAGCACTCACCTGCAGCGGATCTCTGACTCTCAGAGCACGTCCGTGTATTCCTGATCCGTCAACATTTGATCACCTAATAAAACATGTTTCTGTCCCTCCACCACAAGCACCTGGAGTTTCAGCCTCTGTGAAATCATATTTTATAAACCTCTCTGTTGTCATGATTTACTGTTAAAAGCCAAAAATCCACCGGCTTATGCATATGCAATAATTCATGAGGTCTTTGCATTGACCATATATGTCTGAATGTGGGTGTGTAGGAGGAGGGTTCTGACCCAAAAACAGCTGAGCACAGCTCTACGTATGAGAGTGATTTATAAAGCAGAATAGTGGATCTGTGCATACGAGAGTTTTAGAAATCAGAAATGGAATTTGCGGAAGTTAAATTTTTTGGCTGAGCTTAAGAACTGGTGAAGGTTCTCAGTCATCCAGGTCATGATAATCCAAAAAAGGTTTTAAATAAAGGCAACTGGATTTATTTGGTTCTTTTGAGCTTAAGAACGTTTTTAGTAAGGATTCTACGCAAAGTTTTATAAATGAGCACTCAAACCATTAGTCCAAGGAGCAAACTTAATTCTGATTTAGACTTTTATGGATGTTTCTGACACTGTGAATTAATTTAACCAGGAAAGACCCTTGTGAATAAAAATCTCATTTACAAGACTGTCCTGTCTTGACTTGGTCTTTGCACCAAATCCAACCAATCACAGCACTTCAGATTAGATGAGGAATTCTAAAGTCCTGAAGCACACAACCAGTTCACATATGGTCGAGTAACGTCTCAGTGGCCTAAATAAAGAACACCTTTGTTTATTTATTAAAATCTGTGTTGCGGTCACCAGTTAAACTACTTGTTGAGCAACTTCTTGTTGTCTGGGTAACAGCTCAAGATGAAAAATCAACATACCATACGTTTAGTCACCCAGAAAACAAACATGAACATGCATTCTGTGCTTGTGTACTGTTAGGCCTTCAAAAAGATTAGATACTTTTTTAATAATAAAGATTATAAAAATTTGGGGAGATGCCTAAGAGCCATTAATGGGTGTTAATGCTTAGATTCAGTACATTTTAAAATAAGCAGCATGTGAACAGCTGCCCAAAGACCACTGTAATTATGAACTTGAAATTTACAAAAAAAATTAACTCATTACTTCGGTATGACAGAAAGAACCTGATCGTGGAGGGCTGATCACACACTGTGGTCTGAAAAGAGCCCTGAGGTTAGGCTGGAGGCAGAAGGAGAGCAGAAAGAGAAGATGCCTCTCATGCACTCCATTCTCATAGGAAGCCATTAGGTTTTGACCATTTCCAAATATTTGCAGCACACATCTCTTACTACTTCCTTCCAGCCAATGCATTGTCTTTTAATGACTCTGGTGGGGTCATTAAGCCAGTGAAAGGCTTTAGGAAGCACTCCCTTTTTTTTAAGAAGTGCAAAAACATCTAAAATATTAAGGCAAGAATTGTTGAAAGTCAAACAGTGGGACCTCAGTGGAGCAATAATGTTGTGCAGAAGCATTGAAACAGAGAAGGTCGGCTGATCTGAGAAACCACTGGAAATGCTGCTTAAAGATTTATATGCAGACTTTTTAGTAGGTTCTGAAAACAGCCCTCACCTGGCTTATTGGATGTGATACAGCTTAACTCTGATGTGACAGAGTTTGGCTTTAGCCTAAATTTTTTGTAAAAAAAATAAAAAATCTGCAGTTCTAAGTTTTATTTCTTCATGCAGAGGGATGCTACACACAGCATAGGCTATTATAAAAGTTGTCAAAAAGTGAGGGGAAGGTTTCCTCTCTGAGGAGCTGAACAACTTTAATTCAGGGTTAAAATCAGAACAAAATGCTGAGGCGTCTTCTGGCTCCAAGAGACACAATCTGTCATCCTGATGCTTCTCCACAGATTATAGTCTGAAAAATTAACCAAACACTTAGGATTTGACAACAGTTGAGTGCTATACGGACAGCATAAATAGGAATTTGATTTTTATGTTAAAATGTGTAAAAATATTTATAACACTCCACTCTATTTGCAAGGTGTGCACCGATAGTGAATTTTAGAATCACATATCTGCGCATACACAAGCAGCCCAGAAAATAAAAATCCAGACGTTTGTACAGAGTCACACAGTGTGCATAAAATGCCTTAGGGTTTCTCTGGGAGCATAAGCCATACAGACTGAGGCAGACAAATGTGTAAAATGCCTGGGGCTTTCTCATGAGTCTAGCAATAGGTCAATATCATGCAGGATGGTTGTGAAGTCTCACCCAGACAGACTCAACCTGTCAGAATTCACACTTTTCTCTTGTCTGTGTTCCCAGCTGGGATTCACAGCTGGGTGGATTCTATTTGGGAGACAATATTTTTGCATCTTATGAGAGAAAAAAAATCCATCTTTATAAAAGAGGTATATTTCATCTTGGAGAACAGAGAACGTGTGCCGAACGGTCTCATTTAAAAGGCTCAAATGAGCCAATCAATAAATTATTCAATCAGTGGACATGATGTCTTGAATTTCCCTTTAAATGTGCTGCTTGTATTTGACAGCTGAGGGTGCACTTCATCTTGCTTTTTTATGAATTTAGTGCCATTTTTCCACCCCATTTGTGTCTGTAAACCAGTAGAGATGAAAAATTACCAAAATTTTCTATTTGAGCAGCTGTTTGCAGAATCCTCTGTCGAATTACTTCCACCCCATTCCACTGATTTGCACTATGGGAAGTAGATTGTGAAACAGAGCAGGGGAGACCTAAGTACAAAAGCTCAAGCGTGAATTGATCTGCTGCCAGTGGGGAGACTCAAGCATCCAGAGCCAGTGGGCTATTTCAGTGCATTCAAGCTGACATGTTGAATACCGTCTCCAACAGGGAGAGGAGGGCTTGTGCTTGGGCATGAGCCATCTCATTGTAATTGCTAACAAGCACATGGATAGAATCCACTTGAGTGATGGTACTGATAAACCTCGCACCCCTGTTCATGTCAGCACAATTACTGTGCAATGCAACAAAATTATCAGCCGTCCCCAGATGAACTTTGGTGTTAAGTCTTTAAGTATTACATATAGGTCTTCTAAAAGGACCTGCAGGATGTATTGGTATCGACTGGATGAGGATATTTATGCTCCGTTAGGTTTTGGTTTTAAATAATCAGTTGCGTTCTGCAATAATCAAAGTCAAACTCAGCCACAGTGTAAGTGAAGAACGCTGGCAAGCCCCGAAACAAGGACTTGGTCTCGTCAGCATTCTTCAGTGTGCAGCCAGCGGTTCAGCATGAGGTGTCAAGGACAGTGTATACAGATAAGAACTGGATACTAAAGTAAGCAAGTATTTACTTACATAATGTGATAAACATGAAGGGGTGTGCACTTTTGTTTTGTGCAGCAGAAACAACATGCAAACCCCCTTTTTATACAAATCTATCAATGACAGAAATGCTGTTCCACATGGTTTTAAAACGTAGCTTTTCTGGTGAAAACAGACATATCAGCGTCTGTATTCATCTGTTTTAGTTTTCTCAGTAAGTAATCATTTCTTGGCTTGGTTGGACCTTGTTGAAACACATTTTTTAGCAAAGGGTTGATGCCATTTTTCGTTGTCTGTTGAATATCAGTCTTGCTGACCCTCTAAAAAGAGGATCTCTTCCTGAAATGCTTCTGAACCACTCACCTCACTCTTTAAGCACATCCACTTCTCAAAAATAGTTTATTTCATAAAATCTGCTGCATGCAAATATTTTTGTCAAGGTCTTGAATAAATCCATGAACAAAGCAGAGTAATATTATTGTTCAACATAAAGAATTCATTTTTCTGAATGGAACAAGGTGTAGAACTACAACACTCACTCAACAGGCCTTTATGTTCTACTGGGTAGTGAAAAATTTAGAGTTTTCTTGTTTGATGTTAAGTAATATTACTTAATAAATTAGATGAGTCATGCATACATTTTGGCACATTTTTGCCAGACCCAAGCCTGTTTAATGAAGGAGGGTTTTTCTATGTGACATAAAACCCCTAAAATCAACAGAATAAAGTTAATATCACTCCTACAGCACCATTACAGTTACATACATATGGTGTATTAGATTATGATTATGCAATTTAGAGACTTTAGAGCACTAGCTCAGTTGGGAGAGTGGCCGGTCTGGTAACCGGAGGGTCACCGGTTCAATCCCCAGCTCTGGCTGGGTTAGATTGCCGTTGTGTCCTTGGGCAAGACACTTCACCCAACTTGCCTGTGTGAATGTGAGTGTGACTGTGTGTGAATGTTGGTGGTGGTCAGAAGGGCCGATGGCACAGAATGGCAGCCTCGCTTCTGTCAGTCTGCCCCAGGGCAGCTGTGGCTACAGATGTCTGTCGTAGTTTACCACCACCAGTGAGAATGACTATGTGAATGAATAATGCAACTCTGTAAAGCGTCTTTGAGTGACCCAGAAAAGCGCTATATAAAACTGATGCATTATTATTATTATTATTTTAGGACAGCCATTAGCTCCTTTTCTAACTGAGGAGTTGACTCTGGGTCTGGCTGCAGTTTAAAAAGAAGAAAAATCACCCAAAACCTGGATGAAGGTTCTGATGAGGTCTTTAGGCACACATTAAGAATGCAGAGGGTCTATAATACATTAAAGAGTGTGGTAGCTTCATTTGTTTTGCTCAAAACTTACATTGTATGGTTGTGGTGTGCTGTCATGCTAGTGGTGTATCTGGGTCCTGGGTAGAGTGTAAGAGAGCATGCAGGTATTGTGGCAGTGTTTCCCTTATGTGGGGCCTGCACATGCCATCGTGACTGTCTGGTTGAGAATACGAAGCAGGACTGGTCATGCTGGCCTCAGATCTGGGCTACAACCCCATCAGACCTGGTGTGATCTCCTAACTCATAGCTGCAGTCTGACGTGGACCAAGGGAGTCCTGCCAGGAGGGGATGGGGAGTGGGGCAATCGTAGGTGTATGTAGTAGTTTCACTGTGGGAATGTGAAGTAGACTTATAGAGAGGTGAGTAGAACATCTCAGAGATGTGAAAAATGGCAAGAGAGGATAGCTATTTGGAGAGTTCTAAGAGTGCAGCACCATCGTGATTGCCTTCACACTAAATTAGCCATGATCCAGCCACCTTCTAACGGGTCCTGGAGACGGGGTTTGAATCTAGTGTGAAGGAGACCAAAGGATCTCAGACAAATGAATGCAATCTGAAGAGTTTGACTGAGGAAAAAGCCACCAATGAAAATCAAATAACTTCACTCTATTTTTTATATCAGATGAAATCCCAGAGCACGTCACTCAAACATCAACATTACATGCATTTAGAAAGTAAAGTCTCATATCGTCAACTGCAGCGCAAACACTTTGTATCTCTAAAAATGCAGCTTTATAGGAAAATGAAAAAAAAACATGTTTCTTTTACAAATAAGAAACCCTGGATAGTTCACACGTATCAAGTTTTATGGATAACAAAAGTTATCCATAAAACCTCTGATAGATGTGAAAAATGTCCAAAAGAGCTGATTCATGTAAAAACATGAAAATGCAGATAAGAGCTTTTAGCCTGACAGCAACACGTTGTGTTTGTTGTAAATGTTCTAAAAAAGGCAACGCTTGGTCTATTTCTACATCTGCTCCAGTGCTCCTACTGACACAAACCTACAAGAGTCCAATGCACTTCCAAACCCTGGCTTGTAATCAGAGCAGACACTTTCAGTAGAGCCAAGACTGGCCAATTGAGCAACTGGCAATTGCCTTTTTCATCATCCATTTAAAGATCAATATGAGTGACCCTTTGTTTGCTGGCTCAACTGTACTGAAGACAGACTGAAATAAAATTGAGCATCTCTAAAAAACTGAAAAATATGGCAGTTATTTTCTTCTCTCCTGGATCAAGAAAAAAGAGTTTAATGAGTCTAAAAAAATAAAGTCAGTATCAAGAAAGACAAAAAAAAAAAAAAAACAAGGAGCAGAAAAATCCAAAAAGCTGACCACCAAAAAAATAAAACTCATAATATTAAATCAATGTAAAATATGTTTTAAGGCATTCTGTTCAATATGTCTATAAAGGCAGCATCTATCCTAAATTGCCTGTAAATGAGAAAAGTTGATGCATTTTTCTGTTTTAGCATGGAAGGAACAAATATTTCATGCATTCTAGGTAGACTTGAAAGCAAAGGGACTGGCTGAATACCAAAACATTAAGAAAGGGAACTGATCCCTTTATGGATTAAAGTGTGCTGTGCAGAGATTTACCACAGGTGAGGTTCTCCTCCGATTCATTCTCTCCCACAGTCTACACGGAGATTAATTACAACTCCTCATAAGGTACTGAACTCATTCCATCTCCTCATTATCTTGTTGATACAGACACTATTTTTTTCCCTCACACTTCGTCAGGATTAAAACGTTTCCACATGAAAGACAATTATGACTGAAATACACCTTCAGACTAGGATGATGAATGCCGTCGAGGCTCTGCAGGGGTGTTTGTGCCGGTGTGTTGGAGTGATGCTGAAAAGGGATCTGAGAGGAGCTCAGACTCTGTTCCTGACATGTTTCTTCATTTTCAGTCCTCCAATGGAACCCTTTATCTTAAAGCTTGACTGCAGGAAGTGCTTCTTTCTTCAAACAACCACAAAACGGATGGGGACATGCATCCACAGTTGTTCTTGGTGAATAAAAGCATTATGTATGTAACTATTTATTTGGCAAGAAAGCTATTTTTATACCAACAATGAAGCAATAAATAAACAGCTTCATTTTAACAAGAGGTTAGACATTTTTGACAAGTGTGTGTTCAGGTTTAAACATCAGATTTGGGTAGTTTATTTATTAATATATGAACACAGTCCTAGTGATTGACCATCATGGTTTTTTGGCAATAATTGCACAGGTGGTCTTGAACATTTTCCCTTCCTTTTTATTGAAAAAGATTCCCTCTAAACAACATCTTACAGCTGCATCATTGTTAAATTTGGATTTTTACATAAAACATTGATTAGTTTATAGAGAAATCCAAATAAATCAGGATATTGACTAATTCCAAGTATGTTGCCTCCTTCTCTGCACTTTAGGATAAAATGCATGTATATTTAAATCACCAAAAACATAAAACACACATGGTTTGGTTGAGATAAAACATCTTATCAGTACAAACCCCTCATAATGGTCAAGCACTGCAGTGGAAGGATGTCGATCTGGGCTTGTTTTGCAGCCACAAGATACAAGTTTTGACAATGAAATTCAGTTACATCATTTGTGCTTCATTTGAGTAAATCATTTTGAATCATACCATTTTCCTCTTATTTACATTTATATAGTTCAACCCAGGCGTTTTTGGGAACTTAATTGGATATTGATTTCAAACTTTTATGAGCTGTCTCTGTACACTATTAAAGCTTGTTTCTTTATTATTTATTTTTTCGTTAATTAGAGATCTTTCTTGTTTATTGATTAGAAAAATGAAGCCTTACTTTGTTGGAAGACTTTTGATGAATTTGTATATACCAGCTTCTGTAGCGAACGACCTAGGCTTAAAGCAGTCTCTCCTGGGAGGAGAGAAGTGTGTGCATCAATGTATCACTGAGAGAAAAATAAATCTGTCTGAACGGAGGTGGAGGTGTTTGTGTCTAATATGTGTCATTGTGCACAATATTCCCTCAACACACTGAAATATTGGAAATCAATGGCAGATCAATAAATAGGATGACTGTGAAGATGCAGCAGCTGATGGCTGCAGGAGATTTCAGCTACACACTCGGTTCAGGTTCTAAATTAAAGCAAAGCTAGTTTCTACAGACAGACGAACAAAGAAATGATATTGAACAAGATGAGGATGCAGCCCATCAACAGTTTGAATTGAAGTAAGGAAGATCACCTTATGATGAACAACAAGAGTGGAGATACGCTCAGCCAGGAAGAGATGACAACAACAGGAAACGAGGGAACTCAGCTCTGAGAAGGGCTGTTTGGTGAACTGCTCATAAAGTCGCTCAGGTTCTTCAGTCAAGCCCTTAGCTTCCAAACAAAGTGCATTTCAGCACCAAAGGAAACAATCTTTTTGTGTGCAGTCAGTGTCATTTCTGTCTTCAAGACAGATGAACTAAAGGCATTCAAACTAAACTATGCACCTGCTCATTGACAGCAAGAATATAAGGGTTTAGTCTAGTAGTGGGTAAAAAAAAACCAAAATGTTCTAAAATGTTTTCATGTTAAACCTAATAAAACTTCAAACCTCAACCCCATGACTTGTAGAAACGTGGGTTTAACGTTCTCCACAATGTGAGAACATCTCACAGATGATAATTACATCAAGTTATTGATGCTGAATGTAGTTTTACATGTTAATCATTAATGGGACGTACCCATTTTTTCCACACACTTCAATCACTTTTTGTTATTTTTGGTAGGAACCATAAAGAAAGGAGAACAAATTAATTAATTGTTAATAAAAAACATAAGAACCTGAAAATATGTTCCTTTGTCATCAAAAAAATTAGTGATGGGATTTACAACTTTTTGAAGGAGCTGTTCACCTCAAAAGCTGTTCAAAAAACTGAATCTTTTGTTTTTTTTTGCAATATTTTGAAAGAGAAATGTCACGTGGAACTATGTTTGGGGACACTTTGTTGCAACATCTACGTGTGCGTCGCTAATTAGCTTCCCCCATAGACCTGATGGGTTCATGTTGCTGTGCTCACTGATGCTTTAAATAAAGAGCTGTTCTGTTTCAGTCAGCATCTTAGTGTCGTTGAATATTGCCTCCCAGCCTCAAACGTCACAGTTAATACTAAAAACTGAACGGTTCTTTACAAGGATTCGGTTCTCCTTGTTCACAGTGAAGAGCTGTTCAATGGACTCGTTCATGACCGTCACATCAAATTATTAAACTTTCTGACTATAAAATATATTATTCTGGTTTCTCAGCACTCGGGTTATCTTTACATTAAAGATTTATTCAATTTCAAATAACTAAGAAAATGCATGTTTTTATGCACACTCACAAACAAAAGAATATTCATAGATTTAGAGATTTTGCAGCTTGAATTGAAGGCAAATCACAAAGATCTGAACACACACTGCTTCTCTGACCTTCTTCTGGTTCCATCACAGAAGAAAACAACCTTTACTTTTGGGCCTGAAGCCAGAGACAGCAATTCATCAAAAATATTTATCTGGTTTCAGAATAATTGTTATCCAAAGGTGAATGCATACTTTCATACATAGACCTGTAAAATTGTACTCTAACATAAATTTGATCTGATCACACTTATGGTCTTTGATTCCCCAAAAACATCCTGGAGGGATTTAAGATAACTCGATGTTGCAGAGTAAGCTCTACATGCAGTTTGAAGACTTTTATAAAGCACTTGGAAATATGGTTAAAAGCAATTGGTTGAGCTCATGCCAAATAAATACGTAAATATAAGTATGTATAAATAATTAAGTGCAATCCATAAATGTAGCTTTTGTTTTCAAATCAGTGTTCATGGTGCTTTTATTTTGAAGGTGGTGTCATGGTGTTTAGCCTCCTGTGAGCTTTAGCTGCATCAGGTGAAGGTGTTTAGCTGCCAGGAGATTATAAAACAATAATGTTTGACTTTGGTACTTTTAAAGAACAGAAGTTTTACTTCTAAAATCTTTTTATTACTAAAACTTTATGATTTTTAAATTTTAAAATGACTTGTTTTCATTCAATTCGTTGATCACATAATGGGTTGCATTAAATAAATTACCTAAACCATTTAACCTAATGCATGTGGTGTAGTACAGGGTGCTGGTTGATGCTTTGTAATTTATTTTTATGCAAATTTATATTCAAATCCACATCAGCAGAAAAGAAGCGTTAATATTTTCAAGGTATAATTCCTGATCTGGAAGAGCTCCATCATAAATAGTTCTGTTCTCCACTGTCATGAAGGCATTTTGTCTCATGCCTCAAGGTAAGATTAATGTTAAGACGCTGCTTGATGATCAGATAGGAAGTCTACTGCTCTCCAGTCTGTATGGATTAAAACTTAGCATTTTACCTTTGTTTCCAGCAGTGACTCACTTCATGATAAATTGTTGGTAGATGAGGCATGACATGGGGGGTCTTTGCTTTGACCTCTGGTGAGAGATAGAAGGGGGCAGGATTCCAAGGAGGTGAGGGGGTGTGCATGTGTGTGAAGGGAAAATGAAACATTCATGCAAATGAGTTGTCTTCGACTGTGTGGCCACTCGAGTTTCAAGTGCATAATAGCATCGTAGCAACACACTCCATTCTCATTTCCATATCTATTTTAGTTCATCAGACTTCATTTGTATTAAAATGTGCAGTAATACACTTTTGACCCTGCAGAACCCAAAACTTTGAAACTTTCAGTAACTTTAACGTTTCATTAAGAGTCTTTCTCTAAAATCTAATTCAACCTATTGCTGTAATGCATCGTTATGAGGTATTTTTGTTGATACTAGAATAATGTGGTATTATCTGGAGCATTTAATCAACTATATTTCTGTATCCATTCTCTGACTGACATTGGAATCTGCTGTGAATTAACATCTTCCTTCATTGTGATCATATTTATTTTTTGCTCCATCATTGAGATATTTCCTTGCACCAGTGGCTGTAGGCTTTTGTTCTGCAAATGATTCTGACCTTGGTTTGCAACATTAAACCCAAAAATTAGTGGATCAAAGCCACTGATAAAAAATTGATGCATTTAATGACAACGAATTATATTTTCTTACAGAAGCATTGTGTTTAATCCTTCTGATCACTCTGGCTAATATTAGATTTTTTTTCTTTTTTGTCTCAGATGACATTTATAGTTTAAGTGAAGCAAAACGAAAACAAGAAATTCTCAGTTAATAAAGACATTGTAAAATATAATTTGGGTCTCCGGTTAAATTCTCTGCTATGCAGACATTTTGCTGTGGCGTCTGCAAGATTCAAGATTTCTTTATTGTTATTCAGAACAAACAAAATTATGAATTCAATTCACTTTAGTAGTAGCTATGTGTGTACATGTATGTCTTACTCTTGTGTGTTTTTGTGTAATTGACTGGTGACCTGTCCACCGATCTCCCAGTGGTAGCTGGGATAGGTTTTCAGCCCCAAAGTAAACAAAATGATGCAGTTTTATTTTTAAATAACACATTGTTTAACCCTAAAAACAACTAAAGAATCTGGAATTACAGGTCACACAGTTTAAAAAAGCAATACAAGACATTAATTTCAGTCTGAGCCCTGTCCATATAAAGCCATACACATTCATTTGCCTTTATGTTGTAGAAACTATAAAAGCTATCAAAATAAAGATAAAGTCCTGCTATTTCTGGTTGCATGTAAAACCACAACACACCGACTCACCTCCACCCCTCTCTTGTTTAATTTTCATCTCTATTGTTGTTCTCTGATTTTTTTTACTGCTCTTCTTTCAGTCTTTCTTGTCTGTTTCTCTCCAGCTGTTGTGTAATCCAAATCTGTAGCCTTTAATACAAAAAAACAAAAAAACAAAAACATGATGCTTCAGTTTACAATGTGTCAAATGCTGACTGATTGAAGCATGAGGAGCTGGCAGCAGGTGTGCACCTGTATGGAGATGTGAGTTAAGCCTGATGCTAACAGGTAACATGGCAGAACAGATAAAGTTTCATGCCTGTTGATTCTGCTTATCAATCCAATTCCTTAACAATTCCCTCATCAATTCTTCAGTAGTTGTTAAGCGGCAAAAAATAAGTTCTACACAGTCTTCTGCACCACAAGCAAGCATGGTGTAATTTCAGTGTGTGTGTGTGTGTGTGTGTGTGTGTGTGTGTGTGTGTGTGTGTGTGTGTTTGTGTTTGTGTTTGTTTAAATTTTTTTTCTTACTAGGATAAATTAAGGTATTGTTGTATACTGTAAAACAAGAATAACAGAGAGGTCAGATTGTTGATTAAATGTTAAAAGGGCTTGCCATAATAGCAACAGCATCAGAGCGGCGTGACAAGGTGAGGTCCAGAATCAGACAAACCCGGGTCACCTGAAACTGCTTCTGGACTCAAACCTCTGCAGAGCCTTCAGCCTCCTGAGTCGTCTCAAAGACTGCAGAGTGTGATTTGTGTAAAAGCAGAGTGGGGACTCGTCGTTTGTTGCAAGTTCATCTGCAAAGATGCTGCAGTGCTTTGGGTGCGGCTCTGTCGGAACCTCACCTCGTTAAGCCCCTCCACTGCTCGTGCTGCGCTTGTCCAACAAAAACCGGGTTATTGTTCTGTCGGACCAGTGAGAGATGCATAGAAGTCTAATTTCTCCGTGTGAAAGATTACTGACCAGCAAGTTTGGGGAAAAACGGAAACAAGAGAATAGTAAAAGTTGGAGGTGTACAATTCCGATGAAAATGATCTGTTGGAACCGGTTCTCAACTCCCATCCCTACTCACAACCATGGCGTTATCACCACGCTCTAACCAACTGAGCTAATTGCCCATCTACACAAACAGATGAACATGATGGTAGCAAATTTAATCCCCAAGGACAACATGTGATTTTACAGTCAGGGTTTAGAATGAAACAATTATTGAATTCTCCAGGAAGTAAATTAAACAATAAATGTTTCCACTTTAAAACTTAGCTGTTACAGCCTGGATTGATATAATGTGGAGCATCTTAGTGGAATCAGTCTGTGTCCAGCATGTGGGTGAGAGTTCTTCTCACTATTCTGATGTTCTTTCACTTATGTACAGATAAGAAAATCAGGGGTTGTGGCGATTCAACGTCTTCAGTGTCCTGCCCAGGAGTACTTCAGCATTCTATAGGGGACGGAAATATCAAACCATAGGATGACCTCTCTTCTACACACGCACTCACGCACGCACGCACGCACACACACACACACACACACACACACACACACACACACACACACACACACACACACACACACACACACTCCATTGCACCACTGTGCAAATAAAAATTTAAGTGTTCCAGTTTTGAGACCCCCAAGCTGCATGCTCAAATTATCTCAGGATTTAGGCGAGGCGGTCTTAGAATTTAAACACAAGTAAGAAGTACACACATCCATGTTCAGATGAGCAGGTGCCACAGATAATCCAACAGAAGCTCAGACACCGAATACTTTAATAGCACCAGGTACCACCTGATGCTTTTAAAGTAGTTTAAGTGAACCGGGTGCTTGCAGGCTGCAGGCCATGTCATTTTAAAACTACAAAAAGTACAGTAAAGCATTTGGCATTAAAACATTTTTTGACAGAATTGCAGATTTGATCTTTGCATTTGGATTTATAGAATTTTAACAATGTTCTTGCATTTGTAGCTTCTGCTGAAAGGCTTGTTTACATATACAATGTCAAATCAAACTTTACATGTATGTGTTTATTACAGTTTATATTGTAGAGAAGCTATTAGTTGGGCAATGAGGAGGGAAATTTATCCCTTTAAAGTGCAAGTGACCATATTTTATCAGTCATGCAGACTAAACATTACTAAACCTGAAACGTTTTTACAAGTAAAGAAAAAGTCTTAAAAGTGTTAAAAACATAAATAGTGTGTATGTCTTCCAATAGCCTCATAAACACTCTTGAAACTTTACATTTCTAATTTACCTGAGTGAGATGTGATGAGTTAGAGCTTTGAGTCTTTTGAAGGTATTTTTAGCTCAGACCTAGTTTTCAGTTCTAAATGTTCTTTTCAGTAAAAACCCGTTGTAAAGAGTTTTTTTAGTACCAAGCTATAATAATAATAATAATAATGGAACGTTTTTGTTGCACCTTTATGCCGATATAAAAGACAGCCAGTCCCTGTAGACATGACTGATGCCTCTAAATTAATCTAATAAACTTTGATTCCTTTACTGCATTCTGCAACTTTATGAAAAAAAAGTACCAGTCAATGTTACATTTTATATTTGAAGACTTACTTTGCTTTAAGTTTGTCCAAAGGTTTTGCACTTGCCAGTGAAATGTGTTCACGGTGGGGGATCAGACCACTGACTGGTGCTGTCATGTGTTGTGTGGAGGAATACTGTCACAGGAAGCTGTGAGGATTCCAGGAACCACTGTGTCACTTCTCCCGCAGTTTCCTCCTGCAGACTTGTGTCATTGAAGAATGTTGTCTGTCCAACTATAAGCAATCTGAAAGTGAACAGTTTGAAATGAGTTCAAGGACATCAGAATATGTTCCTCCTTTGCCAGGAAGCAATTTCTTCCTTATTTTACAACATCTCAAATCTGCTTTCTGCAAAACATTAGAACTGTTACTCTGCTCTATGTATTCTAGCTTATTTATTTTACATTTTATGCAAAATTCTTTACATGCACGCAATTTATAAATGCTATTTTTTTTTACACTTTGTTGTTTTGGGTTGAGAAGGACACCATACATTTTGGAGCCTCAGTGCAGATTATTATGAGCTTCAACAAGAATGCTGTTTGGCTCAGAAAACAGTGACAACCTAAACAACTTTGTCACGTTTTGAGGTTTAAACTTACTTAATATATCATACAATAAACCTGCAAAGTAAGTTTGGAGTTTGTTTTAGACGGTGATGAATTTGCTGTTCAAATTCATCCTCCTCCGATAGCCTTACCTCCCCATGAGAATTTCTTGCTGTTTCTCCGAAGTGCGACCAATTTGACTTCTGTCTTTTACAGGTAAAGTACTCATCACACCAAACAGCCCCCAGAAAGAAAAAACAAAACAAAAACATCTCTTAAAGTAATGAGCATAAACTGTACCTGCCACATGTTTCACTTAGATTAAGATGTGTTTTATCAAATGTGATATTTGGCACCTGCAACTATGTAATTTATTTGCAGAAATTCAGGAGCACCTCTGCAGAACCCAGCTGGAAATGATAAACATCCCTTTCCCATCCTTCCATCTGTTATTCAAACATGTATTTGGCCCTAAGCCATTTAAGGATTTGACTTTAAAAATAGTACTTCCTGTAGAAAGTATTATTTAATTTAACAGTTAAATCATTTAGTGTAATAATAGGAATAGAATAAATCGCTTTCCATAAGCTGATTGCTGCACTATCACAGATGTATAATGCAGGTTTGGATCGTGCACAGACAACCTCCAGGTATCCTAAAAATTGAGTGCTGCAACTCTGGTGTAAAGCATCACTTGTCACCGTTAGAGCACAAGTCCTACAATATCAACAGCCGTATGACACTAACTAAATCCCACAGGCCCAATTTCAGCAGCGGCTGAACGATAAAACATTTCCAGACAAAGTCAAACAGCTTCACTTGTAGTGCTTTCTTCATCTTAACACATGCTCAATCGACCAAAGGAAGCAGACAGCTCAGAGACACTGAATGCCTCATGTTTTTATTCATCGCTCACTGAGTGGAGAGGATTTAACTGGTCTGTTGCCCAAATTTGACTTTTAACTTAATAGAGGGAGTCTGAGGTGACTTTACCCACTTGATGTAGCTGCTGCTTCTTAATACTAATATCAGTGGAGCAATTTGAGTCCTCAGTCTAATCTTCCTTCTACCTACCTTTGGGTCTTGACCCATTCTTTAAAAACCAGCAGCACACACAGACATAATTATATGCCAGTTGTGACCCGTTCACCCTCAGCTAAGAGAAGCTGACTGACTAATTATAACACAAGCGTGCTGATCAGGACGGCTCATGGGGGAAATCATTTGTCTCTGATCAGAAGTGAGCAGATTTTAGAAGAGTTTGTATTTTTGTCACTTTAAAGTGTTCAGTTAAATAAAATCATCTGGAGGGAGCTGACTAAACAGGTGCACCAACATGGAGCCAGTGGCATGCATGGTGTTCTTATTGTTCACAGCTGCAAAGTGACCAAAAATGCAGGGAAAAAATGTGAATAAGAGATGAATGTGAACTGAAAAATATATAATGACAAGAAACCACTTAAAGCAAACTTTTTCATGTTTATTCCCCAAAAAATATATTTTGGAAAACTGCTTCTAAAAGCTTGAGGTTCTTACAGATAGCGTCAGCATCCACCGCCACAGATGTACTTTTATTCATCCTAACAGATCTGAGCACTGCATAGAACATTTACATATCTTAAAGGAAACTTGAAATTTATGATATAAAAATGGATGTTTAATTTAATTTGAATATCTCTGTAGCATGAAGCATACTTCATGAAGCATTGGCCATATCTCTAAAAGCTTCCCTTCACCATCAGTCTCTCCTACAGGAAGCAGGCAGCAGAAGGGGAATGCAATTACCCAAATGTGTACACTCACATAGCCTAACTGCAGCAAAATACATTACAAAAACATGCAGCAGGGAGGGGTCAGCCTGTACTCTCTGTGTGCGTTTGTGTGTGTAGATATATATGTGTGTGTGAGCTGCATGCATCATGCATGCCTCCTGAGATACATAAATCTACAATTGTTATTCTGAGCCAGGTGCTGAATTTTAAGCACATTTAACACCTTTCTCATGTGTGAGTATAGATCTGCTGGTGAGTTTATCAGTGTTGCTCCAGTGATCCGTCTCCCATGTTTACTTACAGTAACATGACCTCCAAATGACACACATATTGTGCATCCCTGCAGCGCCTGAACTATGGCTATTACCAGAATCCCTGTATGTTTGTGGGCTCATACAGAACAATTGCACAAGTGTCTGTATAAGGAGGATTTAGTGGTTTCAGGGTGCCAGGATGAAAACAAAGGGATGAGGCCCTCTACCCTCTCTTCATTCCCACCATTTTAATAGAAGACACACTTGTGGAATGTTGTTAATGTTACTGGCAACAAAATGCTTATTTTGTTTAGCATTAGCCATGCAAGTGCTAATGGGAGCAGTATCTTCTTGCAGCTCCTTTTATGGTCTGTGTTGTCAGTGATTGAAGTGAAAATGACAACTTTACCTCCTCTCTCTCCTCTTTCTTAGACATTGTGGCAGCAAACATCAAGACTGATTTTTGATGCATGCAGCCAGACTGTGGTTCTAATGGGAAGGGGGGCAAGCATTTATTTATTTAGCATTTTGACATTTCTTTCAACTATGTTTTTTAATACACATATTTAACACTCAACACATATTTAACAGCACAATTTTTTTGTTTTTTAATTATCTGGTCCCAGTATGTGTCTTAGTATGGCTCTCTAATCTTCTTTTATGTCAAATTGAAATTGATTATTCTTAAAACACAAACTTTAGAGTCGAGAACAGAAACATATATTTAATTTTATGCAGTCAGACCTGAAAGTTTGTAGTCTGCTTGGGTCCCATTTACCCAGAAAGCAACCTGAACTTATCCACTAGTGGTGTAATGGTAGCTGATGCTAGTCCAAGCTTTTAACCCTAAATTTGGATAAAAAGGAAACTTAAAGGCATACTCAGTAGCCAGGTAAACAATGCAGCTTTTAACATTTTTTTAAAGCCTCTTAACAACGTTCTAATATAGTATAGTCATAAATATATTGTGGAGATTAAAAAAACCCCGAAAGAAATCAATAAAGTAGTTGTCCCACAGTTCTCTAAAAACTTCAGTCAATCCTATCGTTTGGACCGAACGATAGGATTGGACAATCCAGCTGTCTGTCTGCCGCATTTCCTCACTGCTTGGATTGGCATTAATCCGCCCGGACACATTTTGGGGCAGAACATCCAGGAAGTGAAAGTGAAAGTGAGGAGGACAGAGCTGCGGTTAGTGCTTTCATTTTAAGATAAAAATACCAGAGTCCCCCCAAAAAAACACCTTTTCAGCTAGCAGAAAACTAAAAACGTTTGGAGGTGAAAAGAGGAAAAGCTGGGGGAACGTTTCTGCGGCTGGAGTTAGACTCTGCATTGTCACCTTTCTAAAACGGGGTCCCAAGGCTGGCTTATGGATTTTACCCAACGGGAGGGGTGAGTGCACCCCTCCAGTCCAGTGCAGACATGTTTCTGTAAAATAGCTAGCGAGACCTTGTTTGTTTACCTGGCTACTGACAGTGCCTTTAAGAGGATCAGTAATGTATTTCTGACCACACACTGCTAGATTAGTTCTGTTTTTATAACGTCTAACGTTGATACGTGTATCAGATTCTTGCATTGCACCAACTCAGCCACAAAGAAAAAATGGCAATTTCCTATTGATTCAAAACAACAAAGTAATTTAAATTGCCTTCAACCTGTGATTGTATAGTCCATTATTGATTTGTCTGTGGTCTTTTGAATAAACCTGATTTATTTAGGAACAAATTTAGGGACATTTGACTTTTTGGACTAGAACACACTCTGTGTAACAGAGAAGAGAAACAGGCTTGTTTATGCTGAAGTCAAAAACAGGAAGTACATGGATCTATTAGCCAAGAACGCAGGAAAATGATCATTAAAAGCAAAAAAAAAAACAAAAAAAAAAAACTAGATAAACGTAATTAAACCTTACATGAAGTAATTAATAATGATGTAGTTTTAATAAGATAGTTGATCTCTGGATTTGTGGATGAATGTCTGTCATTGGATATAAAGGTCATCCAGGGATCAACTCATTCTGGCATATTCACATTTCTCACATGGATTAACTAAAAGTCACATAGATGACAGGAGGAATCAAGCTCTTCCATGTTTACTGTGGAAGACAAAAGAAAAAAAGAGTTATGGACAAATAAATAGAAAATGAGTCAGAATGTCAATTGTGACATAAACAAACCCAAAAGTAGGTTAACAGTTCTGAGGCAGCCTTCAAAGAGGAAATGTTTGTTTGGACACATAAGTGGACAGATATAGATCGTCTGGGAAAAATATGGCAGAAAGTATGAACAAAAAATAGACAAATATTCAAGGAAATGAAGGGAGGCAAATAATGTAATAACCAGAGGGTGACACAACAAAGTCCAGGGGAAGGAAACATAAGCAAAGAAACAAACAGATTAAAAGAGACCTGGAGTCAAAACTGAATAAGTTTTACTTCATTATCAAAAGTAATAATGCAAATCAATATTTTAATAAATATTAATAAAAGAACATTTGAATATATAAGTTCAGTCAAGTAGGTTGGCTTGTCTCTGTCTATTTATTCAAATATATGGAAATTTCAGAAACATTCTAGTAAACCACCACAAATGACTGACTTAAAAATAAATTTCCCAATTTCAGACGTTTATTAAACATTTTATTCAATACTGGTTATAAAATACAAACATCTTTTCTGATATATTGGAAAGGTGAGATTTAAAGCAGCTATGTGGAGCAATTCAGCAAGAGAGCGTTTCTTTAATCCATTGTACCTCAGCCCCTCCCAAAACACCCCCCACCCAGACACACCTCGACACACTCGTGCACACAGTGCGTCTAAGCTGGGCATAAACTCTGTGTCCTGGCTCTCAGCTCCTGCTCAAACTGTATGACTACATCGCATGGTTCAATCATTCACAGCCCACAGATCGTGTTCTCACACTGTACAACGCTCTGACATTGAGGATGATGATGCTACCTGCCTCACATTGTTAACTATTTCTCTATTAACCCTCTGGGCGCCAAAGTTGCAATATTGCGACAAGCGTCATTACTGAGTTTAACAAACCACAGCTGCTGACAGGAGCCCTTTTTTAGTTTCTACTTTACACCAGAAGATCGTGGACAACTGTAACTTCATACTGAGCAACATTTTTGGGTGTGTTCATATTGAAAGTTTTGGAGAAAAAAGAGTTTGAAAACCTCCTCCTTTCGGAGGAGACGGGAGGGGAGTGGTTACGTCAGCCGCGCCGCTCAGAGCGAGTTTCAGAGCGAGGAGGGAGGAAGATAACTTACTATGAGAAGTCTGTTCACTGGTCCCCAAGCACTTCATGGCTGACTCAGACTCTGAAGAGGAAAATCCATCCTCTGGTGAAGATGATCAGTCGTCCAGGGAGAGTGCAGCTGGGTCTGCATGCAGCGAGAGTGACCCGGTTCGCCATGATGGCCCAAGCAGCTCGTAAGTTCGGTTCAGTTCAGCTTTGTTTTACGGTGTCCAGAGAGGAAGGAAGTGGTGTCCATAGTAAGCAAGGGTAGTAAAAACACAGCGAATAGTAACAAAGGGAGCGGAAATGTAAAAATTCACGGCAAACTCAGCAGAACCCGTGGGAGAAAAAAACTGTAAATAGATGGGAGTGCAGCGTTCACTGTCCCTCTGTAAATGAGGATGATGATGGTGGGGTTTTCCTGGGAGATGATGAAGAGTAGCACAGGTGCATCAGACACTTTGATGAACTTGTTGAGTGTTTTGGAAACAGATCTGTCCAGTTCTGAGCTCACTGATTTCCTGTCTGTTCTTTTAGATGATGGATTATATACTTTTACATTTTTATACATATATATACATATACATATATACACACACACACACACACATATATATATATATATATATATATATATATATATATATACACACACACACACACACACACACACACACACACACACACACACACACACACACCTAGTATATACATAAAATAAAAAACTGTAAAAAATAAAGATACATACCTGCTAAAGTTACACACCCAATGGTGCTGCTGCCTGATGATGTCATAATATGCAAATTAGATATGTGAATTTGTTCCATTGACAAACTTTGATTAAAACTGAACATTTTTCTCATTTGCAGTATGCCTTTATCTCTAACCATATTAAAGTTACAACTTTTTGAAATTGTAATGTCAAAAAAGATGGTTTTCTTGGAAAAACTCTGGCGCCCAGAGGGTTAATTTAATTACAGGTAGATAAGTTTACTAATGGCAAACAAACAAGCATTTCACAAAGCAAATCTTGATGAGACACCCACAGCTTCATTGTGGTGGAATGCTCGATAACGTCAGAACGTCATATTGATGCTCATCTCAGCTCACTTGCTTATGGATGAAGGTTGAAGTGATGCTGATCTGTAACCTGGAGACGATAGTAAATAAGCTCAAATTGACTAAAGGAATATTTGTCATTTGTGAACATTTACTCATATACCCATGGAATGAAAAGGCATGTCAACTATTGCTAAAAGAATCTATAGGCTTAGTGAGGTATTAGCCACTGAATTACTTTCTAGAATAACTAACATGTACAGGTAAGGAGAATCATGAACTTTTATGTGTATTTTTTTCTGATGACTGAGATGAAGATTTTGAAATGGATTTATAAAGACTTTCCAGCTGATTTAGCTGTCTACGCAGGAGGAACCTTTTTATTCTCAGCTCACACGCTAGGTGTACAGCTTTCTGTGCTGCGTTCACTGTCATTGCACGAGGAGATGGCATAAAGCAGCAGGAAGCTAAAAGAGAGGGGACTTTTTGTGTCGAGCAAAGGGATGGGAGGGCGTAATAATGATTGTTTGATACTTCATTACAGGTTCCCTCCATCATGTTCATACATTTACACAGACTGTCTACTTTTTCCATCTTTTTAACAGCTATCATTCGTCTCCACGGGGATCTCTCTGTCAATTCCTCTCAAGACTCATAATTGCTTTGCTGGCCTCTCTGTGTAATGGCCTCAAACTGAGTAATCCTGAGCACTGGGCCTGTGCTCTGCCTGTGACTAAAGATTACTTTATTGATCCCCCCCACTCCCTCACCTCATCGCTGTCTCTCAGTCTGATGTTTTAACCTTTTCGTGCCTAGTAGTCATTTCCTACCACTCAGTTTACAGAACACAGTACAACGTAGATAACTGTCCTCTTAGTATAGCTTTTCATTCTCATTTTTTGGAATTACAAATGTAAATGCCTTCTGCAAAAACTGATTTCTAAGAAAGTAAAATAGCCTTGTTTTTAGACATTTTGTCTTATTTTTGTCTATAAAGAAAATATATTCTTACAGCCCTACTTGAAATAGGCCAAATCTTCTTAAATATGGTCACATTTTCTAGGTTTGAGCAAAAAAAATCTGCCAATGGGGTAAGCAAAATTTGCTTGGCTAGATTCCTTAAAACTAGCAAAATTTTCTGCATTTAGAACAATTCGAAAGGCGTAAGGACATGACGCAGCAGCCCCAAAGACGCCTACGCTCGTAAACATAAAAGCAAGCTATTATGCTAACCTCGGTAATGTTTTTTGAACATAATCTCTGTGCAGCTAGTGCCTTTGTGTAATTAGTCTCCATCTTTGAGCTTTGTAAACAACGTGTGGATACGTGTTTACGGAAATAGTATGACTTGTCTTTGTTCAGCGGAGGCTTACAGCTGTTCTTTGTCATAAAGTAGTTCAGAGTCTAAAATACCTGTAATTCCTTCATGTTACTTTTTATTTTCACTTGCAGTCGATATGATTATTGATAAGCAGAATTAGTATCAGTACTGAGTGATTTTAAGGAATTTTTTTCTCAAAATGCTAGTTGTTACCATTCACTTACATTGTTTTCTGCTAAGCTAAAGCTAAAGGAGTGGTGCTGGATCAAGATAACAACTGGGCTGGTTACAAACGGTCTTTGCCCACTGATCTAACTATGGGGAATATGGCAACAGACAAAAAGAAAATCCCTTTTGGGAGGAGGATCCCTTTAAGGGTCATGTTAAGACCATAGGTGGACTCTAGATGTGCTGCCTAGTCCTGGTATCCACTGACTTGTTCAGAAATCCATTTCACAGGCAGTTTAACAAGCTACTACTGTAGGAAATATTCATAAATTCTTTTTTTTTTTCACACCGCAATCACTTGTGTGGGAATTGCAGATCAGATTCTCTGGAAACAAACTTCATATTTCTCTTGTTTGTTGTAAAGACAGACACAGACTGAAGTCATAAAAATGACAATATTGTATTCTCAGAGTGAGTGCGTTTGGAACAAGATCTGTTGTCGTTTTTTTTGCTCTGCCAGCGGTAATCTCACGCACTATTCTTTCATTTTCATTTTTATTTATTTATTTACTGCACAACAATAAAAAGAGCATTATATGTCATGCAGTGCTGAACATAGAGCCACAAATGGTGTGTTATGAATCTGAAAGTACAAAGTAAAAAAAAAAAAAAAGATCACCCCCTAAGGCAGAATAATGCACAAACTGGCAGCTCTAGTTGGGAACAGGAGTTAACAGAGGCAGTCAGGTGAAATTAAATCAAATAATAAAAAACATCAAGGATGAAGGCAGATTATTGCAGCTGGTTATAAGTTTGAGATGGTTGTGATCTACAGAACATCCTGTCCTCGGACACAATAAACGGAACAAAACCAAAGAATTAATACTGGAACTAACGACAATCTATCAAAATACAATGTTTTCATTGTATATTTTTCCTTTTAAACATTACACAGATACAGTAAGCCACTATTACCATCCACCTCTCCTGGTCCTGATTAGTTGCAGCACTTTTTCGATACATGTTTCGCAAAAATCTCAACTGGTGTTTATTTTCCCTATAATCTTCATAATCTTTTCATCTTCCTGGAGTTAATGAGAAAGGACAGGGTTATTACCAGTTTAATTTGTTTTGCTACACCAGATATAGGTGGTGATACATCTCATCTGGGTGATTCTGTTATAGGAAGTCATGTGTGTTACATAGGATATTCATTTACTGTGTGTTTTTATGTTCTTAATAATAACATTTTAAAAAATGAAAACACCTAACATAAACAAATCATTACAGAAATATATGTTTTCTTAAATTTTACCACAATTTAAATAAATCTGTCTCCATTGTTCAAATTCAGTCTTTTCTATGCCTGACACTGTGCAGCTTGTACCAGACCAAAATGCCTGCATTGTGTTAACAGCTTTGGTGAAGTTGGTCTGTCAAGTTGTGCTTTTATATTGGGTTTTTTGAGTTTTGAAAATGACTAAATAGACCTTCTCAGACAGACTGCAAATTGCAGACAACTGAAGTAAGCGTGACTACTTTCATCTCAGCTGGAGTTGATACTCAGATAACGGCCCAGATGAGAAAAAGCCAAGACAAGGTAGTTTCAACGTTACGCTGTAGGTTCAGAAGAAAAATACCTTTGAGCTTTTTTTTTTTACTCTGGTGAAATTTTGTCTGTTCATATCTGGTGGTGGAAAGTGATAGATTATTAAAATATTGCTCAAAGCCTAAAAATGCCAAATTATCTCTTGTTTCACACTCAGAGAGCTGCACTAAACACAATGCATGCAAGCCCTTTGTCAGTGAGCAGAAATGGAAGAATCTGCATCAAAAACAGGAACACACATCGTGGAATACCTAACAGTGAAACGAGTGCTTAGAGAACTAAGAAACCCAAAATCCACTGAGTCTTGACTCACTCACTTGTTTCCTGACTTTAACACACTGACTGTGGTGGTGCTGATAGCTATCTGCTTTAGCACCAGAACGCTGGGTTAAGCCTGCAGGCTCACCTCAACACACACAGCACGAGTCCAGGAGGAAATCTCCAGCAGAGGAGTCAAACTTTACTGGAGTAGAGTCACATGTGGGACTGCATGATGCCTCTTCATTTAGTCTTCCAGACTGGAGTGTCTTTGCTGGTGGGATGGCTTTGTTAGCTGGTGGAATTGCTTCATTGTGCAATTTTAATTAAACATTTTATTTAAAGGTAAACCTCCAAATATTACCTTGCTAAAAAACAAACAAAAAAAAACTTCCCTCATTATATTGTTTCTGGTTCATTTACTTGCTTCAAAAAAGAAAAGCTTTTTATTTGAAGAAACTAAAGAGCATTTGATGTTAGCAACTTCTTCTGTAGATGTTTTTAAATGACTTGTTCAAAATGAAAATAAAACTAGATTTATTCTTCTTTGATGAATAAATCACAATAAAAACATTATTTAAATACATTAAATTATAATAAAAAAGACAATTTAAACCTTTACATTTTAATACTATACTTAGTCATCTGATGGGACTGAAACTAAATGTTCTTACAGGTTGGCCGTGGCTCAGGAGAAGGAGCCTACTGAGTAGGAGGTCGGGGTTCAAACCCTGGCATGGTACTCACATCAGAGTGTCCCTGGGCAAGATACTGAACCCCAAATTGTCCCCCAGAGAAAAATTCCCTACAAGGATCAGTACAAAACAAAAGCCAACAATGGTGGTTGGTATCAGCAAAAGAAACCTCAAAGTCTCAAAAACATTTTGTGTGACACTGAGCATCAATTACAGTTTGACAACAACGTCTCATGCTGTTCACATGTTGACTGCTGAGTCCCACTCTTGTTGAAGGGTGGCCCTCAGGTCATTGAGGTTCTGGGGTACAGCGTTATGAGCCTCACCATGGTGACTCAGCTGATCCCACTGGTCTTTTATGGGATTCGGGTTTGTGGAACATGCAGATCACTCCATTTGAGATACCCCAGTCTCCAGCAGCTGTCCCCTAATCATGCGACTTTGATGAGCTGGAGCATTGTTGTCCATGAAGATGAAATCAGACCTGTGTTGTTCATAGGAACAATGATTGGATTCATGATGTGATCCAGGTAGTATGGGCTTGTCACAGAGCCATTCATAAAATGTAGGGCAGTTCCAAAAAGGGTTTGAATTAAAGAGCAAATTGAAAGTTCTTTTTTATAAAATTCAGATAAAATTCTGTCCAAAAATACTATTTGAAATGTTTATTGAGGGTATTTTGTTTTAGAATACATTTTTTTAACCATTTTTCTAGTCAAAAGTGTCCCTTTTTGCAAAGCTTCTAAAAACGCTTTTTTTTTTTTTTTTTCATATTTGGACCTGTGACGTCACCTGAGGGAGCTCCCAGCTAGGTGGCGCTGCTTACAGTGTTGTCAGATGTAGATAAATAAAGTATTTGTAGGATAATTTAGCACTCTGTATGAACAATAACCCCATAAATATGATCATTTGAGCCCTTTGTTGTGTGGAGGTTGTGTAAGAGATGTTTGTGTTAATCATTGTGTTAGATTCTTTAAAGCTAAAAATGGAATGGAGCCGTACGGTTAGGGCGTGGAAATAACACAGTCTGACCACTGCTTGTGACAAACAAAACAAACTCCGGAGTGCCGTTATTATATGACTTTATAACTATAATGAGAAGTTATTTTATTAAGATAAAAACAATCCCTCCGACCAGTTCACGTCCACCCGCGGACTGCGAGGGGCCCACCGACCCAGCCCCGCATGCCTCCTCGTATGTTGGCCCTCGTTAGAGGTCCGACCTTAGCATGTAGCATCAGCTATGCAGCTAAAGGATTCAAACGTACGGCGAAACGGACCAGGCTGCTGGAGAAATTAAAAGCCTAGTAAGGACAGCGCTGGTATGACTTGAAGTGAAGGTCTGACAGCTGAAGGAAACGCTCTCATGAAACGGCGGATCGAACCGGACTACGAGGAGGACCCGCATCGAACGCACCAAACCCTGAAACGAGACCATGAATGGAACGGTCCAGTTTGGTTGTATGGACCGGTTTTACAATGCAAACAGACAGCGATCCGACCGACCTGTCCCGACCCACTAAACCCTGAAACGTGTCTGGATGCAGCCGCCGGCAGGGAGGAGGAGGAGGGATGAGCCGAGACCAGGATCTGGATCCATCAGGTCCTCAGCAAATACAGCTGTGTAATGTAAGCTTTGTTGTCTAATATCTGCTAATTATATAAAAAATAAACCCAAAATAATAAATAAAGTTGGTATATCAACTGTATTAAGAAATTGTAAATATTTAAAGGTTTATCTGTGTTAGAGCCGGTATTAAACGCCATATTTTTATATATAGAGAACGAAAGGTCTCCCTATGCTGACGTCACGTCCGTTTTGGCTGAAAAACAGAACATTTTTACAAAAATGACCCCAAAAGCCTAAATAAATTGAATTTGTGTAAATTTTTATTCAGAACAAGTTTCTATTATATTTATCTAAACATTTGTTTAAGGGAGTGTCTAAATATGCTCTTTAAGACTGCTGGACTTCTTTGGTTCCTCATCTGAGGAGCTTTATCAATTAATTGGAATATGGAAGAGTCTAGGAATGCCTTGGGGTCCCATTGAAGAAGCCGGTGGAGATGGATGGGGACAGGACAGTCTGGGCTTCCCTTTTGGTGATGCTGACCCAGTGATGTGGACCCTGGACCCAGGTGAGTGAAAGACAGCATGGCAAGGAAATTTACATGGAAATACTAGTTCAGCTCTGATGTTATTTTATGTAATTTTATCTTTATAGCCTATCTCACTTTAATAATTTACATCACAAATACTCTGATGTCCCACATTAAAATGTGACACAGTCAATGTTTCTCTTTGTATATAATGTTAAAGGAAATGACTGGTTGTAAGTCAGTTTTCCACTTTGTTTTCCTCTTGATAAATCTTTGCTTCCGTGGTCCAACAAGTCAGTTCCAGGCAACTTTAGGAACAATAGAGTTATTGGTTCAGAGAAGACAAATAGGTCCTGCTTCACTCTGGGATGTTTTCACAGATGGGTAAAAGCATAAAATAAATCCAGTGCTGCCAGTGGTCTCATTTATCTCATCTCTTTATTCACCTGGATGCTCCTCTGTACACTTCAGCAGTTCTTAAACTCTCAGGGTGTCAGTCTACTTTAAAAAGAAACATTGTACTTTGTTACTTTCAAGTCAAAATGTTGGTCTGCAACACAAAATATGTGCAGATAGCAGGTTTGACTTAACTACTTCAGTCAGTTGCTCAAGGCAAAAATCAAACACTGTTGAAAACTTGCACAAACTCTGTTTATTTTTGATGGACTGTATCAAGTTCAGCTCACTGCTCCAGTGACTGGACTTCTTCAGTCACATTTACAAACACCTTGTGTGCATCCAGGTTGGAACCTTTTTGAAGGTCTCGAAAGATCGGTCATCAGTCAGAGCCAAAGTTGTCATTACTTTCCTGTTTTATACAAAAAAAAAGTCTATTAACCTTAAATGGCCAACTCCATCACCGATATTGCTGACACCTCAAGGATAGAAGTTTGACCTCTGAGTCAAATCCTGCAGATTGAGAGGAAACTGATACGTCGTCCAGTAAGGCTGTTGTCACGTTCTACACGCTACAGAAAAAGAATCCTTTCATTAGAAATTAGTTCTGCTTAAAACTGAACAAAATGTGTTCAGAGAAGATGGATACAGTGATGTTATTATTTGAATTTACTGATGGTACAGGAGACATACAGAAAAAAGCACATCTTTGCAAATCATATCAGTGTAAAATGAAACTTTATGTTTGGATGTATGTACCTAATAATGCTATAAAATGAGGAAACAAAGGAGGTTACAATCACCAGTTGCAACTAACCACATTGTTACATTGCTTATGGACAGGCATTTTTGTTTGACTCAGTTGGACGTTTCAAGTGAGAAAATAAGTGTTATGATATTTTTAAATTCAAATCTCAGCTAAATGCAGAATGTTGTAAAACATAACATTTACCACTGTCCACTCCAGGATTAACTTTTATCTTCAATGCAACACATGCACAAACGTTTTTGACTGCCTCTTGTAATATCACATTCTTACTCTGTCTGTGGCATTTGAGGCATCTCTTCAGTTCAGGCAGGCAGTACTCATGGGTCACCGGTGAGAAAGGCTCCAGGTACGTCCTTCTCGGTCAAAACCACCTACTCCGTTTGCATTAATCTGTTCTCAAAAAGGTATTTTTTATAATTTCACAGCTTTTTTTTTTTTAAGGTGCATGCAGCTGTATTTGCTGCAAACACTGCTGAATTAAATGTGGGAAGTGTTTTGGTTTGTCCGATGCACATTCACATCAGCTGTTGTCTGGAGAAGTCATGACATCATCTGTAGAAAGCGCTATTAGAGCAAATATATGGCATTAGCAAGGATTTTAAATTGACTTTCAGTTCTTGAGAACATCCCAGTGAGGTCCCAACCCTAACATTGGCAACTGCTCTATTGGACATCTAAAACTATGTTTAGGGATTTAGAAAACATTAACTTTTAGAACAAATTTTACTAATTGAATCCTACTTCTACAAATTAAAGTCACTGTTTTTTCTGTGTTTATGAACTTTTTAAATATGCTGCACTCCTGATTAATGCAGAATATATTTTGTCTTTTTCCATACAAGGTTCATTCTTTGTGAATCTCACAGAGGGATGATTTACCAGATGTCCATATGCTAGTAAATATGATTCAAAGTTTACAGTCCTACAGTTGGTCTTTTTACAATACTTCTCTCAGTAAAGTGTGTCTCAGTTCATTTGTGTAAGTTTGACGTAAAATTCTGATTCTCAGATGTTCACTGATGTCAGGATGTGTCTACTGCTTGAACTCTGGGAGGCAATAATGAGGACTCATATTATGGGGCTGCCAATCGTTGACTGATGCTGGTAGCTATAACTTTGTAGGGATGCGGTTGTCTTTCTTTCGTTGACTTTCATCATTACATCTTTTAGTTTTTGCAGATGCATCATGGCACACAAAGGACCTTTACTGTTATAGGCACAGATCATCAGTGTTTCTGTCTGTATTAAGGGGAAAAAATGAAAGTATGTGCAAATACAGAAAAGATACAACTATATGAGCAAGACATACTTACATAATGTTTGCACAAAAAAGTACAATATGTCTGAATTCCCATTCTTAATTTTATCGAGCATTCGTTTCCCAAGCACCCTGCTTTCTCATAAAAAATGTTAAGTCATAAATCAATGAATCATGTGTTCTTTTTATGTTGTTTCACTATGTTCTAGGCTCATTGTTAGACAATAAACAGCACTGGCATAAACAGCAGGTTCACCCAACAGAATGTAAAGTCAGTTACATTGTCTTCCCCATTTGGAGCTACTGGTGTTGCTCAGAAGCAAGAGCATTTATTTTTTGGGTGATGAATTTCATACTTCATCCAAACAGTCTCACTTTTCCCAAAGTAGTACACAATCAGCAGGTGGTTCCTCTACGAGCCTCAAAGAGACAAATCATCACAGAGTCTTACTGAAGGAAACTTACAGCAGCTGACAGCTCTGTTCCTCCCGATCAGCCAGCAGGAAAGTTACTATTCACAGTCTGTGTGTGGTTAAAAATCACAGACAGTATGAAAAAAAAACTCAATTAAGTGCAACTAGTGATAGAAACCTGATTGATTATGCTACAACAGCTGGATGTCATAAGTCAATAGATTAATGCTCTCTCCGGGTTGGGAGTGAGATCCTGCCTAAGAAGAGTTTGAGTATCATGGTTTCTTGTTCTCGAGTGATGGTAGAGCAGAGCGGGAGATGAACTGATGGACTGGGGCTTCGTCTTCAGTAATGAGGGTGTTGCTGTAGTCTGTGGTGGTGAAGATGGAGCTACGTAAGTCGAAAGGCAAAGCTCTCAGTTTACTGATGCATCTACATTCCTACCCTCACCTATAGTCATATAAGGATATGGATCATGACTGAAAGAATGAGATCAGGCATACAAGCGACCGAAATGAGCTTCTTCGTAGGGTGGCTGAGCTCAGCCTTAGAGATTGGGTGTGGAGCTCCATCATCCGAGGGGAGCGTGGAGTAACAGCTGCTCCTGCATTGAAAGGAGTCAACTGAAGTGGTTCAAGCATCTGATTAAGATGCCTCCTGTGTGCCACCCTTTGCAGGGCATTTCCCACTGGAAGGAGACCACTGAGAGGACCCAGGGATCCTCTCTGTATGTATCTTCTCTGGCCTGGGAATGCCTTGTGGTACCCCAGACCGAACTGGGGAGTGTTGCTAGGGAGAGAGATGGGCTTCCCTCCTGGATCTGTTAACCTCCACAACCTGACCTTGGATAAGCAGAAGAAAATGTATGGATAAATAAAGCATGGGGCATCATACACAACACTGCATGCACTGAACACACTCTGCCTATAAGACCAGAAGACCCTTGATGTGTATTTAAAACAGCTCACTCTTGAAAATGAGACCGTACCTGTATAAATAAAGGTGGAAAGAACCTTACTTTAATAAGGACTCATTTTTTATTAAAAGAAAATCTTAGTTTTTTGTTCAGAATCAGCATGCAGCGAGATTAGAAAAAACACATTGTTTCATCTGTAAATAAATTCATTATAATTAGATCAGAACAGATGCTTTCTGTATACTTTCTGTAGTCTTTACTTTCTAAATTACATACTTTTCCAGTTTTTCCTGCCAAACATTCTTCTTTGGTTGGTCAATTTAAATCCAAATTCTTCTTTGTAATCACTTCCAGTGACTGGCCTTCAGGGGGATGTTTAATGACTGGTATCCTATGGATATAATATTTAATTGTATCAGGTTGGAATAAAAACGTCTTTATTTTCATGTCATGTGGAATCAAACTCATTTGTTTTCATATGTCTGATTATTCAAATTCCAGCGTTTACTCTTGCTCTGACTTTGCTCTTCTACTCAACCATAATCTTTTTAAGTAGATCTGGTTTCAAGTCAAATATTTAAATACAGTATGTAGATTGGGGAAAATGAGCTATGTTTAACTTTTAACAGAACTAGTCATTGGGGCTACTTGGGTATTTTTTCTCTAGCTATGTTCAAGTGTTGTAAATCATCTCATTCATATTGAAAGTTTTAACCACTTCACTGGAGGAATGTATTACTGACTGCAGCACTGATTGTTACTAAACTGGTTGGTGGTATTTCCTTCTCGTTTGTATCCAACAACCATTGAGAATTGACCATTTTAAGAGCATCCAACATGACGAGATAACAGCATTATTCATGTGTGAGCGATCCTCAGAATTTCTTATAAAATAAAGCAAACCCATGAACATTTAATGTTCAAGTTCCCCAATGCCATTTAACTCTCCCTCAGATGTTTCTACACTTCAGCACACGATGGATCTGAAAGATACAAAGGGTTTGTTATACTGTAGAGTTGATTTATCTCCCTTTTCTCTCACCTGACTTGGATATGTGGAATTGTGAAATCTGATTTTTTTCCCCCCCTGCAGACTGAAGATATATATATGACTTCTCTGATCTTAGAAGGTTTAATCAATATCTGAGCGCTCTCTGAAAGGCAGACACGAGACAAAAAACTGTCAGTAACAGCATCATCAAACGCTAGAGCTGCTTTTCAGGCAATTATTATAGGAAAGTGGATAAAATAAAGTCTCTTTTTGTTTAGTTCTAATCTATGTGAGACTGATGTCTATTTGCACCTAACATGATCAAACAGGGCTAATTATACTGTATGTTTACTGCAGCTTTATACACTGATAAAAATGAGCATGCAGTTGTATTTCTTCATGCTTATCTAAACTGTCCACCTAATTTAAAACCCTAATACACAGCAACTGCAACCTGCCTTCTTCTTCTATGTGGTGTTGAGAAAAACTATGTAAAAATCTGGTATTAAAAAGAAAACACAAACTGTTCGCTCCTGCTGAGCTCTAACCTTGAAATTGATTGCAAAGAAGACTTTTGGAATATTAAACTGAGTCAGCCCCCCAGGAAAATAACATTAGAAGTCCATACCTGCTGTGTTCACTGTCCTTTTAAAGCACTGAACATTAGAAATTCACAAACAAAAAAAAGTGCTGTTACTGACAGAATCCTCCACTACTGACAGGTCTAGTGTCTGATCAAAGACAGAGTATGCAAGAAACTGTACTGTTAGCAGCCTGACCAATTACACAAACACCCCTCAACACACACATGCAAAAGCAGCATCCATAAAACACGTTTTTATAATGAAATGTCAAATAACTTGAAATGTTAGGAGGTCTGAAGACCTTCCAGTGCGATCCCTTCTTCTGTGTTTTAAAAGTACAGAACATCATCATCAAAAACAGCACCTGTTAAAGTTGCTATTCATAATCTCATGGCCTTAGACAGTAGACTGGTGTCTATATTGGTCCTATTGGATCTCAGTATTGAGTTTGATAAAGTTTATTATCACTACATTCTATCACAGAGGCTGAGCATGATGTTGGGATTAAGGATGCAGCATAGGATTTACTTATCTGATGAAATGTTGAGTCTTCCTTGTTAGTCAGTGTTTGGTGCATGGACCAATACTTTTTACTTTATACATGCTTTTCTCTATTCTCCTGATTGCTGAGATCAGATGTTTTTGTGTGATTGTTTCCATTATAGTCTAAAAGTGACCTCTATCAGAACAGTATTCGTTTCTGAAGCGACCCACATGTGCAGAAAGCATGACGTTACACACAGTGAAGTTCTGTATTTATGGAAGTAAATATAGATGTTAGATGTTAGCATGTGCTTTTCAATTGCAAAGTAGTCATTCAGTTGGAACCGACACAAAATAGTGAGCAAGTGATGAAGTGAAGTTTGTTCCATCCATTGTTTACATGAGCTCCTGCTCTGATGCACGTTTTGTGACGTCTGTCTTGAGTTAGTGATGTTCTGTGAAAAAGTATTTTCCTCCTTAAAGATTTATTGTAGTTTTGCTTACTTGCATTTGCTTACACTTAAATGTCATAGATCAGGAAACAAATTTCAATATAGACAAAAATAACCAGAAAATGCATTTTTTAAATGATGATTTCGTTTATTAAAGGAAAAAAGATATTCAAACCAAGTTGGCCCAATGTTAAAAAGTAATTACTTTTTTTGTTAAATCATTAATTAATTCTGATTGACCACAGTTTGACTAGCCACACTGCCAAACCTGTAGAATTAAGAAATCCTTTCGATTGTCTGACAACATAAAGTAGGCTAAAAGATCTAAAAAGTAACACATCATGTCCTGTTTTAATGAAATTCATGAGCAAAAGAAGAACATCTAAAGCTCTGCAGATATCACAGTCATGATTCAGCAATAAGAAAGAGACTGAACTAAAATGACACCCATGAGAGAGTACAAAGGCCAAAACCTCTCCTGACCAAAAATATCACAGAGACCCATCTCACGATAGCGAACACAACCTCATGTTGGTACTCCCCAAGATTCTGGGTAAATATTCTTTAACAGACGAAACAAAAGTGTAACTCTCTGGAAAGTGTGTCTCGTTCCATCTGGAGTAAAATGAACTCCGTATTTAGAAAAAACATCCTCATACCAACAGTCAGACATGGTAGTGTGATGTTATTGAATTTAAGGGGGCAATAACTTTTTACATTTCAAATAAATCATTGTTTGAAAAATACATTTTATATTTAATCAGCAATCCATATTTGATATTGAAATGTGTTTGCGGATCTGAAACATTCATGTGTGATGATTAAGCAACAAAGTTGGATGAAATGAGACTCAACCATTCAGACTGATGTCACTTTGAAACACCTCAGAAATGTATCTGGTTTAAAACACATGTGAACATGACCTGGGTCAGATTTTATTAAAAAAAATCAATTAATTTGGCCTGCAGTGTGAATGTAGCCCAAATATAGTTCTATTGTTATAAAATTATTGCATTTATTCTTACCATTCAGTAAAAATTCAAGAGGAGCTTTTTTTTCCCTTAATAAAAAGGACATAATTTCCACTGTGAGAGTGTGGACATGAAACCTTTACTTATTTTTAATTGACACACTGAATATTCTGTTCACACTAAAACTCCTTCCTGAACATAGTAGTTCTATTGTCTGATCACAGCAATGGATCCCATTCATTAGGCCAATTTCCCTTTCTTCTTTTTCCCTCAAATTGATTCCTAAGAGCGATCCAAAGAAAATTCTAATTCATATTCCCAACTGTGTGCTTGTAATGAGGAAAGTGACAGTAGTTTCTAATTAGAGTTGGTTAATGCCCTTATAAAACAGCAGGGCACCGATTCTTTTATACACCAACCAAGTTTGCATGAAGGAAAAGCCTCAATGCTTTGATATAATGGATGCACAAAATCACAATTACTCTCCGCCCCATGTAATAAGATGAATGTTCTCTAATATGCAGACTGCAGATGTGTTTTTGTAAAATGAGAAGCCAATTTCCTGAGTTGTCAAGGTGCAAACAAGAACCAAATGCACACTGTCACATTAGATCAGCATGCAAGTTTATCAGCTGGAGAAAGCACAAGAGGAACAGGCTGATGGAAAGAGTGACAGAGACATGCGGAGGAAGTGCTACTACCAGCTTGAGCTGCCTGATTTGGTTTTTTTTTTTCTACCCATAATGAGGTGGCGAAGGAGTCACTCTGCATTGGGTTAATAAACAGTTATTCATCTTCAACATGGCACCCAGAAAAAAGTCGTGGGTTTGCCCTTGGGCTAATCTTCAGGCCTGCAAATGACAGCTAATCCATCAGAGCACTATTTAGACTGCAAACTTCCTGGACCTCCCAAAGAAACGGGTTGGAGGGAGAGAGTGAATAGAGAGGAGATGACTTAGAGGTGGTGATGGAGGGAAAGATAACGCTGAGAGGAGGTAGAAGGGAGAGAGAAGGTGAGAGTTGTTGGGTTGCTAGTGTTGTGGTGATTTATGATGTTTTGAAAGTCAGACTGGTTTGAATTAATGAGCTAGAATTGGTGAAAACGGCCAGAGAGTGTGTGTGTGTGTGTGTGTGTGTGTGTGTGTGTGTGTGTGTGTGTGTGTGTGTGTGTGTGTGTGTACGAACCTGGAAACTCCATGTGCCTGTAGGTCATTTGACACAGTCATCAATAACTGTGTACATTTGATGGTTTGAAATTACTTTGAAATTACATTATTACCAATGTATCCAGAGAAATGATTCATGTTGGCAACAGAGCGAGATGGACGTTCAAATTAGAAGTTGGGGATTGTTAAAAGAGACTTTACCTTATATGAGCCGTATAGGCAGCAGATGTATCAAAGAGGAAGTTATGGCTGAAAAATCTAGAATTCAGGTCTCATGTTTTCCATTAAACTCACAGAAACATATAAAACCCCTAATTTTCACTTCCCAAGACTCAATCAGTAAACACATTTTTTTACACCTGAGTGAGCACAGACAAGGTCACATTATAAATTCATACAGGTATTTCTATTTGTCAGTATTCTGAGGGAAAGTGCTGTGAAAAATAACTTCAAAACTCAAGATTACTGTACATGTCCGGATGTCATGATTTTCATAACAACAAAACATAGTGAAATAAATCATGGTGAATGTAATACTTACAAGGTCACCTTTTCTCTTCTGTATTTCAAATAACTACTACTACTAACACGTGCATTATACCATGTGAAATCGCTGCAACACAAGTGTGTATGAAGAATGGTTTTGTTAGAGTAGAAACACAAAAATACGTTTAAAAGTTACTAATCTGAATATATGTAATGTTTTTGCCCAATTAAAGGCATACTATGTAACTTCTTCATATTTTAAATCTTTTCCTTGAGCCAGTATGCTAATATGACCATTTACAAGGTTAATGAAAAGTCACTCAGCTGTTTGTGTCCAGAACACCACGTTTGCAACTTCTGAGTCACAAGCCAAAACTGCATAGCTTTGCCTTTAATAATTTTATCAAATAGGAAACCAATTTGTCTCCTTTGCAGGTCTGCTGCTGTATCAGACTTCATGGTGGATTATTTTATTCCTGCAGGTTGCAAGGACAGAACTTGCTAGCTGGACTTAGATCTGAAAAATTCTAAAGCCAAGTCAGCATCTCCGACTTGCTGTTGTGTTCCTAGAACAATTTTAACCACCCATCCTGTAGAAAAGGCCACTGCGATCCCAGAGTAACATAAAAGAGCCTTGGTAGCAGCTATATTAAAGTAGGTGTGAGTTGAAAGTAATATCTGTGTGTATGACAGGACCAAAAGGTCAACAAAACATTGCCCAAAGCATCACGCTACCCCTCGCAGCTCGCCTTTTTCCCAAAGCGCATCCTTGTAACACTTTTACTCCAAATATGTGATGCACTTTGACTCAGCCAACTGCTTGATGAAAAAGAAGACGTGATCTTTTGTAAGAGGTCAATGTTTTCTATTGCTCCCTGACTCAGCTGTCTTCACTTTGGGCTGGTAGAAATGGATCAGCATGTCTCCACCATAGTGTCTAACCAGTGTGACAGTAGTGTAGGCTCTGGAACCAAACTCCTGGAGAGGAGATGGATTCATGCTTCTGATCTGTCCGGGGGAAGAGGCATTGAGTGGATATGGGGATAATCATAAGTTCCCTGTTTGAGTAACTCTGTGATGGAGTTCTCCTTAGTCCAGGATGTGTGTGGAGAACCAGACAAGCAGGTCTCCTTCCTGTTTTCTTTGTAGAATTATTACAAATCCTCCTTTTGTGTGAAGCAGTAAGAAAAAGTAAAGCTGCCACCCCAAATCAGTCAAATAAGGGGCAAAATATTATTGTATTTGGTTTCTTTAGTCTGAATTGGTATATGTATAACAAGGTTAATAAAAATGACCATTCTTATCCAGAAAGCACATCATATTTATTTGTTATTTTGATTTGTTTTCATTTTAAATGCATTCATTTTGAGCGTATTACATTTTCATTCTGACTGCTGGAAAATCCTGAAATGACTGTGTGGTCTGTAACTTTAAGGACAGTGGGAAACAGACCTAAATGTTTTTTTATGATAACCTTTGGGCTCATAATATCCATTTGTGTAAGGTTTGTGTAGCGTATTATAACCTGTTTTTATGGTTTATAATTTGCACACACTTCCGTAGAGTCACTAATAAATTTTGTCAGTCTGACACAGAGGGTTATCTCTGAAGCTTTCACTTTTTAGTGTTTACAGGAACATTTCTAGGTTCTGCTGACGTTACAGTGAGTAGATCATGTATTTTATTATTGACGAATAGAAGTCTGAACTCGGGAATTAGACTTTATGAGTTTATTATGAAAAGACGGACGAACAGTACAACAGAGAAGCAGTTAGCATGAGGCAGGTAGCAGGTTGTTAGCATTAAGTCATTCACGATGGTATTTGTGTTCTGAATTGATCTTTAAATAAGTTTTAGTAATCTGAGTCTCATGATGTTTGAGAGAACTAGGGGATTTACTTAATTTAGATTAAGGATGGTTTGGAGAGGAAGAGTTACTGATGGATCAGTTACTAGTTTGAGTGAGCTAAAGTTGTTGGCTTTTATCAAAGTAGGCCTTTCAGCTTTACCAGAATTGTGGTGGCTCACTGAGGCCGCTCCGTGGATCACCTCGGCGTGGATGGACAGTCATTGGAGGGTGGTAGTCCCCGACAACCGTCTGGTTCCTCCAGGGGCCGGTTCAACCCCCTCGGGCCGCGTCGATGTCCGGGATGCGAGCTAGCGGACCCATTTCCAGCAGGGAGCATCGGAGGCCAGCATTCCCATGATAGAGCGTCAGACGGAAGGTGTCTGACCTCAGAGGGATGCTGGTTTCATCGGCTCAGACGGGTTGATGGTACCGTCTCCGTGGAGCCGGCAACTTGGAAAATAGCTTCGCTGTGTAGCAAGTTAACAGCTGAAGTGTGTTGTCTGACTCGAGACTGAATCAGAACTGAGAGCTTCCGGCAGCGGATGAGCTATAGAAGTCTCAGAGCAACATCTAGAAAACGTGGACGAATGAACGGACATTCTTACTGTCACGTGACTCAGATCACTAAGACCATTGGTTACTTGAAACAAGTAAAACTGAGTAGTGAAGTTAAATGAACCTTTTAGCAAAAGTATGTATATGAAATAATACTGAAGCTGGGTCAACATTCAAAGTACTGTGGAGAAAATGTATTAATCATATTAAGACATTTTTAAAACAGTTTAAATAAAATAGTGACGTTTAGAAGGAGACGTCTGGCAGTCTTTGAGTTTTATTATTAACTAAAAGAGTGTCCAGTGGAAGTCTTCAGGAAAAACGACCTTGATCTGGGAATGTTAATCCAGGTTAAACATAATAAAAAGAGTCATTTTATTCCAAGTTATTGGGAAAAAAATGGGTTATTGTTGTGATGATCACAGAGGTCAAAGTTCAAAGGTTATAGCGTATTTGGTAACGCTACATTTGTTAACCTTTATTTAATCAGGTAACATCCCATTGACATTAAGAACCTCTTTTTCAACCTGAAGGCAGTTAATGGTTCAGTATTTTGCCCAGTGATACTTTGAAACATGGTTTGGGCAGGGGATTGAACCCTGGCTTAGACATCCTCTCCTCCCCTGATTAGTCAGGTTATACCCATGTTTTTTGGGCTTGAAAAACCCAAAGCTTATTCTGGCCAGTTCCGCAAGATGGCATCTGTGTTTGACTCTGCCATTGTGTCACCTTTTCAACCACATCACAGCTTCACTGTTTTTTTTCTGCATTATTGCCATTTTCCTTCTGCCTAAGTAGCATCCTGGCTGCCATAGCGTGCAATCACCAGACTCTGTTATCATGTCAACCATCTGTGATCAGTCAGGATGTGTCAAGGCTCTTTGTTGTCCCTTTTCATCTACTGCTGCCTTTGGGTGCTGGATTGGCACCCATCAGTGAACCTTTACATCCTTATACCCCCAGCAGGTCCAGTGATCAGAGCCCACTGGTTGTGTAATGTACCAGGCTAAAAACTGGGACCGCTACAGTTACTTAAGCCTGGATTGCACAGGAGACTTCAGTGCAGCGCAGTGGGGCACATGAGCCATGATTTCAAAACAAAACCATTATAGTCAGTGACAGTAGTCACACAGAGACCGCCATATCACGTCCCAGAAGCACTGGTCCACGCCCCAGAAGCACTGGTCCACGCCCCAGAAGCACTGGTCCACGCCCCAGGGCTAAAGAGACGCAGTTCTATTTCTGCGCCATGGCATGGCTGAGACGCATGTGGACATTGTGGAGTTCTTTATGACACAGACAGTACGACATACGTAATGCTGAACTGCTACTACGACAAACATAAACAACCGCCAGCTGTGGACAAGGAGCGATTCATTGTGGAATATTTACATAAATGAGCTTTTAGAAACAGATTATTCCAATAAATAGCTCACTTACTCATTGTTGAAGAATAATCTCACAAAACATGATGTAGATCTGAACAGAAACAGACCAAATGATGCGCTTCCTTCTTCCTGTTCTCAGTTCACGCAAAATATTGTGACTATCGTGCGATTTCGCAAGCTGTATTCAGAGGCGCTCCGCTTTTAAGAACGTGTCCTGTGAGACCAAAAGATTCTCCAAAGAGGTGGCACTACCACGGCGTGGCGCTGAAGTCTCCTGTGTGACTCAGGCTCTACTCTGTAGTTTCATTCCTGCTTGTATTTCTATTGTTTATGTGTGTCTAACTTGTGATTGTGATTCATATCTTGAAAGGCACTTAATTAAACCTTACTTAGGATTCATACCCATCTTCAACTGCTTTTGAACCATTTTCGCATTGGGCCTAATGTTAATGATTTAATCTACTAGATTATACTTTGAAACTGAAAATGTTTTTATACCGTACTTATTATGAATGAAAGCTGTTTTATTATTGGTATTATAGGTATGATTAGGAGATGGAACTGTATACTTTGATGTTTTCTGAGTAGCTTTGGACCTTAAGACAAAAAAACTGTTTGTAAAATGTATTTCTATTCAAATCAAGCATTACATTTCTAAGAGTGTTGATATATTGTTTGCCTACAGTAAAACACAAGCAGGCTAGTTTGTTCTCTTTCATAAAAGCAGCATTTGCTTCAACACACCTACACTGCTGTGAATTTATGACACAGCCATAATTTTTACTCTGTGATTTAGCTATTACAAATACCCCACTGTAGATGATTTAATGTACTGGAACACAGTTTATTATAATAAAACATACATGGACCTGTTGCCTCTGTATGCATGCTGGTTCAATCATTGTTCAGTTGCAGGGTGCAAAATAAAATAAAAAACAGAAAAGAAAACATGACAAATAAGAAAGGTCCTGTCAAAGGCATACGTGCAACACACACAAGTAAATGATGTTCTATAATGATGTTGATATTGTAATAAAGCATGACTGAAGGGGCTTCTGTACATTTAAGTGCATTGAGATTTGGTCATAGGGTGCAAAAAATTGAAGAGGCAGCTTGATTCTGTGCATGCCTGCATTATGGGACATGCATAAATCCAATCGGGGTTCTGAAGATACATGCAGTGCATGCAGGATTGTACATGAGTTTGCAATCATGTGTTACAGTAGGTCTGTGAAATGAAGCAAAGTGGTGATTATTTAGGTATGCATTTTCTACCTTATTGGTGCAAAATGTATTTTGGTAGGTACAGTTTGACAGCAGCTGGGTACAAAGTCAAGGTATGCTTTGGCTGAGGGATGAATTAACGTTCACCTTTGTTCCAGGGTGTATTAGTGTGTGGGTCAGCTCACGTGTTAGAGTTCTGTTCTTCTGATTGTAATTTGGCACATTCTTAATGAACTGGTAGAATAAACCTGATTTAATGTAAACTATAAAACCAGCTAACATCACATTCAAACTTTTTTTTACTCTCTGGACTGAAAAGTTGACTCCTCAGATTGTCACAATTTAATTTGTACTCACTGGACAACAACGCGCTCCTAGCTTTGTGAGTGTAAACAGCTCCAGTAAACCAGTTTTTACTTCCATTATTTCATGCCACTGGGAAATAAAGTTTAGGATGGATTATTTACCTTCTTGCCAAAAGTACTTAGCAGTAGAACCAGTCAGACAGGGAATTGACTGAGGGGGAAAAGTGAGGAAGAATGTGGTAAAACAGAGCTGAATTGGCATGCAAGCATTTGTCCATGGTCGAACAAAGATCAGTGAATCGATAGGCTGATGGAGGGCTGACAGAATGACAGCTCTTAGCTGACTGCTGAAGGGCATCAGGAGAGAGAGGAGAGATAGAACAGGTAGGAGAGTGAGAGGAAGGCTGACAGCCGGCTATAATGAATGATAATTGTTCACCAAGTGGACACACTCAGCATGTGAAGGCCAGCGCTCACTCCAGTCTATTCCTTCTACATGCAATCACACTTGATAACACACCTGCCCACACAAACTCATTGTGTGCTGTAGCACACCTATAAATACTCACACAGTGACAAATATGCATACTAATACCTGCAACATCTCAAACCGTACACCCTGGTGTGTCTATTGAAATATTGTGGAGCTATAGTTTAAAACTTTACTTTATTCAATCTCTAAAAAGTAAAAGTTTTGTAAAATAATGTTTTATAATCAGGTGAAGTAGATGTATCATTTCCAGGTACCTTACATGTTGCTATTAAAAGTAATGAGTAAGTTCAAGGATTAGCAGAACTCCATTTAATTTGACCTCTAAATGTTCACTCAAGTCAAATAACTGCTTTTAAAAACTTATCTCCTTCTGTCATGATTACCTTCATCGTGATTAGCAATTTAGAGAAAAAAGAGAGAATGAGCCTTTAGTGATAAACTGCAGTACAAAGACTGGGTAGTGGCTCTAATGTTAATACAAACCAGTTTATACAGCCACTAGATTAACTCTGATATGAATAAAAAACGTCATTTACAAATGATCCTGCCATGCCTTTCTGAGGATTAATGAATGCATGAGTGCAAGTGAGAGAATTCAGCACCGATTTTCTCAAATTCAATTTTCTGTTGAGCATTTCATTAGTTATAATCTGTTCATTTGTACTTAGACCACAAAAACAATAAATGTTTATTCAACTATCAAACAAATTCTCCCCTGTAGTTCTGCTGGTGAAAATATCAAAATACCCCAAAATATCAACTCAAAAGTCTTACAAAACAATTCTTTAGAAAAGGAGGATGCAGAAACAGTAGAGAGAAAATAACGATGGACCCCACCCATACAGCTCAAGAACTACTTTATTTCCTCTCACTCCTTCAGGCAAAGGATGAGCAGCCTCAAAGCTTGGACAAGGCTGAGGCTCATGAACTCTGACCCCTAAGCTACCCTCTGCAGTTTGTTCACCCCTGTGGGATTTTGGATATTTATCAATGACTGTTATGTATTATTTAGACTTTCTGAGACACATTTCGTTCCCCCATGCTTCTAACATGCTGTCGAAGGAATCTGAATGAATTATATAAGTTTGCAAATGAAAGGAAAAAGTTACATGTTCACCTTCAGGAAATGACTAATCACTAATCTTTGTAAAACACATCAACTGACTGAGTTGTTTTTTTGCAGGCCCTGGTTGATACTCTACAGATCCAAACAAACCTCAGCCTTGTCATTTCTCAACCTATAATCATGTCGACCATGTTGACAAGGCTGAAAATTTGACATTTATTAGAGAAATGGTCTTTAACATAAGAAAATTTTGAGAGCAAAACTAAATTTCAGATATAAAGTTTCAACTTATTGATCTCTTGTACTTGTTGCCACAATCAAAACACCTTGAGACTGCTGTTACCATTACTAGCATTGTTAGTAACATCAGTCTGACCTCACTTCCTGTCTGCTTTATGTGTGTCTAAATAAGGAAAGAATGCTGGAGAACATGAAGCACACACACAACTTGTAACCCTGTAAAAATAAAATTAGATTTAACTTGGTCATAAAAGATGATTTCTACATAGTATGAAAATAGCTAATACACTGCCTCATTAGTGTGGCCAGATCCCTGCTACCAATGCAAATGATGATGATTTATACAAACATTCTATTGATTTACTGTATAAATCTTTATTTACATTAATTTATTATTCCTTGTTTGTGTGCACAGTGGACCAGTGGTCTGTACTGTCAGCTGACAGCAGAGTCTCAGGTTTGACTCTGAGCGTTTTTGGGTTTTCTCCTGTTGGTTTGATTTCCACTCACAGCCCCAAAACATATGCATGATGACGTTATGATAACTTGTGATTCTAAATTGACCCTATGGGAGTGTGTGTGTATCTTTTGTGTCTGAGTGTAGTCCTTGTGATAAACCTGTTCGGGGTGGACCCCCTCCTCTCGCTCAGTCACTGGAGGCTCCAGCTCCTCATGACCTTGAATTAAATTACATGAGAGAGTACAGAAAATGAGCGAATAAGCAAGTGAAGTGGTGCTCAAAATAATAATAATATTGAAAGGAAAAATACAACGTTAACCTTCTTGAGGCCGAACTTAAACCCACATTTTTAATGCTGTTATTTTAAAAAACATTTGGCTCAAGAACCGCTTCAGCTCACGGTATTCAGCTTGTTGTCTGAAGGCTGATCTTCAAGTCCAAAACTTTTCAGCCATTTACTCAGTGCTTTTTGAGATGAGAAGAGAAGAACAAGATGTTTTCCACAAGGGCTTAGAATTATAGGACATGGACACATAAATCCTTTAAAACAACACAGCATGATGTGAATTTAAAACTACAATTTATAATGCTGCCTCAGTTGGATGATAAAGTAATATAACCAGATCAAGCCAATTACAAACTTAAAATGATGGCAGCATTTCAACAAATTAAAAGCCTGAAACAACCAAATAAACAGAGATAAAGACGAGGACATTTGAACTGAGTGTTTGAACTGAGGGTGCAAAGAAACACGGCAGGTTAAACAGGATGTAAGAGTTCAGACAACAGAAAATAATCATAAAGTAACAACAACAAAAAACCCATAGTGAAACACATAGAATAGAACAATACAGCCTTGTTTCCATGGCAGGGTCTGGTGTAGGGCAGGTTGCTATTTAGTCTGTTTCCATTGTAAAACTGGTCCATACATCCAAACCGAACCACGCCATTCATGGACCATGAACGGCCCTCTTCAGTTGTCAATCCAAAGGAGAATGGAGCGAAACGGTTAGGGCGGAGCTGTGGCGTCAAAACAACACAGTCCACTGATTGGGGGACAGAAGATCGTCACTGCTTGCAACAAGCAAAACAAACTCAGGAGTGCTGTTTTTTATTACTTTATTAATAACAAGTTATTTTATTAGTTGTTAGTTGGACACAGATGTGATAAAAGGCCAGCAAGTAGCAGCAAGGTTTGGTCAGCTTCAGAGCTCCAAACATTCAGCAATCAGCCGCATTCAGGACGAGCTAGATGGATCTGTGAGAAATGAAAGAGTTTATAAGGACGTTTCACAGCAGATGGCAGCAAAAGGATCCAAACGGAACAATGTCGGGCCAGGCTGGAGAAATTAAAAGCCCCATATAAAAAAGTTAAGGACAGCGCTGGTATGACATGACGACACGCATTTACAGCTAACCCCACCTGCCAAGTGAGAGTCCAGCTGCTGATCAAAACGCTCTCCTGAAATGACCCCTTCCAGACTACGAGGATCTGCCCTGACCCACACTGGAGCCTGCAATGGAAATGAGGCTTAACGCTCCAGCTTTCTTCTATAGAAAGTGTTTAAAATGTCAACCAGTATAAATATTATAAGGGGACTTTTAATCAAAATATACTTCCATGTGTTGTTCAAATAATTCCATCAGGAATCAGAAACTATTAAAAGTCATTATTTGTAATGATGTCAAATGAAAACATGATTAAATCAAAACAAATATGTTGAAAAAGCTCACAGGTTCATTTTCACACCTGATTCTGGGTGATCATTTCTACCTGATGGAGTTGTGTTTCATTCAAGGTTCATTTGTTCTGATCTGAGCTACTTTTCTTAGGAACCATTCTAGCCTCTTAGCTGTCAGGAGACTCACACCAAGTGATAGAGAGAGGCAGGTGACACGTAAGAGACAGAAGCAGGAAAGAATAGGAGAAACAAGAAGAGAAAGAAAAGAAAGAAGTGTGTCAAACCTTCAAGTAGAGAGGAATCAGTCATGTGTGACAGAATATTCTTGGAGGAGGGCTGTGCTTTGTTATTCAAAGAGGGAGGAAGCATCAGAGAGGGGAGGGAGGGGAAAGAGAAAAAGTGCTGAGTGTGCGTGAGTGATTTTTGAAAAGCAGAGAAAAGCATCCAGAGCTTCCTTCAGTGTCAGGTTTGCAACTTCCTGAGTTTATGCAGAAGTCACCACCTGTTGTTTGATGGAGCTCCTTGTTTTGTCATTTTGATAAGACCATGTGTTGTGTGTGATGTGGCCCTCAGAGGCAAACACACAAAGGAAGGACTCTATAGAATCATGTATTTTAAATAAAGCTTTACAATGAAATGTGAAAAATGCACATCATTTATTTAAAGACCCCATTCAATGAAAATCCACTTTTCGACGTTTCAAACTTTTTTGTTTTATATCCAGAAGTTTGGTATCACTTGGAATGTTCTTTTTTCTTGGTAACACAGTCTGAGTAGGAAATATTTCAAGTGATGGAAATAAATTTTAATCTATTAAACTTTGACTTTTAGAAAACAAAACCACAGCTTTGTACAGCAACTACACTTTGATAGACTTTCAATTGAGATGTTCAAGGTAATCTGATGAGATCTCATCCCAGTTATCTGTTCTCACCTCCCAAACACTCCCAAGATCCAGAAACTCAAACAACTTCAGAAATGTCTGATTGACTGAAACTGAAGTTGGGTTTTTTCCTCTCACACAGTTGCAGATTCTGCATTTTTACATAGCTGTTTGTACCAAATAGCCATGCTGACTGCCCCCAATTAGTGCAGACTTCCTGCCAAACAGGGCATTGTGGGTAAAATCTTTCAAAATATTTATGTCTTCAGCTCAAAACAGGAGTAGGTGAGTTTAGCAGTGGAGTCGTTGGTTGTTTCACAACAGGAAACAGGATTATCTGTAAATGGGTAAACTCTGCTGTAGTAACAGATAAAAGCCCAATATCTTTTCAACAGATAACTGTGATTTAACTAAACTGTGATTGACAGCAGTGAAAACAATGGCTCTGAACATACTTATTTAATTGTGACTAAGAACATTTCACAATCTGGGAAATATGACTTGTTTCAAAATTAACTGGGCAATATTTGCTTTGCATATTAGTACAGTAAGTTAAATCTGTTGTCATAAGGTACATATAGGTTAAGCCAAAATTATTTGAAAATTGTTGGTGAGACTTTGGCATTTTGTTAGATTAGTAAGCCAATCAGGAAACTGACCTTTAACTACACAATTAAAGCAAACACATTTTAAAAATTTTAACGCAAATTTTGTCTCCTTGTCTCTGTTTGTCAATTCTTATTCTCCATTCACTTCTATTCTAAACTTTCTCAGCTTTCCTTTACATGAAACATTTTGAGTCAGCATTAAGAAGAAGAAAAAACAAGGGGAGGAAGGTTAGGCGGAGGTCAAAATGTAAATGTAAAAATAAAACAAAGATGTTGACAACTCTGACAAATGACAGGAAAATGGTTTCAGGTTCAGCTTCTGTGCCTGTTTTATCCTGACCCCCCTCGGGGTTGTCTGACACAGTTTGCAGCGTTTTTACCCCCCGCTAAATTTCACGTCTCCCATCATAATGTTGCTTGTCACTCGTGTATACGTCAAACAGTTTATTTTAATGACAGCTTCACAGCTAGCTAACTTTTCCCTACCAATGTTTTCATTTCTTTATACATAGCGCTTCTGAAGATGATAAATACATAAATGGCATTTCCAGGTTACAGGAACATTTTGCTCCTGTTTAGTAGAATGGATCAAGCTTTTACAGTTCTTTGCTGGTTTGAAATAGTAAACACTTAAAAATTCCTGGAAAAAGGTAGCTCACAATTCAAGGGTCACGCAAAGGTCTTCAACAATCTACAACACACACACATAAAAACAAACAGAACCAGAGAGCGTTCGCCCATACCATACTCTATCATAACATGAGCCCTAACAGCAAAGGTCACATATCCAGGGATTAGGAGTTCAGGTCAATTGAATAAGGGCTTAAAACAGTGTTGCACACATTAAGCATTGCTGTAAAGCTGTCAAACATGGTCGACCAGTCAGTGTTGTTAAACTGTGCTTTGCTTAACCCGTTTGACATGTCCAATTTTAGTCAAAAAGACTTTAAAAAAAGTGTTTTTTTTTAATTGGTCTGATCTGGTCCAGATTTAGATTTAGATCTGAAATTCATGCTTCAAATGATTGTGCACAAGATGCAGTTTCACCTTTCACTTTTCAACCACATGTCCATGTATTTTTATATGTATGCTGGGGAGGGGCTACTGTTTTTATTTTAATGCCTGACTAGATGAGGATGCTGATGTTCAGCAGAAGTTACACCTCACAAATATTTTTATTTTGTCTGTTATTTTAAGTCGTTTTGCTTGTATGACCTGCTGTGACAGGCTGTGTTGTTCTTTGGTTTTTGTGTTAATACGGAACACCTAACTAGGTTTTCTTTATTAACTTCAGATTATTCTCATATTGTCCAAACTGCACATCCCAGATTACTTTGCATTAGTCATTTTTTCACATCTTAATCCTTCCAAACAGGTCATATAAGTATAGTATGATAAATGGTTGTTATTACTTTGGTTGCTTTTCAAGGTCCTTGGGCACTTGATTGATTTGTGATGCTTACATGACCACTAGGTGGCACTAGTAAATGCCAAGTGCTTTACTTTAGAACATCATCCAAAATAAGTCTGTTTCTACCAATTCAGTTTCATTTTGAGATGAATACAGTGAGGAAAAATGGTCATGGGTGATTACTTCTTGTTAGGTTGCACCTCGCCCTCTTCCTTTTATCTAGGTCTGGGTTGTGGGGGCTGCATCTCCAGCAGGGAAGCCCAGACAGTCCTCCACCAGCCACTTTCACTAGCTCATCTGCCTAAGGCATTCCCAGGCAACCCTAGAAATATAATCCCTCCAGCATGTCAGTCTCCTGACCACACACCCTAACCACCTCCTCTTGATCTGGAGGAGCAGCTCTTCTACCCAAAGTTCCATATAGATGTCCAAACTTCTCACCATTCCTGTAAGGCTGAGCCTGGACAACCTGTGTTGGAAACTCACCTGTGCTGCTTGTATTCACAGTCCTGTTCTTTCGGTCATTACCCCAAGCTTATGGCCAGGTGAGGAGTCTCCAGTCAGAACGCTTGTCCCTGGGCCTCCAAAAAAGATGATTACTGGTTTTCTATTTGGTGCAGAAGCACAACCAACAGTCAGGGAAGCTACCCTTTTGTCCCTCAGGCTAAAACCCGACATACAGGCGTAAAGAGTCTGGTCTGGGGGCCAACAAATAACCCACCCCAGCCTCTGCTTCTCACTCGAAGCAACAGCAGCAAAGAAGATGGTCCAACTTCTCTCAAGGACTTGGGTTCAAGAGCCAATGCTATGAGTCAAGGTGAGTCAAATTATATCTAGCAGATACAATCAGCCTCTTCACCAAGCTCCAGCTCCTTCCTCAGGTGCTGATGTTCCATGTCCTAATTACAAGTTTCCGTGTCTGTGGATTGAACCGCCAGAGCTCCTACCTTGGTCTGTTACCCAATCCACATTGAAACGGACCCTTTGTGCTCCTCCTGCAGGTGGCGGGTCCACAGGTTGATGATCTCATGTTGCTATAAAGGAGACACTACTAAGGCAAAATGCTGACAGACTCTTTTGTGTCCCAGGAAGGAAGATAGATGATGATGATGATGACGGATTAATTATCTAAATGTAAATGAGCCTCTGGCGTCCCCTCTCAACACTAATGTATTTCTGTTAATTCATGGACAACACAGATTTCATGTCTGTTGAATATTCGTTGTCGTTTTACAATCAGTAGGTTGTTTTTCTTTTTTAAAAATATTTGAGCAATATATTGACGTGGTTGTATTTTGAGTTTTTAACTAAAACTAGGCCTCGTTCTCCAGATTTTGCTCCATTTTCAGGTTGAATTGATGCACCTGCGTTGGACTTTGTCTGATTCATCCTGACCGTGCGCCCAAACTAAACCCTTCTTTAGCCCCACTTTGTAAATCAATGTCTTAATTAATAAAAGCAGTCTCATTCATCAGCAAGTGGCAGCTCAAGGTTTGGCAGCTGTTCCACAAAACACCTTTACAAGAATCTTAATCTTATAGAAAAAGATTTACTTCCTGATATGTGCATACAGTACACAACACCGTACTGAGTTTTAACTGTCAGAAAACCTCCAAGAATCCATTAAAGAAATCATTCCTTCTGTTGCAGCAGCTCATTGTAATAAATATAATGAGTCTCCATGTATTTGTGACATACATTGGTGCAGCTCAACTTTATGCTGCTATAAACAAATGTTGGCAGAGACTCCTTACTGTTTTTTGCAGAAAATAAAAAATACTGGAAAAGACTTAGTGATAAATTGACAGATGCCCTAAAATTCTAACACTTCACCATTAAAGGCCTGAATCAAAATGCTCCTGTTCTCTGGAGACTTTAAACGCTTGTTTACTTCATTCGTTGCATCAAGTTGCATTTACAGGAGCAGGATTTAGCTGTATATTATCACACATTCCCAAGAATTCTACCATTTGAAACAAATTGAATATAATCCTGTGTTAGACTATTATAAAAATTAAGGTCATGCCTCACAGCCAACAGAAAAAGAGCTGCCATGATGGATGTAGAAAAGGATAAAGAACACGGGACATAAATATACTAAGATAATCATTCCCTCTAACAAAAGAGCTCTATCAAGTATGATGTATGGTCACGCTTCATCAATTTGTTATAGTGATGACATTGTGTCATTCATTCAAAGATTACTTTTATGGTAATGGTCTCCATAGCACCTATCCATGCAAATACAGCAGCACATCAAGTGAGGTATGAAGCCTGAAGAAGACAGCTCTGTTAACCTCATCATATCATCCAATGAATAACGTTTTGTAATTGTACGTTTCACTGATTTGTCTCCAAATGTTGTGTTGTTCTTTCAGATCATTTCATTATACTGTATGTTTTAAATGTTACTGATGAATTTAATGTATTTTCATTTAATCAAGGTTCTTATATGCTATGTTCACAGTGCATGTCTTTTTTTATGCATGGTTGTATTCATTAAATTTTAAGTGCAACAGCCATCAGACTCCAGTGTAAACAGTCTACGACCCTGAAGTGCAGGAGAAGATGTGACATCACTTGTGTCACATTCATGTATCATTTATGGCCGAGTGACTAAGGGAAGCTCGTTTCTTCCATTGTTTCTCTTGGGTCTCCTGCCTCCTCTTGGTCTATGCAGACAGCATCTAAACAGCAGAGAACCATTTGAAATACTCAAAATTTAAATAACATTTTTTGAAATGTTTAAAATACTTTAAACTTATAAAGAATATATTTAAACAAATGCATTTGGGGCATCTGAATGCAGCAAAAAGTCTGGGATTTACCTCATGAGAGGATCACAACCATGAGTCAGAACCCCTACAGCACAAAGGCAGCTGCACCAGCATCTCAAAACACTAAAGTCAGCATTTGTGGGTTTATCTGTTCGTTATCAGCATCTGACTGATACAGATTTACACTAGGTGTAAAGTGCAATTTACTTTACTTACTCATTTCATAACTTCTGTCCTCTCACTTTTACTAATTTATGCTTCATAAGCTGTCTCTGGCAAAATCCTAAAATGTATCTTTTATTAAGAAACTGTGTAAGGTCATTGTTGAACCAGCAGCCATCCATGAGCATCAGGTTTATGTTATATGAGCAACGTTTCAGTGGAAATTTGTTTTTACATGATTTGTTCCAGCGTCACACAACATTATCAGTTGTTACCTAATGGTTGGAACTTTAATCATCCTTCTCCTTTCAGATCTCTTTGACACCAATCGGGTTTTTAAGCCCAAAGCTTTTAGATCTGCCTGATATAAATCAAAGCAAATAGGTTTCTTTTTACTTCTAGATCCTCTGATGAAGTCTTTAAATAAATAATACAGTCTAAATATCTCACTACAAGCATGTTTGACTTGGTTTATGCTTTTTTCATAGTTAGACTGATACAACTGTGTGTATGGGGTAGATTTGGGATGGACGGAGGGGACGTGTCCCCACCAATACCCAGCATTCACTGAACTGTCCCCACCAATTCTGGCTGGACTGGCCGTCAGATTTTCCCGGTGATGGTAACTTTGGGCAGGTTTACACTTCCTGTTTCAGCACTTGATTGCATTAGAGATCAGACATGCTAACTGGCCAGTGTCAAGGTGTTTTTGGGTTCCCTTTGTCCCTGATATGCTCATTACTTGGGGAAAAACAAATGTGATGCATTACCAACTCTAACCCCTGGATATAACAACAAGGACTGAAGTCATTCTTTGAACAAAAGAAATCATCTCCCAAATAGATAAACCACTTTGTTTTTACTTAAGCAAGCTGAGCACAGAACAGCTGAAAATGACATACAAGGTTTACTGACTTCCAGAGAGAAACTGGTGTATTAAATGTTACATCATATCAAGTTTCATTCTCCTAAGAGACGCATCACTGCCCTGGGAAAAAAAAAAACCTTGTGACCTTGCATTTGCTGTGGTAACTGCTGCAAAAATTTTGACCCGCAATAAAAATAATAATAATAGTTTAAAAAGAGAAAACAAGGAAAAGGGAGAAAAAAAGCAAAATTTAAAAGCATTTCATTGCCTGGAGTCCTAAACTATAAAAAAAACTATAAGAAAATGAAACAAGTTCTATTAGTTATGGAGAATTTGTATAATTGAATATTTTGCAGAACAAATACATAGTGCAAGTACTGGTGGGCACCATGAAAAGTGACTCAAATTTTTCACAACACTAAATCAAAACATAAGCAGAAAATGTGACTGGCATTTACTGTACATAGAAAAGCTACATGACCACATACTCCAGAGATTGTGTCTGTTCTGTCTTGGTAGAAATATAAAAAGCGTTACAACCTTTGCTTTGAAACCAAACACAGAAATTAAATGTGCTTCTTATCTTAACATTGACTTTCCATATAAGGCATGAGTCTGTTTTGTTATAAACATGTTTTTGTTTTTTTTGGTCTTTTCACTCATTTATCTAGAAAGCGATGTGCACTAGTCCACAATCTGGGGTTAGATGGAGCATTATTTACAGCGCTATGTCTGCAGACCTTTTTCTCCCCACATCTGACAAATTTCTTTCATCATGTTCAGATCAAAAGTAAAAGCAAATCAACATTTAGGTTCATCTCTCGGCTCGCCAATGTTTTTATCTTCATTTGGCATAGACACAACACCATGAACAGAACATTGCTAACAGGCTTTTCCCTCAGATGTTAACAGTAGATACATGTTTCCAGATGCCAGATAAAATGGAAGATGTGGATTAAAAAGAAATACAAAGACTTTACCAGGGATCAGGATTATCAAATTCCAAAGTGTTAAGCATAACATAACTCATTCACCATATATAATATCACCATCTTCTCACCCCCAACCGAATAGTTCTGTATCCAAAGAAAATAGTTAGAAAAGAGAAAATCTTTTGACTAATGTTGGAACACCTCTCAGGAGAGCCTTCCAATAAATCAAAATCTCCCTTATGTTTCGCAAGGCAGAGGTCCTAGGTTTGCCTAAAGAATCGACCTTCTGTAAAACACAAAATCTTGTCAGTGTAGGAAATCCTTTTGACCTCAACTTTTCATAAAGTTTGCCAAAAGCATGGCAGTAAAAGCAAAAGTATGTCTTCTGACCGGTACAGCCCCTAAAAAGGAAAACACCTGAAAACCAGCCAAACATGACAAAAAGAAAGGCCCAGTAGTCAGACGTCAGTCACCCATACTGTTTGGAGTTCAAGAGGCCATTTCAACAGGATTGTCCCTGAAACAAGTCCACTCTGAGTGCCTAACCCTCCTCCTGGACCTGGCTGGTGTGCTAAGCTAGCTAGCTGCACAGCTGTGCCAGGTCGGGTTCAGGAAAAGCATTAGGAAGCTTGGAGTTGAAGATCTGCAGAGAGTCCTTGATTCGTGCCACCTCTCCAGCAGACAGCTTGAGGCGGTGGCGCAGCAGACAAGAAAACAGGTCCAGTGACTGTGGCGCTGGTGGGGACAGTCGGTTAATCCGGTCCCTCATCTCCAGCAGCATCAGAAAGGCAGCGTCCTGTGTGCCCTGCGTGTAGGGGTAGTCCAGCTGCAGAATCAGATCCTTGATGCCTTCAGGGTCAAAGTGCATGCTATATCCAAAAACTTTGAGCGTGTTTATCTTCATGTAGCCCATGTTTGAAGTCTGGTCTTCCAAGTCTAATGGTTCATAGAAGAGAGTTTCATTCACCGTTGGATCATCTGTGAGTATGCGGCTCCGTAGGTAGATGTGGACCGTTTCAAAGAAGGACTTCCACTTGCTGCCTAGTGACAGTGTCCAGTTGTAACACTGTGCATTGGCAACAACGTCCAGTCTAGTTCTCTCCCAGTCAGGGAACTCAGGCTGATTCACAGGCATTAACCAGCTCTCAGAGTGACTCCCCCCGAAAGGATTGACGTAAATCACAGGCACAGGTTCTAGTGTTGAATTCTTTGTCGAGCATATCTGAAAGGAAATACCCATCAGCATGTGGATGAGGTTGGATTTATTTTTGTTGCTTTTCAGTGTCAGTAGCATCCTCTTCCTCCAGGCAGGATTGAACCAGCTCCCCAGGCGGACGTCGTTGCTAATGTAGATGGCATGGACCTCTATTCTGCTGTCTAGGCGCTTTAGCAGGTATTTCACCTAAGAAAAACAGAAATAGTAAACTTTTTCATTTCAGTCACTGCTCAACATGAATATATTTATGTATGTAATACAATCATATCATTTTTGTGTTTTCATGTTGTATACAGTATATTTTAAAAACGTAAGAACCTCAGCATCTGGCATGTCCAGGTCAAAGTTTAGATAGTGGTCCAAGGATGATGCAATGCTTGGACGGCAGGAACCCAGGTGGAGGAGGTTCCCATGGTGACAGGCTCCACAGCGAGTAGCATTGTCAGTAGCACAGAGGGAGCAGGATGTGGGAGACGTGCCCACAACACAGGGGATCACTCCCTGGCAGGTGGGCTGGTCCACAGGGCAGCTACAGCTCTTCACCTCCTCAGAGAAGGAGCCCAGAACACCATGCTCATTACAGTAGAGCAGAGACTGACCCATGTTCAGCCAAAACCCAACAGGCCTGCAGAGGGAGAGGAAAACAAACAATAAAGCAGTTCATACACCCAATAGTAGAGGGTCACCATGAAAATATAGATCACGTAGGTCCTTCATCAACTGAATGACTTTGACTAACTTGCAATCTTAGTAATCAGTCAGTCTGTCTGTGTCGTCACTCTTTATCACTGCAACCGTCATTCACACATGCACCTCACAGCAGGATGTTCTCTGAAGGAGATGCATTCTCACAACAAAGACATTTTTAGCCATTGCTTACAGGAGGCAGGGAATGAAACAATTGTGATGTGTTATCTGCATTTATCAAGCACAAAATCACATTGATGGCATCAATGTAACAAAAAGCGCTACAGTTATTCATTTCAAACCACTGGTAAAGCTACACTTTTAAAAGAGTACCGCCAAAGTTTTGCTTGATTCAAAACTTTAAAACGTGTACTAATTAAAAACAGCCTTGTATCGCTGAATATATATTTTTGTGCAACTCAAATAAAGTAGTGAAACGATCAGATCTATCTCAGTCACTTTACTTTAGAAACAAACCATCTCCAGCTCCAAGTCAGGTATTTTGGAAGTGCCTTTAAAACCATGAAACAAAAGTTCAATGACATTTCTGTTTCTGGGAGCTTCATGGTTTGTTTTTGAGATTGCCCAAACCTGGATATGGCTGTTGTTATCACAAATAGTAAAATGCATCTTACTGGCTACAGTTACGTAGAACACTGCGTGCTGATTTTTCTAGGAATGCAATTATAAAACAAACAGATTATAATTATGCGGTGGAACTACTGGTGTGTAAAAGTAACATCTGTACAGGCTGCTCAGCAGGGGGTTTGCCTAAAGATTGTTACTCATGCTCTCTGACCTAAGGAAAGGTGAGGGCATTCTAAATGCATTGAGTTTTGGTGTATATAAGAAAAATAAATCTCCTTTGGGCCAGCATTTTCAATGGCACCCCAGTGCCACAGGTGACATATAGAGACTAGATTTTTTTTTAAAAGAGAAAAAAACCTCTAAAACATTTTATGTAAATGTTGGTACACCCTGTGAATTTTAATATTTCCACATCAGCTCTAAGCCACAGACAGTTCTGACAGTGAATTGAAGACTATGACACAAAAAAGGTGAATTACCAATGCCTAGTGTAGTGAGATAAAGAAAATGCAGCAGTGCTCCCTAAGCTTTGTGCTTTTTATGACAGCAAGAGGAAACGCGCGTCAGATCTGAATGACCCACATCGGATCATCAAGTTGGACCCTCCTCCTACATGTTTGAACTTGCAATTTCAGGAAACAGATATGCTTCTAAGGAACATGCTAAAGGGAGCATTTCCAAACCAGAATCAATGTCCCATGAATACCAAAGAGAAAACTTATCAACTTCCTAAAACTCTGAGCTGTTGACTCATCTGTGCAGCAGCCCTACAGCTACAAGTCTGGATCAGCTGAGAAGAACAAAAACAATTGTTTTAATACAACACTCCTTCAAATGTTATGTCAGTGTCTCGTCACGTCTATCACAGAACTCGGCCCTGCTAACTGTGCTGCTCTGAAAAGTAAAATAGTTGAGCCACAGAAAAAGAAAACAGTGTCAGAACAAAAAGAAAGAAAGCAATGATAGCTCATTCTGGGGTCTGTTGACTGGATCTAATTTTTCCAATTTCAAGACACTTTTACTAAAAGGGCTGTCCTTCTGTGGAGAGTCAGAGTTTAACCACTAACAGAAGATTTCAGTTCATGTATTTAATGCCTCTCAAGGACTGAAACAACAAACTACAAGAATAACTTGTTACCAGTTCAGACTTATTACAACATATTTTAAATTGAATATTGATTTACATATTATTTATTGTTAAATCTTTCGGGGAGAAAAAAATCTGTTTTTGGCAAAATTTGTAGATTTTTGTGAGCTGTGATCTTGTCTTTGTCTCACCATGTGGCTCATACTAAATACAGTAATTAGAAAATCATTCATTTGCGTAAAGAATTATCTTTATAATTCATCGCATGCAGAAAGAAAAAACTAGTAATAAAATTTCTAGAACAAAAAAGTACAATGATGTAATCATTTTGTTAAAAAAACAACCCAAACTGTTTTACACAGTAACATATACAAACCTACCTCTTAAAACTGCTAAAAACAAGTGTTTTGAAATCAAATGAGTCCTTTTCTCTACATTTCCTAGGTGAATAAATTTTAATTGTTTATAAGAATCAAAGTTGAGGATTTTCCCGAGGCTTACCTTTCTCGCGGCAGACTGATGCGAGGCTGTTTGGGACAGCGTTTGCTGAGCGTGAACAGCTTCCTGACAATCTTCTGGGCTTTTCCCAAGATCAGTGCGGTGCTGGCCTCCAGCTGGGTGTAGCGCTTTTGGAGGGACAGATCAGCAGACCAGAACTTGGCGATCGTAGACACATTCAAAAACCGGTCAGTGGGCAATCGCCTCAAGAAGGCCTTGAATTCATCTGCAGAGACATGGTGGTGGGGAGGCAAAAGACAAGACAACAAAAAAATTAGACAATCTCTGACAGTTTGACCAAAAGGATTATTAAAAAAAAAAAAAACAATTTGCAAATAGAAACTCTCACTGTTGTTTCATTGCCAAGATTTATCCTGGAAACACTGATGAATGTGTCTGAGGCAGAGTAACAAGCTCATTTATGTTGGCTCCAAGCTATTTCTTTTATACATCAATGACTTATGTGAGGTTTGCAGAGCATTACAATGTGTGTTGTTGGCAGATGATACCAATATCTTTCCCTCTGGGGAGAAATTGCACCTTTGGGATTGGTTACAGCAGAAATGCCCAACATTGAATTATGAAAATCAGAAAATAAATACACATATGACAGAAACAATACATAATGTCAATATAAATGCATTTCAGGTGTGATCCTTGATCACAAACCTGAAAAACTGGAAACTTCACATAAAATATGTTAAAGCTTCAGGGTGTTAGGAAAGTCAGGACACTTCTCGAGTCAAAAAGCATCATTACATTGTTTTACAATTATTGGTGATTAGTGAGCCTCTAATTGATAAATTTAGGACTGTCAAAAGGTAAAGAAATTACCTGCTAGGGTGAGATCCTGGACCACGCCCCAACTGTTACATATGTTATTACATTGTTATGCTGTACTGTTCTTAAACTACCAGATCCAACTTACAGCTTATGATTTCCTGTAGATTCTGCTGTTGTCACAGCAGGTGTAATAGACAATGTTTGATGCAAGTGCATGTAAGAATTCAGCTGTTTAAAGCCATCATGTTCTACTACGCCAGTAGGAAGTGTTATGTTCTAAAAAATTATAACCAAGTTCACAAATTCCTTATGTAAAACACTGACAGCAGTTATGAAGTAAAAAGTCAATGTAATATGAACAAACGTTGTTTATGCAATCTTCACTCATAAAATTAACTTTTATGAGTGATGGATGTGGACTTACGAGACAAATGTGGAATTTTTAGAAGGAGTGTGTCCTGTTAGATCTGGTATTAAACCAACACTTCAGAAAAAGAACATGGTGGTGGTGGTGTGGACGACTTCCTGTAATTGAAATGCTGCCAGATAATCCTGAAAGGGAATGTCTGACCTTTGACCCTTAACAGGCCGTTCATGCATGGAAAACCCTCTAATGTGGCTGAAATAAAACATTTTTGCAAAGAGGAATACAAAATATGTTATTATTGTCAGTCATTGTAAAAACCTGACAGCATTTGTTGCAGCCTGTTCCTAATTAGAGGGGGCAATTACTTTTTTTTACACAAGATTTTGGATATCTATTTTAACCTCATTTAAAAACTGAATTTTGTGTTTAATCAGGTTATCTCTGTCTGATACTGACATTTGTTTGCTGATCTGAAACATTTAAGTGTGACAAAAAATCAAAAGATAGAAGAAATGTTTAAAGGAAGTGCTAAAGATGGTCCGGACTATGTGCACCTTAATGAGACAAGTCCAGATCTGTAACAACAGGTGACTCTACCAGTGCCTTCTTCTGCTCTGACACTCTACACAGTGTGGCAGTGCACAGTTACTATTTGTGCATCCTAGTAGGTAAATTATTGTTTCAGTTCAGTTATGATAACTGCAGAGGAGTGGATCATTCTGCAAAATAACCCAAATGAACTGACAGTCATTCCAGTGATGTGGCTTAAACCAGAGGTACTGTGAAACTTTACAGTGATTAGACAAAAACATTCCAGTTCCTCAGTTGCAGGTAGATTCAATGAACATAAAAATACAGCAGCATTGGCAGAAACAAAACAACCTGTGCTGTGTTGGCCAGGAGTGTTTAAGTGTTAAAACCATTTATGTTCATTATGAAGCAGCGGGTAAATATTATACCAGTTAGGAAGCCTTTGGGAAGCCTATAATTTCTTTTTCTTCCAAAGCCAGCAAAGTGAGACATTCTAGGAGAGCACTGGCTCTATTGGAGAATCATATTCCCATGTGCTGTTTTTGGCAGGGAGACAGCGAAGGAATCCACAGCCAAGTCGACCTGCGCTGAGCCCAACTGACAAGACTCAAGCCTATTACAGCGCTCAGTGATCCCAGATGACACCACGGTCAGGTTCTTCCCATCCCTTTCTTTGTGTACGTCTGCTCCCCCCCCCCTCGCTGTAATTGTTCTCTTCTGGACTTGCAAGATGAGGTTGTCTCTTTCCTGTTTAAGTTGTCTTTCTTAGCTTGCTCTGTTTTGTGTGTTTTTTTCCCACTTCACTCCCTGGCTTCCTGATATCTTCCTTAAACCTCTTGACAAGTATTTGATGTAAGTGGCTAACAGAGCAGCTTTACTTAAGTAGCTTTACAACATTTACTATTAACTCATTAGATTGGTGTAATATAGAGATGCAACACAGCTCAGCAGCAGAGAGCGGATGTAAGATAACCAGAAACAGAATTAAGTGGACACTGGTTTACTGGTGCATTAAAATTCCTTTGATTATTTTGGCTCTAGATTCTTTTTTTGAATCTCATGCTTCTGCGTTTCCTCAGTATTCCTGTCTTAACATAAATATGTAATCACTTTTTAAATTTAGTCCCGTCCACTCTTATTTATGACACAGACCTGTGATAAAGTTAGTCAACTTGTTGTAAACTTGTTTAGTGGGGCGTAGATGTAACATACACTGATTAAACTTAGTTACAAAGACAACTAGAATAAGTAAGTTTAATAAGTTCTATATTAACATCTATCCTTGATGATGGTCTTAGGGTTATGCTGGCTTTGTCCACATACAAGATGATTTGGTCACATTCATGACGGTGTGAACTAGGATGAAGCTGTCTGGGGATTGAACTCTTAACTACATTACAGTAAGCTGCTAAATAAACCCCCTATTTTGTCTAAAGTTGATTTATTTCCCTTTTAAACAGCTATCTGTTCATTCACAGTTACATTTTTAGGGGCGTTACATTTGGTATTATTGTCAACCTTCCTTATGAAAAAGAAAAAAAATATTGCAAATTAAAGTACACAAAATATAAGGGCATCATGGGTGTAGATTTGACATGGATGGCAGTGATGTGTCCCCAATAGCTCGGGTGCAGAAATAGCGCTGCATCCCCACCATTAATACTGTACGTGCAGCTCAGCAGACCAAGGTGCTGCGCTGCTTGCTCAGACATGTGTCCAGGGGAAGGAGGCATGTCTGGATTGACCGGTGTGAGCCCCTCACTCTGGGAAGAACGCTGTGCTTCGTGTTCCCAGACACACATCCTCCCCCTGAACAGAGGTCCACGCCGAGCTGCTCACACCGGTGACACCTGCCCTTGGTCTTGGTGTGGACCAGGCTGGACTGGCCATTAGGCGTTTTCCTGGTGGGTCTATGGTAGCTTTGGTCCGGTCCGGTTGCACAGTCTGCGATCTAAGCGCCGTGTTTTAATCTGCACTTCCCATTTCAGCACAGTCCCAAAAAAATCAGTGGCTGGCTGCTGTACAAGTTTTAGATCCCGCTCCCTCCACATGAATGAACGAGACATTTTCTAACAAAAAACAAAAATATACATCAGATCATTTTATACAGGCATTGACTCCTGATAAGTCACAGAATTACCTTGCTGTTATATGTTCCTAGTTGAATATTTCTCATACATTTAGTTTCTAAATAGTAAATTGATGCTTCAAACATCATCATGTTGAGCAGGTGAGGACTTTCAGCCCCACACCCCCCACAAGTACACAGACTCTGGCTCTAAAACATGGCAGCCATTTTTAACTGTTCAACATCAGAAGAAGACAGAAATGCTTTGACCATCTTTATTCAGATATATATATATATATATTTTTTTTTTTAATTTATTTATTTATTTTTTTTATTATATATATATATATATATATATATATATATATATATATATATATATATATATATATATATTTTTTTTTTTTTTACATAAAAGGGAGCAGAGCAAATTATTTTGTAGTAAAGGGTTTAAACCACTGCTCCTTGTAAACATCTAAGAGTTCAGGGGTAGGACTAAGATTCAACCTTCCTCTTCCTCACTTCTCTTTCAATTAGCAATGACCTCATATAACCTTTCCTGTATTTTCATTCACCCAACAAGCTTTTTTCATATCTTTCATTCCAATTCTCACTTTCCATGTAACACCCCCTTAGTGATGATTTTCACTGCCATCAAGCAGAAGGAATCTGTCTGTCTGTTTTCCTCCCTTTTCTTGACATTTATGACTATGTTCAAAATTTATGGCCAATTTAGCTCACTCAAAATCTATTAGATAAAAAGCCAGGGGTGTTATTTTCCCTAATGGATGTCTCTGCAGCTCTGAAATCTTAATATCTGGGCTGAGTAAGTGATTCATGCCATCCTCAAGCAGAGGCGGTGGCAAAGTAACTGGCTGGCTGGAGCCTGTTTGTCGTCTGCTCATCCTGCGAGAATGCAGAAGATTGAGAAGTCAGTGATGGGATTTAAAAAGCTCAAAGGGTCAAACCACTAACCTGGCTAAAGCGGCATTTTTATACCCGCCGTTCTACACTGAACTATCCTGTTCAGTCAGCCATGAATTGCACTTCTGCCAGTCAAATCCCAAAGCAACAAATACTGAGTGGTTACAAATGCAAAGGAAATGTGCCTCTTTGTTTTGGTTTCAGTTTGACGTTCTATGTACCTCATTTAAATGCATAGTAAAGATTTGATGTCCTGATACATAAAATGTGTTTGTACCATAAATCCATCCTAACCAGTGTCAAAATGATTCTGCCTTAGTTGGAATTAGAATGGATGCTTTTGCATTCTCATCATGTGTGCTAGTAACCAACGTTGTGTCAGGAACATTTTTTTTGTTAGCTCTTTTCTTTTTTTTCCTGTGGAGTACCCATCTGTCAGTCACATCTCAGTGAAGAGACTCTTATTAAATCCCACATGATTTCTCGCAACAGCAACTTCAGTAATCATCCTTCTTTCTGTGTGCTTTTAATTCAGCTGCAAACACAACAGTGATGTTGGTGTTGGGATGTCTTCAGGCAAATGCACAAGCGACTTTTTTTTTTTTTACTCTGCCACATTTCTGGCTGGGGGACTTGAAGCGGAAAACAGAGGGTCCAGAGCTGTCGAGAAAGCTGCTATCTCCATCGCTTCAAAGTGTCTGTAACACATTAAAGGCACCATCCATCATACATCTCTGACACTGTTGCTCACATAATAGTTAGCAGGGAGGATTTTATGTTTGGCAGACTCTTCAGATCGTCTGTATTAAAAGCTAAACTTGAAATATTTTTTGAGGCACGTTTGATCAATGCTCAGCGAACTGGTTCATCTCTTGGAACAGTAGCGTAATTAAAAATTATAAAAAAACCCACTAACACAGGAAATAAGTCCTGAAACTACAGCAAATGTGGGGAATTTAGATTTCCTGCAATTCTGATTCACTCTGGGGAGACCAGAGAAATGAAATATAAAAACTGAGTTTTAAAGTTATCAGTAGGTCATTTTCTGCTAAAAGTGCTTGATCTGTTTTATGAACAGAGAGGAAAAGAGTGCTCAACCGTTGCACATTTGTGTTCACAAATGTATTAAATGGATCACATAGAAGCAGAGTAAATTACATTTGTTTCTTAATACAGTAAGCCTTTTGTTTTCAGCTCCTAATCCCCTGAAGACTTTTCCAGACACATCTTCTGTAATTAGTTGAAACCCTTCAAGAGGATAAGAGCACTCAGTATTTTACTTAAGCTGACCTCAAATATTCATAGGCAATGACACAGTAAACTGTTTATTATCAGCAGATTGATTAAAACTGTATTTACATCTGAAGATGTTAGTGAAAGCTTTGGAAGTCTTACAAAACATTTTACAGCTGGTTAGCTATTGTGTACATCACAAAAACAAATGTTTCTCAAGCATTACAAAATACTCTGTGTGAACTATTAATGCAAGTTTAGTTTTGATATTTCACAACTGCTGCATTATATGTTAATTATCTATTGATATATATACAAAATAATGATAATAAGCAAGAAAACCTTACAGCTTTGGACTGAATGCTCCCATTCAGATCAAGGAGAAAACACTAAAAAGAATAGTGCGTATTTTTCACAGCATCCAGTAAAGATGTCTGACTTGCTTTATAATATGCTGTATAACTTTAGTATTGCTTCTCCCCCACTGTGCAGTGGATGCTATTTCAATGTTGGGTTCAGATGCAGCCTTCATTAAGAGACCTGACTGAATCTAGCCCATGTAGTTTAGTCCTTATTTCTTTTTTATGACACAATAACAGTTGAAAACATTCTAAGTAATACAGCTAAAGTTTATAAATCAACCAAAAGGGCCAGAAAACACAAACTGTTTTTAAAATGACCAAAAAAGTAAAGTTGCAACCTGAATCTAAAATTAATTTGCCACTTTTTCAGATGACGATGTGATTACATAATGTCATTTACAGAAAAGCATTTAAAAAACCTAACTGAAAAAAGCAGACTCAGAATGATTCTGAGCTGTTTTTATTTCATGCCTTGATGGATTTGCTGTTTGTCTGCACTCCTTACCCATGACTCCTCAGACACCTAACCATGCTCACCTGTCTAATTACCTCCACCTGTGCCCTCCAAAATATCAGCTCCTTCCAGCACTAGTGTCTGATTATCCTGAGGCTTCATGCAGACGACATGAACCATCACTACATTCACCACTTTCAAGTCTAACGATATAAATTACAATAATCCCACAAAACCTACACAAATTAAATGGTGCTGAACTGGGTAAAATGTATGACTGAGTATCTAATGAGGTTCAAGTTTTTGTTTTAATACATTTCACTCAAAAAAGTGGACAATTGGACTACTCTAGAAATCTTTTGTCTGTGACCTAACTTAACTTTCTTTTTCACTTTTTTCAATAGTAATCATCTGCTGGCTCTTCATTTCCTCTCTAGCGTTTTTATATAGTCAACCTTCACATAGTTTCTCACTTTGGGAATTCCACTAGTAGTCCACTGGTTTGCAATCTTGACTTTGTAGTGGCCTCTCAGTCTTTTCTATAAATGCATTAAACACCATTAAGGTTCATGTTTGCAGCTTGTATGAGCTATTGCATCATCTTGATGGAAGATGAAGTCATGGTCAGGATTCAAGTGAAGGAACAGAAGTCTGAACTCTTTGTCTGTATAGTTGGTCCAATCAGCTACTGATTAAAGTGAAGTCAGGTGTGAAATCTGAAACCCTTTTATTTAAGACTCAATCAGAAATTGGATTCCACAAAAAGATTTTCAGGAAATATTTGGAACATGTGACTGCTGAAGCAAGAAAATGTTAGTTTGTTACTAGCCAGGACACCGGTGTGACTAACCTTTCTCCTTGTTGCACTGGTGCTATCAATATACAATGTGTTTGCCCTCATCTGCTTTTTTGTCTCAAACTCATCCTTTCTCTGCCTCTTAAAGCCAGAAACATGCAGGCAAAAAGGTTCAAGGTGTTTGAAATCACATCTAGCAGCACTAAAACCTGTTCAGTTGAGCTAACATATTGTTCATCATATCCTGACCCAGACTGGCTCACATCATTAGCTGTCACCATCTCTCCCTCTCCAGGTGTTATACTCAACCCCACCACTCCAGGTAGTATACCCGATCCCTGCTCCAGGTAATATACACAACCCCATTGCTCCAAGAAATATTCCCTACCCCACCACTCCAGGTAATATACCCAACCCCCAGCTCTAGTTTGTATACCTGACTGAGCATGCATCATAGGAGGTGTTTCTGGTAGAGCTCTGATAGAGACTGGTGTTTTGTCTGAACGTGTCATTAACCGTGCCTCTTTGTGTTCACTTTTGCCCTGTTTCTTCCTCTGTTCCTCCTCCTGCCACTCCTTCACAGCTGTCACAGCTGCTCTTCATTTCTCTGACCACCTTCCTCCCTATAAATACTCTCCAGTACGTTCACTCTGTCTGATCCTCTGTTGTTGTTCCTGTCGTCTTCCCTGTTGTAACCCTGTGTTTAGTCCAGTTCTGCCTACAATAAAGCCTTTGTTCACCTGCTGCTTGCCTGCACCTGGATCCTACTTCAACCTCAGGACATAATGTGTTTCTGCTCAGACAGCTGCTGATCTGAGGTCTGCAGCAACTCAAATACTAAAACAAATTGAAGCTGGTTAAATAATGACTGTCAAATGTTTATTCTAAGGTAATGCTATTTCTAAAATGTTTACTAACCAGCTACAGGGGTCACTAACTAGCTAATGAACTAGTCTGTCAGGACCTACTTAACTAATGACAAGAACTACAGAGAAAAAGGAACATTCTGTGATATTCTGCACATTAGGAATGTTTGTTTTCACATTATTGATTTCTTGTATGTTTGTGTTCAAATGTAAATACTTTTAAAGTGTCACATGGCTTTGGCATTTTAGCTGATATTCACAAATCTAATATCAGAATCAGATTTACATTCAGTGTGGAGTTCATTAAATTTCTTCAGCTGATTTTAAACAGAGTGACAATTTCTGTGGTTTTCTCTCCTTTTGGGTATCTGAGCATCAAAAGTAAAATCTATATTAGAATATTTCTAACTATGTGATATTAAATGGTACTCATGATAGTTATTTTTGTTTCATAATAAAAATTATCAGGTCATGTTATGCGTTGTTTTTTCTTTTACTGTGAATTTGGAATTTTTATCCTAAGTTATATTGTCAGACTTTAATAACTTGATGTGTAAATCATCACTGCTGTAAAGTGCTGGAAAGTCTTGAAAACTTCTCATAAAAGTGCTTGAATTGTAAAAAGTGTGTACTTCTTATTTTTCCTACTTGATATGTATATATTACCAGTTGTATTTGATGTTCTGTCATGTCAGTCCCATTCAAAAGCCTGGTGATTCAGGTAAAGCCTTAGAATGAAATCCGAAGACTTTCCCTGAATCACCAGGCTCCAGCTTTCAGTGGAATACAAATGAAACAAATGACAGACCAATTCGCTCCCTGTCAGCCACTGCTGCAGGCGAAGGTTAGCTCCCCCACTTGAAAAATTGTCACCGTGCCACAAAAAGCCACTAAAAACACCCAACCTTTGCACTGGCATGGCGATGACTAAATGAAATTGAAGTGCGTCCAAGTCAAGCACACAAATCCAAACATATGCGACAGGTCCACACTTAACACCTCCAACCTATCGTCCAAGTGAGGAATGGGATTCATTTTTGTTTGTGAAACCAATATATGCGCAGGCACAACGTATAAGAGAAGTAGTGGACTCTTGTGGGTGATCGCATCATGAAAAAACCCTTTAGTGCTGTTCCTTCAGTAAGTCATAAAGAAAATCAATCTTGTCTTGGAACACCATTTCCTCTCTTGTTCAAGGCTGGTGGGAAAGTTGTGAAAAACTAAGGATGTTAAAACCAGAGAGACATTATCAACAACCAGCATCTACAGTATCGGCATAAAAGATCTACTTACAAATAGGTTTTTTTACACTAAATTGAGTGAAAATGCAAATATTTCTATTTTAGTCTCTTTGACATGTTTAATACACTCTGATGATGAGGCTTGACGGATGTGAGCCAGACAGTGTAAATGAGTTAATCTATCAACAATACTGATATCATCTAAGACCTGTTTCTCCATCTCAACTTCATTTTGTTTGGTGCATCTTGTTATATGAATGTCTGTGTGAGGTTTTGTGTATTCAAACTGTGGCATCATTAAATATTCAACTAGTGGTTTGCTAGAGGAAAAAAAAAACAAGTGTCTATATATAAAATGCATAAAACTTGTTAGACTCAAACTTCCAAATCAGGGATTTAGAAGTTCAAAAACTGATCAAATTAAACTTAATTGTTTAAATGTAGTTGTTGTTGCCAAACACTGGATGTATGCAAAGATCTGCTTAGAAATGGACAATTTAACATCAATCCATGTGCCAATTTGCATGTTCATTATTAAATCTAATTTAAATTTTGTTAATAAATGACTAGGGGTGTAATGATACATAAAAGTCAAGATATTGAGTTCTCGAGAACGAGATGAGATTTTAATCAAATTTTCAAAACATTTTCAAAGATCAAATTATTGCTGCAAATGTTTCTTCCCTGTCTCCCTCCTCCTCTCCTGTCTCACCAAGAATGAATTCTTGATTTTAAAGGTGAAGAGGAGGGGCCTGAACTACTTAAACAGAGCCACGATATTAAACCTACACCTAAAAACAGCTAGTATCTATTTAATGCAGTGCAAAATTGTTTTTAGACATTAAAAACCAAAAACTGCCTTTAAAAGAGTGCAGGGGACATGTCCCCCTCCTCCACCCCCGAATACGTCCATGTGTCTCAGTGATCTTTCAGTCCTTAACTTCTCAGCTCTCCAATGCTGTGATTCTGTGTCTCCGTCTGTTTTCTCCCTATTTTATTTTCTCTCTTCTGGTAAAAAAAAGATGGAATCAGTTCAGGTAAACTTCATTAAACCTTAAATTATCTAAGGACTGTTTCATGTAGATTGTTTTCAGATGCACACACATGTAACTGTCTCTCATAGCTTTGTCTCCATTTCTCCTCTCCTGTCTCTTTCCTTGTGACTGTCTCTATAGAGGACCCGTTATTGCAGGGGGGCTTAATAGGTGGCTCGCATCTTTCTGCCCCATGAGCTACATATCGTGCCCCCCAGCTGTAATTCTTTCCCTGTTTCCACGTTCCCATACCGAGGCGGCTGGTATTTTCAGTAGCATGTTTACACAATGATGTGTGCCAGCGGCAAGTTTCACTTTTGGAGAATAAAAGCTTCTTATGCAGAGCGATTCACTCCAAAGGTTCACTCGTGAGCCCAAATAAGGACTAATGAGATACCAGTTACCTCAACATAAAAAAATATTGGGGTGTTTTATTGTCGGTCTCATAGATCTCATACGACAAGATCTCATTACACCCATATAAATGACTAGTCTCTAATTGGACCAACAGTTGCTCTTTTTGTGTGCTTTCATCACCTGCCAGTTACTACACAATATAAAAGCCTCCAAACAGCAGCATGCGCACTGAAAAAGACAAGGCATGGCAACAATTTGGGTCACGTATTACAGCTTGGTCCAATCAGTCAGTGGTTATGAAGAGGAATTGCTAAGAGATATGCTGTTGCACTTTTCATCCTCATAAATAAAACTTTGTTTATTACTGATAATGTGTTGGTCAAAGAGCTTTCCTTTTTTTTGTTCAGAAACATGAAGAAGAACTCAACAGCAGTTCAGTTCTTTGAGTTGAGTGGATTTCCCTCCTACACTGTCAAGGTTTGGGTGAAATATAAAATCTGAATTAAAAAGAACTCTGATGGATATGGAAATTGTATTTATTATTTTATTTCTGGTATGAATGCTTTCATGACTATCCTTCCTATTTTTATTTTTTAATATTTTTAACTTCTCTGTAGACATTAGTTTTTCACGTGTTCAAAATAAAGCTTTCATCATCATCAGGCTCTGATTGCATCATTTCAAGGAGATTCAACAAACTTAATCAAAGTAGCTTTGCAATTTTTTTGATATGTCCTGGAATCCTAGAACTCCTGAAGAATATGTCTGGTTGTGAATAAGTAAACCCCCTCTTCCTCCTCCTCATTGTAGTGCTGTATAATCCTTGAGGTAGAACTCAACTAACCCCTGGCTGAAACAAACACAGTGGGGGGGCCACGGTGCCCTCAGCGCTGCTGTTTGAAGATGAACTTCCTCCCCATCTACTGCTGAGAGATCAGAAAAAATGGATTTAGGCAAGCATGGGGTTTGGGGGTAGCTGTGGAGGAATAGTGGGGGAGGAGTCAATTGTTAATATCCAACAAGTTACTTTCAAGCTGCGTCCACCTAAGGGGTAACCCTCTCAATCATCTTTCTTTCTTTTTTTAACCTTTTTCCAAATATGTCTTTAAAGGGATGATAATGCATCATCAGTTCTGCTTCACACGTTCACAGTGATACACACCCAGTGTGTATAGGAGACATACAGCTTTGCACGGGTCATAGGGAGCCCTGTAAAACCTTGGTTTCCTACTGTAGGCCATTGGACTCCTCCAGTGGAGCAGCTGGAGGTTAGTCAAGGACATTTTAACAGCAGCTGCTTAAGAATGCTTGAACATTGGGCTCTCTGTCGCGCACCACGATTGAGATATTGTCTGACGATGTGACATTTCAGGGTATTATTTTCTCCAGACCGTAGGCTGTCACTATTGGGAATAAATTGAAGGCCATTTTGATGATGAATGTAGAGATTTATTGTTTGTGAGTATGTATTAGTGGAGGTGTGAAAGGGTTTGAAAAAATAAACTCTTCTTCATATTTCTGTTCATCGATCCATCCACTTAAATGTCACAACTACATTGCAAAGGACCCCATGGCATTTGTAAAAGAGATGTCTTTCTTGTACACAGCATTGATATATTTTGACGCAGAGTCTATAAGCAGCTACAAAACACCATTAATCTATTTCCACAGGAAACATCAAGAGTGATTTAAATGGTGCCGTTCTTCTGACAGGTCAGTTGAAAGAAGGGTTTTCACAATTCAAACACAAGTGGCTGTACCATGGAGAATACACATTTAACAGAATGAAATAAAAACACCCACAAATCATCTAAAACTCATAAAAACAATTACACTCATCATTCTGTGGCTCACTCGGCTCACAGAAAGTCTGTCAGTTTATTCATTGGTTGTTGAGTTAATATAGTATAGAGGGAATGGAAAGAACACTACGGTGTTGTCTGAAGGAGTTCCCCAAAGGAAAAGTTATTGAAAGTCCATCCATCCATCCACTTACAGTATCCAAGGGTAGGTCAAATATGCAACAGGTACTCCTTTCTCCAGCTACATCTGAAGGATCCCAAGGTATTCTCAGGCCAGAAGAGATATAGAGTCCCTCTAGCAAGACCTGGGGTCTGCAGTGGGGTATGCCCAAAAGAAAAACTAAAAGGAGGAGATTTAATGAGATGCTTGAATCACCTCAGCAAACTCCTTCGGATGCAGAGGAGAAGCAAACCCACTCCAACCTCCCATATGACCAAGTTTCTATAAGGCTAGGCCCAGTCACTCTGCAGAGGAGGTTAATCTTGTATCCTGAATTTTTTTCTTTCAGTTATAATTCATATAACATTGGCTAAAATCAGAAACAGAATCAGGCTTCTTCTTTACTATCAAAGACTGGAACATTACCCTCGGTCCATCCATGAATGGGAAACCAGGATACATAACCTCTGTTTTCAGCAGAAGCCTTTCTGAAAGCTTTCCTAAACTCTCTCACTCGTTGTAATCAAGTAATAAACACATTCAATAGAACATACCTATGAGCACACAAGAACACCTTCAACAGGTTCCAAATTACTAACAAAGGATAATTAAAAGGCAGATTTTAATGATGGCAGACCACTTCTGGAGGAAGGCATTCATTAACATGCAGACCTCATACATTAAGGGCAATCCATTGCAGGGTCTGATGCCTGTGCCTAATAAGGGGGGCATTAACCTTCAGTGCTCCCAAGGTCTCAGTTAGCAAAAGAAGCCCAGATGGACCCGCTCTGCGTTTGTCTGTAGACAGATGGGTTTTAACGGTCCATCCACTCAAGCTGCAAATGGTCCCAAATTATAGCAGCGCTTGGTTTGTATTTTTACACCTTTGACATTAGAGTCGTCTGTGTGTAGGTTATGAAGTTACATTTCTAAAATTGTTATTTAACTCCAGAGCTACATCACAATTTTTTATTCTTTGCGTGTTTTTCTTTTTCTTTTTGACGGCATGTAAAATTTCCCACTAGCATTAGATTTGTATATAGAATTACAGATATACATTGTTTAAATATGTATTTCTTTTCTGTTAAAGGGACAATGTATATCTTAAAATAAACTGCAGTTTTAGAAACTAAACTCATCTCACTTAATACAGACTATAAAATCTCAACAAATGTTAACTCAATTATTTCTTCTTTTTTCCCATTGTTTAAAAATAAAATATGTTATTATCATAGGTGGTTATACAAGATTGATCCTTATCACAGCAGAGCTAAAGAAGTTGAACAAACCGAACTACAGACATTTCTAAAATTTGCATAAAATAGACAGATCGAATAAATCCAAGCTTTTCGTTTTAGTGGGGGAACAGATGACCTCCCCTGCTGGCATTGTTACTCATCTTAACAGATGATAGAAGTGCCAGAAGTAGCAGCGGATTTTCAGCATCCAAATCAGTGTTTCAACTTGTTTTAAGAAATACAACATGCCTGGAACATCTTCTTGTGATGTTCATCTCTTGTGATGGAGATAACAGTGCTCCATCAAAGTCACATGGTATCTTTGATGTTTGCTCTTGCAGACTGTTTATAAAATTGACATACCCGCTAGATAAATTCTAATGACTGCACTGAACCAGCCTCCTGTGGGGATGGGTTTCTCAGTGTTCTGGTCAAATAGTTTTACATTCACGTTTATTGTACTGCCTTCATCTATAAATTCTCTCTTCAGCTAGCTCTCTTTGAGATTGGTGGGTCTGGTTTTACAGTAGCCGTTTTTACACTTTGGCCTTTTTCAGTTCTTCGCTGTGCGTCGTCATCCTCTTTGGAAAACGCAGCAGCAAAACAGGAGATTGCTGTTGATGCAGCTCTGCTCACCAGTGTAATCACAGTGGTAAGTTGGCATGTGTGTAAGGGACAGCTGGCTCACTGTTGTTACTCAACTAATTCTTTGATGTTGACTTGTTATTTCAGAGAAAGCACCGATACAGCATCAAACTGACTCTGTTTGATGGCGTAACAGGTGGTCAGTGGCATAATGCTTTCTATTTATTTATTTTCCTAATGAAACTTTTTTCCTCTAAGGATGATTCTTCATTAAACAAGACACAGCTTGAAGATTCAACTGGAAGACATTATTACAGCACTATAAGGATAAAAGGTTCTTGAATTGTAACAAGTGTTTTATGCCTGATTTAATGCTGTCAAGTTCTGATAGTTTTATGGTCTTGATAGCTTAGACAGCTCCTACATGGTTTCTGTTTATTCATAACAGGTCTTGCCTTGCTGATCATATTATTTCTTTTACATGGATTTATTGGATTTGTTCAATTTGATATCTGTTAGAAATGGAGTGGTGCTGAGGCCTCGCTTAACTTAGTCATCAGCTATTTGTAAATGCTACTCTTCCTAAGGCTTAGAATTTAGCATGAAGAACATTTTTGGAAATAAAGACAATGATAAATGTTAGATGTGCTCTTTCTCTCTCTCTTACACACACACACACACACACACACACACACACACACACACACACACACACACACACACACACACACACACCAATTTAGACTGATCAACTATCCTAAAATCCCAATTATCACAGTTACCTATATGGTTTTGTTCTATACACAATATCTTGCAGTAGGAATGGTGACCCCAGTCTGTGTGTGTGTGTGTGTGTGTAAATTGTGTGTGTGTGTGTGTGTATATATATATATATATATATATATATATACACACACACACACACACACACACACACACACACACACACACACACACACACACACACACTCACATCAGAGGTCGCGCTAGACTTTTTCATTTTCCATCATTTTGACTGACAAGACTAATAAAATCCGGTCATAATCTACTTTTATCCATCGCTTATTAATTTAAAAAATATATAATAATTACATTTTCAGCAGCATTATTTCATTACTTTTAAATAATATTGTAATTGTTCCTCAATCTTTTCATCCTCCACTGAGAGTCGCGGTTTGGAGAACCTAAGAGTGTTTAGAAGCTGCAGAGGATCACTCGGTTCCAATTATTTGATTGATCTAACACCGCGGGTGTTACACCGGGCCCAGATAAATCCATAGAGCTAGACATTAAATTAGCTGATCAGCCAGTCAGAAATCTCTAAGAACTCTCTCCGTCCGGAGTCTGGATTGCAGCGCAGGAGCAGGTGAGGTGCAGCTCTGTGCGCTCAGCGGGACACTGATTATTATATTAACGTTCATTATGAGATCATGGGAGAGAGAGAGAGTGAGGGGTTCATATATTTGTTTCATTGAGGTACACAGGGGAGAACCTGGAGCTGACCTCCTTGTGGGGTAGTGGGTGGGTTTGGAGTCCAGTTCTATATGTGTGTGTGTGTATATATATATATATATATTTTTTTTACTCAGGCTTTTCCTTTAGTTTTTGTTATTTGCTGTTTTGCATCATAAAACACAATAAAGTATTTATTTTCAGTCAACAATGGGGATTATTTCCTGTTCTCTTGTTCCATCTCATAGACATCATTTTTTTGAAACTACAATTTGTATATGAGTATTGCAAAAATTCATTTTTAATTATAATTTCTATCTCTAAACCTCTTCTAAAGGAATTCAAGGCTTTTGAAGCAAGTGTCTTATTTCATGTTTCAGCTGTTGTTGTCTGCCTGATATTCAGGTCCACCTGCAGTAGGTCAGATGCGTCCTTCTTTCAGTCATTTGTTTGTGAAGTGCTCTCAGAAGGGCTGCTTTCTTGAAGATGAAGGACACAATTTTCCCCTGATTCAGCTCAGAGAAAAAACATTTAGTTTTTATTCTGGAGGACCATTCACCTCCTGATTCTTCCAAGCTGTGCTTTTAAATTGTAATTCATTTGAAAATGTTTGTCCAATCCAATCAACCTTCATTTTTTTGTGTTGTTTAATAATATGTAAATTTTAGGAATACACATCTCTTAAGCACAGAATCCATAACCTTCTTCACTAATACATGCAAAAAAAAAAAAAAAAGAAATGAACAGTTTGACAGAACAAGTCTCCTAAAATCACCTCACATAGAGTAGGAGTATCATTACATAAACCTACATAAATCTAAGTTGCAGTACTGATACAGTGAACACCGATGAAAACACATTACAATGGGGGCATTGCGCCAATCTGCTGTGGTGAAGAAGCTGAAACAAAGACGTCATCCAGGATGAGCTTGGAATAAAGCTGCTTCTCCTCAAAAACAAAAGGATTCACTTGAAGTGGTTTGGTCATCTTCCTCTGGAGGATTTCCAGGTACTTTCTCCTGGGAGGAGACCCCCAGGCAGACCTGGCTTTTGCTGAAGAGATTATATGTCCCTTCTGGCCTTAAAATACATTGAGATCCTCCAGGAGGAGATAGACAGTGTCACCAGTGAGAGGGATGTCTGGGATCTGTCATTTCCATGCCCTGTGTTTGGATAAAAGGCAGAAAATATACTATGGATGGATTTGTTCTCCTACTTTGAAGACGCAGAACAAACTTTCAGCCTTTTCTTAAAACATCAGATAGTTGTGACCTGGTGTAAAGATAGGTGCTGTTTGCAAGAGGCTTAGACCAGACTGAGCTCTCTATGAAGGGATGGGAACGACTTTGTTCCCTGCAGGCTCTGGAGAGTTGGGAAAAGAAGAGATGGATTAAAAACTGTAAGGCTGAGAGAGGAAGTGAGCTAGAGATTACTTCAGCAAACACATGTGCTATGGTACGACTCTCCACTCCTACACTTAACCTTTTACTCAGGGAGACGTAATTAAAACTTTTAATAAAGAGCACATTGTGAATTTATGAACAGCAGATTCTATCCCAATTATCTCCTACCAATAAGATGTCACTGCTGAGGTGAGTAATGAGAGGCTGTAAATACCTCATGTCATTTGGTATTAAATGAAGGTGATCATAAGATTATAATGAGGGGTGTCTTCTCTCCTACTGGACTTAGTTACAGCCTGATGTAAACACATATACGCTGATTGATGCACCTAAATCAATTCCTCTGACAATTTTAGATCACATGTGAACATTCATATTTCTTTGTGCTGCTGTTTGAGTCCATTTTACATCTTTGAATAGGCTTTATGCACAGAGTACTTAGTAGAACTTCCGGTTTAAAATTAACTCACGGGACCATTTCCGATTCCGTTTGAAACGTGAAGATTTCCAGAGTTAGAGTGCATTTCCAGCTAAAGATATTGTTTATAATCAAAACGAGTAATAGTATAGTATAGTACAGTATGATATATATATTATAGCACTAAGAAATGAAGCCATCATATAAGTATCAGCGGACGGGAAGCCTCGACAGCTGAACACTGCTGTGTTCCGTTGTGTACCGCATCAGCTGAATAGAATTCATCAGTCCGTTTCCACACATTTCCACTGAATAAATAACTACAAAAAGGAAGGATTGTGAACTTCAGAAGAGAAAACGTGATCATTTCTAACCACACCGTGTCTGCAGTCCACACTTTGCAGCACAGTAGTCAAAGAGCCGAGTGGAGGACGCTAAAGGAGGAGGCGCGGCGCCGTTCGTGTGTTATTTCACTGGAACAACTATTCTTTTGGTGAATGAAGACTTGGTGTTTGATGACGTACAGCTAGACCAGAGAAAGTTGAAAGTTGGGAAGCAGTTGGAGCCCACGATCACGGCTATATAGATTTGTCTCACTGTTTTTTGATGATGGAAGCTACAAGCTAACGCTGTTAGCTTACCTTCAATTTCATGAATAAAGCTGGTTATATACAGCTTAAAGTCCTTCACCCGCTTGCTCACAGACGTCTCTGTGTGTTTTTCAAAAATCCGGTGGACATCGTTCACCGTGATGCGCGGCAGGTCTTGAAGAAAACGGGTAAAAAAATCAATTTTGTCCAGTTTGTGTGGGAACAGCGTTGAACCGGAAGGGAGGGGCAGCCTCTATCGCAACCAGGAAGTGACCGTGCATAAACCCTATTCAGCATTTCACGTCATTGCAGAAGAAAATTTAGATTAATTTGTTGATGCACCTCGAGAAATAAAATCTCATTTAAATAGCAATATTGTACTCACACTGTCAGAAATGAAAGGACAAGAACTGTACCTTTTTTGTCACTGGGGTGGTACCCTCAAAAGTACAGTTTTGTACCTTTAACTTCAGGGTTGTATCCTAAGGGGTACAAATATGTACCCTTTAGGATACATATTTGTACCCCTTAGGATACATATTTGTACCCTTTAGGGGAACAAATTTGTACCCTAAGGTACAGGTGTGACTAGTAAAAGGTACAAACTACAAAGGTAAAAATTTGTACCCCCAGTTAAGGTACAAAATTGTACCTTTTGAGGGTACCACCCCAGTGACAAAAAAAGGTACAATTCTTGTCCTTTATTTCTGACAGTGCAGATAAGATGATTTAAGAAGATTAAGGCAAACTTAAATCAAAATCAATCTAATTTACAATTTTTGCATTAATTTTTTTTCTATATTTTTTGAAGAGGGGTTGTGTAATGTAGCTATGAGATGTCTGTATTTTACCTCCAGTAGACAGTTAAGCTCATGAAGAAAAGTAAAAGGCAAGAATGTTATAATTAATTAGCCCAGGGGACGGAAAAGGTGTCCCCTCAGGCTGGATCCGGCCCACGACCCGCACCTTCCTGGCCCTTGAGCCATACTGTGTACCCTGAGCTGCAATTCTTTCAGAAAATCCATGTTTTTGTTGCAAATTAGTACAGTATGACTCACATGGCTCGTCATACAGGATGAGCAGCTGCAGCAGGTAATTGAATACGCCTGATTCAGACCGATGCTATATTTGGGAATTTTATACATTTGTTAACCTATTGTCAACCTATTGTGAAATACAAAGTTAGAAATGGAACATTTTAAAAGTCTACATTAAAAGTAACCCTCTGGTACAACAATGAATTGTAAAACTGAACTCCAACATTCTCACAAACAGCCATCAAATATAGAAGAGATGTTTTAGATGATGGAAATTCTCTCTTGTTGTTGAGTTCCTCATGGCAACTGCTCCTTAATTTTTAAAACTGATCTTGCTCTGATAAGTACTCCACATAACCCCACTTAAAAAAAGCTTTATTTTAAATACATCTCTTGAAGTGAATGGCATAAATATGTCAGGTGTGCATGAAGATCAAATGCAGGCTGCTCATTTCCTTTATGGAAATAATTTTATTCAGCAACATATCCTTTTGCAACCCTTTGAAGCAGATTGGATGTGAGAAATATGTAAAACATAAAACGTTGTGTGTCTGTGCTGCAGTGGTAGAGATTTGATAGGGTTCCAGGAAAACAAAGAAAAAAAATAACACAAATCTTCCATGATTTCCTCATTTTCTTCTGTCATAATTAATGCCTTCATCAGACAATGCTGTCACTTCATATTATTTTGAGGAAATTAATGATGCATTCAAACTCCAAAGACAAACAGATCAGCCTGTGTGCCTGAATTAGTCACATTTCTCTGAACTGTGACCTGTGTCTACCTGTCTGACCCACACGTTGTTCTCCAACTAAAGCTCCATTTAAGAGAAGGAGAAACTCAGAGGACCATGAGAAGATAGTTAGCTGTAGAGCTGCTAATGAGCACCTCATTAACAGAAGGTCTTCCACATGTTCACATGCAGCTGGAACGCTCACTAAAACAGATCAAATAACACCAGTACACACAGAGGCACACATAAATGTGTTATGATGTCATTTAATGGGATATCTGTCTAATTGTATCTCCTTGGAGACACAAAGCTACTTGGCAGCAGAAGAGCCTCAGTTGAGCCAGTCAGTCTTGCAAGTGAAAAACACATGACATCATACATAGACATAAAATTGTCATCTTTTCAGAAGAAATCACTGCTTTAATGAGCAAATTTAGAGGCCCAATTTGATCTATCATATAAACCATGCCAATAAATAGAGGTGTCAGATTAGCGCGTTAATTACGATTAATTAATTACAGCCCTAATTAACGCGTTATTTTTTTTAATCGCGTTAATCGCATTTTTAATCGCTTGACCGTTTCTGCCTGCAGTCTGCCGCTGCAGTGATGTGTGTGTGCTGAGCTGGTCTCCTCGCGGTGTTTGTGTGTCACTGAGCAGCTCTGTGAGGCTCAGAGCGCCTCACTTTCAGGAAGTGATCACGTGACCTACGCATGACGCCGAGACAAAACAAACAGCTGATGGCCATAGCGGTGTTATGAAACCGGCATCACCTTTTAGAGCGCTATTTATCTGACCCCGCTGCAACAGGAAGTGCAAATTAAAACGACCTGCTCATTTCACGAGCTACTCGACCGGAACCGATGACCACCGTCAGCCCAGCACAGCTCTGATCACTGATTACACGTAGCTGTCAGCCGGTTCGGTGCGCGACCGGCCGGCTGACAGCTTCCACTGCTTGTGGAGCGCCGTGCTGATCACTAGTAGCCTACACTGAGTGATCTGACGGACTACAACGGTTTATATTCAAAGTAACAGCGCGACGTGGCGCAGCGCTGATCGCTGGTGTATTTCAGCCTTAAATATCAGCTGGTCCGGTCCGCGACTGGCCGGCTCAGTTTCCACCGCTTGTCCAGCACAGCGCTGACCACTGGTTACCAGTAGACCTAGTACACCGCTGGACTGGCGGTGTTATGAACCGGTCCAGTCAGCGGGGCCTGATGGAAGACATGGACGTAGTTTGGGGGGGTGCAGGGGGGACGTGTCCTCTGCTCGTTTTTAAAGTCAGTTTAGAGTCCTGTAGTTTTTACTGTCTAAAACAATGTTGCTCTATATTAAATGGATTCTGGCTGTTGTTTTTAGGTGTAGGGTTGATATTATGGCTCTTTTTAAACAGTTCAGACCCTCTTCTCCACCTCCTCCCACCCCTGTATTCAAGTTGTGTCCCCCCACCTTTGAAATTTAAATTTCATTCTTGGTGGAAGATCAAATCAACTTTATTTATAGAGCACATTTCCTGCAGAACAACACAATGTGCTTTACAGCAAATACAACATAAACTAAAACCAGATGAGGGGTTAACAGAGCTGCTGCTGACTGAGTCCACTGACCAAAGTAATGGTTGCACTGGGACTGAATCTGTTCAGGTCTGTTAAACACAATAAATGACTTCAGATAGACACTTTATGTAGTTCTATATCAATCTACTGGTCTGACACAGTCATTTAATGAATTTAAATGACAATAACTCAAGAGGAGGGCTTTCTTTAGCCATTTCTTTAGATGCGATTAAAAATGCGATTAATTAGATTAATTAATTACAGATCATAATTAATTAATCGCACAATTTTTTTAATCGCATGACAGCACTACCAATAAAAGCTGACTTTAATTTATTTTGCCCAAATTAGGTCCAATCCTTAATAGATTTATGAACTTTAATTCATTTAAAAGATAAAAACAAAAAACAAACAAAAAATTTTCAGCAACACACTCTAAAAAGATGGGAAAGAGTGAATAAAATTCTCGTAGGTATACAAAAAATACACACCACTATTGTTACGGGATCATTGAATCATTAGAAACCTGATTAGTTTCTAAGCTGCTCTGTCTGACTCATCAGAAATGATAGCCTCATCTAAACTATCCACGTTTGCTAGAATTCATTCAAGAAACCTGATCTTGATCCAGGAGCTCTAGCTAATTATAGATCTACAGTATATCCTACCTCTCTTTAATTTCTAATTGTCAATTCCGTCTGTGGTCAGGGAGTCAGAATTGAGGAAGCTCCTCGGATGAGAAGCACAACGTCTTCAAAGAACCAAAGAAGTCCAGTTGCCTTCATTAAAATTTTTTTTTAAGATCTGTCAAAGTGTCTGAAATGTATTATTCCAGCTTTCCCTCCAGTTTGCTTACTGGGAGATTTAGATGATGTCATCACAGAGATTAATTCAGCTCACATGATTCTAACTGCCCTATGCATCGCTAAGAAAACGATCCTCATAAACTGGAAAAACAAAAATCATCTCAGTTTGAACCAGTATAGGAATCTGTTGTTGGACTATATTAACCTTGAGACGACCTCTGCCTCCGCTCCAAAAAAATCTCTCTGGGCAACTTTGATCAGTTCCATCACATAGTAAGGATGGGGGGAGTTCTGGGCTTTGTCCACCGGGGTGGTGTGGTGGGTGTGGGGGGGTGTCTGGGTCTTGGCCGTCTGGGGGTTGCCCGGGGCTGGGCTCGTTGGGGGGTCTGACGTAGGGCTGCGTCTCCTGCTGGGGTGGCGTTTTGGCTGCCTCAGGGTGTCCCTCTGGCGGCCTTGTCTGGGGTCTGGGGTGGTCTGCGGCGGAGGCTGCAGGTAGCTGCTGGGTGGCTGGGTCATTCCGGGGGGGTCTGGGGGCTCGGGTTCTGGGGCGGGC